>BSBK01003877.1:1560000-2160000 GCA_027943335.1 Chamaecyparis obtusa
GCATTCCTCAACTAAGTCTGTCTAGACCTTATCTTTGCCATCTCTTTCTCTACCTTCTCAATTTTGTCCAACTGACCTTGGTAGACATTGTTGCACATGTTCACATTAGTGGATGTGTCTTTCAATGAACTCTTCACTTGCTCAATCATATCTTCTGCATCTTTTATTTTCTTAAGATGGGCATCAGTAAGATTATCCTGATCCATGCAGTCTACAATGAATTTCCTTCCTTGATTAGCAAATTCTTTTAAAGATGCTTGACCAGTCTTGAGTGAATTCAAATATAGTGCAAAGTTGCTCATCAACTCATTCAATCTCTTCTTCAGATACTTTTCTTCTGCAACTTGGGATGCAGATTCTTCAAGGCTTGAAAAGTTGCTTTTGAACCGAGAAATGATTGTACTTACATCATCAACAGAGTGTACCTTAGACACTTTCTTATTTGTAGGCAACAAACTATTCAGTATCTTCATTGATTCCATAAGGAGAGTATTTCTCATTACTTGTTTCTCCTTTTCCTTCTCCATTGCTAGGATGCTGAACTTAATCAGGTCTTCTTCTCTCCGTGAGTCCAAACTAGATGTGTCAGGTGTCAAACTTGACAACAATGCTAAGAAGGGAGTGATGGGAGTGCTATCCATCACTTCTAGTTTTACCTTGGCTAGTTCAATAGAAGTTTCATCTTTCTCTTGTTCTTTTTCTTCTTCTTCTTCTTTCTTTTCTTCCTCTTCCATTTTCTCTTCTTCTTTCTCATATGTTATATTTTCAATCAATACCTCTTCTTGATGAGTGGGAGGTTTGTTGCTACATAAAATCTCAGCTTCTTGTGTGCTCGCAAAATCTTCCTCAAACTTGTCCAAGTTAGTGTCAGTGGCCACCATGGCTATCTCCACATTATCAATGATAATGGTGCTATCCTTGAGTGATTCTGACATGGACGTAGATTTTTCTATCTCTGATTGTACTTCCACTATAGGCGTTGAATCCTGAGGACTTGTAGAATGTACTTTGATGGTTCTAACCCTTTGGTAACCATTATGGGTACATTAGCTATGGGTGCAATAGGTGGATACATGTTTCTATTCATAAATACCTTCTCAAAGGATTTCTCTATCTCTTTTGCAATTAGCTCATAAATTTTATCCATTATGTTCAAAGTTCTTGTCTTAGTTCTAAGGTGAGGCTTCACCAGATCTAACATCAATTTATTTTCTTCTAGTTCACACATAGGAAGGGTATCATCAAGAATCTTTTCCCTTATCTGCAGATCTTCCTCAATAGCTTGTCTCTTTTGGAATTCAAGGATATTCCATACATTGTCAGAAATCATTGTTTTTAGTTCCAAAACTATCCTTTTGAACTTGCTCATGTGCTTTATGATCATGCTATGAATCTTTGACTTGTCAATTTCACTATACTTATCATAAAACTTCCCTACTTGATCAATTATTCCTTCATCAACTATTTTGGCACTTATTATTTGAATTTTTTTTATCATATACATCTGGGAGATTGGGACTATAGGATAACTAGAATTAATTGATTCACCCCCTCTCTCAATTATCTAACAATTGGTATCAGAGAATATTGGTTTCTTGCAAGGAAAGTCTTAAGGACTTTAGCTAAAGATCACAAGATGTATAAGAGAGAGGTGCCAATGATGAACAAAGACAACTTCTCAACATGGAAAAGTAGAATGAGGTTACATATATTTGGAATTGGAGAATCTACAGTATTTTACCTAGACAATTCTTACATTCAATCATCTATTGGACCTTTGACTATTGATCAACTAAGAGATAGAAATGAACATAACTTGACAATGATAGAGATTTTTGTTGCCTTATTTGATGTAGAATTTGAAGATATCAAAGCATGTGCTTCAACAAAAGAAATGTGGGACAAACTTACACTAGTCTACGAAGGAGATGTGAATGTGATGAGAGCAAGAGTTGAAAGTCTTAGAGGAAGATTTGATGGTATGAAGATGAAAGAAGGAGAAAACATTTCACAGTATAGTAATCGAATCAAGGAGGTTACCAATGCTATTCAAGGAGCAAGAGGTGTTATTGATGAAGACATTGTTCTGAGTAAAATTCTAAGAACCTTACTTCCAATGAATGCTAGTAGAATATCTATAATTCATGAAATGAGATTTGCACTTGGTAATGTTCTCACACCTTATAGCCTAATCAGTAAATTGACTACTTTTGAGTTTAATAACTATGATAATAGTATTGTGCCGAGTGTTGAGTCTTCATTTATGTCATCTTTGAAAATTGGAAATCAAGCAGTACTAATCATATGATAAGAAATAAGAGTGACAGTGACATTAATGAAGATGAACTTGATGAACTTGAAGCACTTATAGCTAGAAGGCCATAGAAAGGTAAAGGTAGGTATAAATTGAAATTACCTCTGGCATGTTTTAAATGTAAAGAAATTGGTCATATTGTAGCTAGATGTCCTAACAGAAAAGATGATGACAAAGACAATGACCGATCTGGTGAAAGAAAGTATGACATAAGAGATAATCGAGATCACAGAGGCAACATACACTATGATATAAGAAACACCCCAAACTATAAAGATAAAGGAAATAATGCATGTTACCTTGTTGGAGATGATGATAATGATGCCAACACCGACACTGATGAAGATATTGAGGTGGTATTCATAGCTTTGAAAGAAGATTCAGAAGAAAGGTATGTAGAAACATCACTTATTTCTAAAGTTAGCAATAATGATACATGGATTATTGATAGTGGTTGTATACATCACATGACTGGAAATGAGGACAAATTTGAATACCTTGAACACTATAATGGATGATCTATTAAAATGGGTAATGATACACCTTGTCAAGTAAAAGGAAAAGGATCTATCTTGTTGAACAATAAGATTAAATGTGAAAATGCATATTGCTTGAAGGGAATTAACTATAACTTGTTAAGTGTAGCACAACTGAATAACTTAGGTCATCGAGTTGTATTTTAAAGAAGGAAGGTGAATATCTATGATGAAATGGGAAATTTGGTTGACACTGGTGAACAATCTAAAGGTAATCTATTATATCTTGACAATGTTGAAACTTCTTGTTTAATGGCTAGAATTGAAGATGTATGGTTGTGGCATAAAAGGTTATGTCATGTGAATTTTGACAACATGGTTAAGATTAGTAAGAAAATAAATGTTAGAGGTTTACCGATCTTATCTAAACCTGACCATGTCATGTCCAAACAATGTCAAATGGGAAAACTATCAAAATCTACTTTCAAGAGAAATGCTTATTCATCTAAAGCTATTTTGGAGTTGGTTCATACCGACTTGTATGGTCCTATGAAAACTCAAAGTTATTATGGTGAAAGATAACTTATCTTGTTTGTTAATGACTATTCTAGGATGATGACAGTTATGTTTTTAAAATAAAAATCTGAATCTTTTAAGATGTTTAAATGGTATAAAGCTAAAGTAGAAAGGGAAAGTGGAAAAGAGTTAAAATGCTTAAGATCTGATAGAGGAAATGAGTTTATTTTTGATGAATTCACTAACTTTTGTAATGACCATAGAATTAAAAGACAGGTTTCTGCATTGAGAACACCACAACATAATAAAATTGCTAAAAGGAGGAATAGATCCATAGTTGATTGTGCTATAACAATGATGATTGAAAAATATGTTGCAAAAATGAATTGGAGAGAAGCTATTAGCACTTTTGTATACACATTGATCCAAGTAAAATTGAAGAAAGATTCAAACAAGACCCCTTATGAGTTATGGTTTGGGTACACACCTAATGTAAGTTATTTCAAAAAATTTGGAAGTAGATGATACATTCTAAAAGATGATAGAAATGAGAAATTTGATTATAAAGGTGATGAAGGAATATTCTTAGGATATTCTACTAAGAGAAAAGTAACAAATCTTTGAATAAGGTTTCTAACAAAATGATTGAAAGTGCTAATGTGAGAGTTGATGAGTTTGCTGAGAAAAATGTTGAAGAAAGAAAGAAAGAACTAGAAGACCATAGTAGATATACATTCATTGAGATACTTGAACCTTTACCCAAGAAATGGGTAGAAGCTATTGAGCAACAGGATAAAGACATTGAGCCTCAGCCTATAGAGACTGAGAATTAGGAAATTTCTACCGAGGAATAAATTGATCCTACACTAAATGATGAATAGAGAAGAGAGAAAGTGTCAGAAAAATTTGTGAGAAGACTCCATCCACAAAACCAAATTATTGGAGACAAGCAAGCTAGCATGATGACATGAAGGAAGTTGAGACAGAGCACATGTTTAGTTTTTGAATTTGAGCCTAAAACTATTAGAGATGCACTTGAGAATTAGGAATGGATTAAAGCCATGAATGAAGAAATTGAGTAGATAGAGAAAACAAAATCATGGACATTGGTACCAAGACCGATTGCTAAAAGTTTTAATGACTATGGTAAGACTTTTGCACCAGTTGCTAGACTTAAAGGAGTTAGAATACTACTTGCATATGTTGAACACAAAGGATTCAAAGTATATCAAATGGATGTTAAATCTACATTTCTGAATGGAATAATTGAGGAAGAAGTTTACACTGAACAACTTGAAGGTTTTGTTGATCAAAATCAGAAGAACATGGTATGTAAATTACACAAAGAACTATATGGACTAAAACAAGCACCAAGAGCATGGTATGAAAGACTGCATGCATATCTTATTAGTATTGGTTTTGTAAGAACAAGTGATAATAGCAATATATATTTGAAAGGAGACACTGATGACAAGATTCTTATTGCTGAAATATTTGTTAATGATATTATATTTGGTGGACATGATAATCTTTGCAAATATTTTGTTGCTGAAATGAGAAAGGAATTTGAAATGTCAATGTTTGGAGAGATTAAATTCTTTCTAGGTTTGCAAATTCTACAAAAAAATGAGGGGATATTCATAACACAATCAAATTATACCAAAGAAGTGTTGAAGACTTTTGGAATAGAAGATTCAAAACTAGTAGGTACACCGATGGTCACATGATGCAAATTGACAAAGGGTGATCAGTTAACCAAGGTAAATCAAACATTATATAGATCAATGATTGGTAAACTGATGTATGTTATGCATAGTAGACCTGATATTGCACATGTTGTCAGGATTGTAGCAAGATTTTATGCTAATCCTAAGGAATCACATATGACTGTTGTTAACAGGATTCTGAGATAATTGAAGAACACATAGAATTATGGTTTATGGTACAAGAAACAAGGCAATTTTGAACTGCAAGTTTACACCGATATAGATTCGATTGGAAATATTGATGATTGAAAGAGTACAACTAGTGTAGTATTCTTTTTGGGAGAAAGGTTAGTTACTTGGATAATTAAGAAACATGCATGTATTTATCACTCTACTATTGAAGCAGAATACATTGATGTTGTTTCTAATTATTCAAACATTGCATGGATAAAACAATTGTTGAAAGGGATGAATGAAGAGATCACTGATCTAGTGATTATATAGTGTGACAACACAAGTGCTATAAACATTTCCAAGAATCGGGTGATGCATGCTAAGACAAAGCATATATCAGTATCACTATTTACGGGAACAAGTAAAAGAAAAGAATTTGAAATTGGAGTTTGTGAAATCTAAAGAACAACTTGCAGACATATTTACTAAACCCTTACTGAAGGATACATTTGAGTACTTGAGGACTAGACCAAGGGTCCATCCCTTGTCTATCGATCACTAAGGTGATCAAGAGGTTGCATTAGCCTATATCTTATTAGAAAATCAAATAATGTTGATGCATATTGTTCACACTTTAGGTATCCTAAGGTTGTGAAAGATGGAACAACAAAAATTATATATTTGTACATTAAGGTACGTGATTTGAACCAAACAACAGAGGTAGTTTTGGCTATTACAAAGATATTTATTCTTTTAGGCATTGTTGTCAAAGGGAGAAAAATATTTCATATGAAATATCGGTTAGAGAGAACACAAAGAAGGGAGAGAAAGTATATTATCTATTCAGAGAGAATCAATGGAGTATCAGAATAGAAGAAGATCAAATCTATAGGGAGAGTCTGCCTAAAATGCTAAAATGCTATGTAGTGATTAAACATATTAAATAATCAAGCTAGGGAGAGCTTACCAAGCTACAACATTTATTGATAGATTTGTAGTATAGATGTTTGGTATTCTATGGAATATTTCATATTGTTTTTCCATCAATGCCAAAGGGAGAGATTGATAACCTAAAATTGATTAAATAACTTGATGGACTGAATGGACAAGTGAAAAATAATGATTAGAGATCATCAAGATACTAAAGTGATATGTAAGGCAATTAAATTAGTCAATATGTATTGTCATTGATGTCAACTAGTTTTGATTATACTTATCATGATTGTTACAAATAAGCTAAAGAAGAAAAATCGTAAAGGAATGAGATATCTACATGAAAATGAGATGGATATGAAGATATGGCTAAGGTATACATTGCGTAACTTATTGATGATTCTATGGCATCATTTTATTCACTTGATTGTATTACATAAGTTTGTTATGTATTGAAGATCAGGACTGAACAAGTTAATGTGGTCGGTAATTGAAGATTTTTGTACACATCAAACCAATGCAATGTATACCGAGTAACAGTAATAACCGAGCTAGTGTTCACCAACACATTTAGTATTGACCAAGTGAAATAAACAATTAAAGTTTATAACAGTCGACTAAATTGATGAGTTGAAAAGTTGCTTATGATTCTGAGGTAAAAGATAAAGTTTGTTATGATGATCTCACAATTGAAAAAATTCAAGATTGATCTAATGGAGAAGAATGAAACATGTTATCAACACATCTATCGAGGAAGCTTGAAGCAAAAAAACAAACGATGGAGATTAAGAGGTAGAATCTAATGGATGAGAAGAAAATAGTTTATGACATCTATTTGAAAGAGACATGAGATTCATTATTGATTCTAGAGATTGTTGAAACTATAGAAGAAATCACATGAAGGTCTATTTTCATGCACTACTAATCAAACTCGTTACAGATAGAACTAAGCAGAACTGCAGGCATTATCGAGTGTTAGGGTATTATTCACTGAGCTGAATGTGTTGAAGGATATGAAGGATTGAAGTGATTACTGATTAGAGGAGGTATTTTGAGCTTAGCATATATCTAAAAATCTGAAATCTAAGTTGTATTTGAATTAGATCATTATTGTATCAGTTTAACCATTTTTATAGCTAAATCTCTTAAGCAAGTGGACTTAACAGTCTTATTTTTATTTCAATATGACATTCCATGAATGTTAATTATTTTTGTGGTGACCTCATAGTGAATGTTGGTCAAGAGTTAATTGTTCGTGATAAATCCTCTAACCAAGTCACACCTCATAGTGTGCATTGTAACATTTAACAGGGTTAGCTCCTAACTGAGCTCACTTTAGAAGAGTGAAATATTTTGGGTTACCAGTCCTAGGTGGTTTTTCCCTTAGCAGGGTTTCTACGTTAAAATTTGTGTTATGTGTACTTGATGTGATTGGATTGTTATTTTACTTTACACATTTCATATCTGGATGAATCGATAAACACACTATAGAATTTACTCGTATTTGGTAAATGAACAAAAAGTTGTTATTTCTATCTTACCGAGTTGATTATTTATTTGAAATTTTTTGATCATATACATCTAGGAGATTGGGACTGTAAGATAACTGGAATTAACTTATTCACCCTCCCTCCCTCCTCTCAGTTATCTAATGATATATAGAAATGATCTAATATAGAGGGAGTGTGAGGGAGTGTGAACAAGTATGGCTTCATGAAATTTTTCTAGACCCGTACTCTATACCAAATAAATTTTAGCCTAGATATCAATTATACAATCTCTCTGGTGAGAATGGAGAAAACTAGGATTGAACCACCATATTAAAATATGAGAAAAATCCAACTATTTAATAAAGAGTTATTCTCCCCGTATATAGACTGAATTTGATTGTCACAAAATGTCAAGAGATATGTTCAGTCTGGCCAAATCATCATGCTATTCCCACTCCTAAAGATGTAGGCAAATTTAAGAATTAAAAATGGAGGTTGTGAGAATAATTGTATGGGTCCACGGAGAGACAAATGACAACAATGATTGTAGCTACCAATGATGGACTTGAATCTCAGTGGGATTATTTTTCCTAAATTCACCTCTGAAAGGCACAAGGATTTTTTTTTATCTTAAGTTGATATAGATCATCATTCTAAATGCCGATTGTCTAAATCTAATTATAAATTAAAAAAAATCATTTCAAAAATTAGAATATGTTTATAAGTATGTGAATCCCAGAAAGGAGAGTTATTGGGAGGAAGATAAACGATAAAATAAAATATTTATTAATAATCTTTTTAAGATTCAGTTAGGGAAACATAGATTCTTCTTGGAGAGACAAATCTTTTAAAAAAGGATCCTGGCCAAAAAAAGGAGTTTGGTTCTTATTTTTCTCAAGGAATCCTATGTGCTACTAGAAGGGGGGAATTTGTTTTTCAAATCTATATTTTGTAATAGAGAAAGGGAGGGGGAAATATATTTTTATTTTTCAAACTTGATTCTGGGTGCATGTGTAAAATGATGTATTGGTCATTTTTATTATGTATTTAAAAATAAGAAGGAATCTATATATCATATATGTGGGTTTGAATATATATTTTTCTATTTAAAATTAGTCTGTAGGTTGTTTGAATTATTTTAAAATGTTATCTTGCTCCATTTTATTAAGTATATGTGTGTTATAAAATATGTTGGTTTTATGCAATCATATGTGCAAAAATAAAATATTTGATCACCCTCTTGTTTCTTTGTAGTGGGAAGATTGAGTAAATGGTCTTTGTGCCATATATTTAGTTTTCTTTTAAGTTATTTAAATATGCAATCACATGCATTCCATGTTGATGGGGGAATGTTAGTGTGCCTTCTTTGCCTTTAGGTTAAAGGCATAATCAAAATCTCATTCATTGTAAATCAAACGAAGGGAGTTGTACCTTCATATCAAAATTTAGAGAACACTTGCACATAACCATTACAAGTGACTCAACTGTTAGTCTAAGATTGTGTCTTCCAAATTGGGCATTCAGGAGTCATTTTGAAAGCTTGGATAAAAGGACAAATTTGTTTACTAATAGGATCAATGTGTCATGCCCAAAATTAGGGCAAAAACACACTAACATTCTTTTTCTAAAAGCACAAAAGTCAACTGAGGGATGCAATCTAAGGTACACTAACATGATCATTATGCAAGTTAACACTCAAGAGGTATCATGACAAGCGTTAGCTTTTCAACATCCCTTGATTGAAAACTATGCTAGATAACTTTGAGAACCTAACTAGGCTTCTAAGAAAACATAACAAGGTTGAAAACAAAGTGTTTGGAATAAAATGATTAATAAAAGTGTAAATTTAATTTGTTGATTAACTTAAGTTCAAAAGTTAGGTTAACTTACCCAAAAATGGTTTATTTAATTATTTAATTTAATCTTAAGGTGATAATAACCATAATGGATCTAGAACATGAGCTAGGTTACTAGATTAAGGTAGGTTTCATAAGGGCACATTAAAATAATAAAATAAGGCCATAAAATATCCCTATACGATAACCTAGGGTTACAATTTTAAAACTCACTTAATATTAAAAAAGTTCTAATATCTTAATTAAAATATTATACTTTAATAAAAACATAACTTTTCCCTTAGTTTATTTAATTAATTATTTTAAAATATTAAAATAATCATTATAAGATATTAATTATAAAATATTAAACGTTTTGGCTAAGGGGAAAGAGTAATTCCTAAGTCCCATCTAGGACAATAAAATAATCCCCCTAGAATATACCATTATTAAAATCATTAAAATAATATTGGAAAATGTTATTAAATAATACCATAAACATTAAACAATATTAAAATTGCTCCATTTAAATTAACCATTCAATTTTAAATTCAAAATATTCAAATTCTAAGGTTTTCCTTTAAAAAAAGATCAAACGATAATTTAATAATATTATTTACTAAATAAAGTAAATTTAGAAGATAACTAAGAATAATAATAGATTCCACCCAATAAATAAAATGTCAACTACAGATTTCAATGATGAGAAGAATAATAAAATATTTAAATTTTAAAATAAAACAACTCACTAAAGTCAATAATTAAATTAATTATTAAATAATAGAAATTGAAAAGTTAAAAAAACACTTAATAAAATCCCATTTAAAATAATAAAGTCAAAAAGGCCATTCCTAACCCTAATTCAAAATTAGGGTTGGGCTAAAATATAAAAATCTAAACAAACCCTAATATCGTCATTTGCTTATGCAGGTTGGTTGGGACAAGAAATGGAGAACAAAATAGAAGAGATATATGCACATGAGTATACATGTGTATATATACACACCAAGGGTGTCTATATATACATATATATACTTATGTATATATGTGCATAAGGCTGTAAAGAGAAGGAAACAAAACCAGAAAAAGATATCACCAAGAGGGTATAAGAAAATCATCTTCCCTCTCTCATATTCAAAATTTTACTTGTAGCTTCACTTCTCTACAACATTTTGTGAATGATTAAATCATTCATTCTTTATTTTAATAGTCTGACGTTTTACTTTTTTATTTAATTCTTTATTCTTTATTAGTTTTTTTTTGTAAATGCAAGTACTGTTTCTTTATTGTTTCATTTTAAAAAAAAATTACACCCCGAAGGGTTTAGGGAAGGGACGACAGCCATGGCCGTCACAACCCAGCCTTGGTCTATGGAGGCAATGTCTTTCGTGGCCCCTCCCAATGGGGTCTATGGTGGCAGGCTTGCCACAGACCCAAAGGGTCTACGGTGGTGGAACCACCTATAGTCCCCTCAAAGGGGACTGTAGTGGCTGCCACTCACAACCCAAAAGGGTGTAGTGAAAGTGCCATCGCAACCCCAATGGGGTGCGATGGAAATACCACTAGCAGCCTCAAAGGGGTTGTGGTGGCATATGCCACATGGAGCCTAGCGTCAAGGCTCGACAACCCAAAAATTTTATTATATAGTTTAGCTTATTAAATTCAATATGTGTGTGTGTGTGTGTGTGTGTGTGTTTGTGTACACACGTGTGTGCGTGTGTGCAGTAAAATGCAAGATTTCAATCTACTAATTCTTTGCATAAAATTTTAAATAGAAACTTGGAGATATTCAATTTTTTTGAATAGGAAATATTGAATGCTACTATAATCTAATTTTTTTAAAAAATGAAACATTTTATCAAGCAACAAATGATTCTATTTTTCTTCTACAAAAGTAAGGAAGTAACAACAAATATTATTTTCTTTTAAGATAGTATTAGAATCTTTATTTTTCATTTCTCTTTCTATGTACATAGTACAGTAAAGGAAACTACTAATATTTATTTTTACAAATCTTTTACAAGCATGAAATATGAAATATAGGCATTTGCATAGCCTTTGTTTTACTATCTTTTCATTTACAAGGCATTTTTCTATTATAAACTAACAAAATCTGCAACTTAAATTTTAAGACAAGGACCATTTTTCTCTTTTCCCTTCAACAAAGAATCAACTTTCTTCAACACTAAACATACAATTAAACAATCCTTTGACCACGGAGGCTCACCTCACAACCTAGGCCATTTCATGGATACCCCCGAGCTTGGGAAAAAAAAAGGATGGGTATACATTCACACACATTACATACAAAAACTAGCAACACAAAATCATATAAATTTTCCATTCTCCATGGTTTTCACAATGGATAACCTTGGACCAATGAAGAGGGGTGAAGGTGGAAATGAAGCAAACATAGGAGAAGCCATAATAATAAAGAATACCTTTAACAAGGCTCAATATGATGCAGGAGCATCCTGGGTGTAAGAGCAATCTTGCATCACCCAAAAATATTTTTGTTTTTGTATTCAATAAGGGCTATCTTGTGCAGAGTTGCTATTTGTGGAAACTTGCTATTTTTAGTAAGTTGGTCTTACAATCTCAGAATGTCTGATTTTACATATGGAGGTTCATCTCAGTCATATCAGCCTGCCAGCAAAGTTTCATGGATAGATCAGGTCTAGTTTTGAAGATATTGAAGATTTTCGGTATTGGCAGCAGGGTACAGAAACTTTGAACTCAGTTTTGAAGGCTTTAGAGGCCCCGGATGAGGTTGAAAATTTGGGTGATGGGTGCTTTGTGTAGGTCAAGCCTGTAGAGCGCTTTGTGGCATTTCCAGAATGGGGTTATAATAGCCAATCGGGTCAACGGGCGATGACTTATGGTCTTCGGAAGTTGGGTCACCTGAAATGGCGGAAAATAATTTTTCTTCAAAATTTATGTTTGGGTTTCAAAACTCATTTTGAGTGGACTTTGATGTAATAAATTGTAAAATAAAATAATTCTAAGTTTGGTCAGCCCTAAGGGCTAAATTTCTAGAACCTTCTCGGGCGGTGGAAATTGCCTATATAAAGAAGGCCTGTAGTGTTGTCTAGGGCAGTTCTGGGTATTGATTCGAGGCTTTGTCCTATAGAATATTGTAAGGGAATGCCCATGTGGCTTTGCATATTGTAATTCTGAAAGTTTGTAATTCCACATTTGTGGAGATAATAAGAAGCCAATTTTCTGTTCTTGCATATTATTGTTGTTGTTTCTCTATTTCTGTTATGTGCTTGTGGTATTAAGGGGAGCACCCTTCATCACAATACCATACAAAAAATTCCTTCACAAGGCTATCACAAAACCTCCATTCCTTCCTATTCTCATACAAAATTAAATTTTCTTATGGCCCCTAATTGTGTAGTAGAATATGATGGAAACATGCATCCCATACATCTATCCCCTTCCTCCATGAGAAAGTACTCTACACCATTTGTGCATCCCCAACTTTACCCTTCACCCTCAAGGCTCTCTTCCCTCCCAAGGGTGAGTCTAGCCTTGCACACCCCAACAATAACAAGAAAACAAATAATAAAATAGAAAGGAGAAATTTACTTGAATCCATGAAAATAAGCTTGAATCCCAACAGAATACAATAGCTACAACATCATAATTTTTACACATATAACACAATAAAAGAAAAAAGGCATTCCAAGATAGGAGGACCAACCTTGTTCCAAGCTATGACAATAAAAACTTGAGTAGAGCTCCCTTCCTACTAGCCTTTCCTTTCTTTGCTAAGTCCACCAAAGTCCTACTAAGTCCACTAGAAGTCTCCAAATTGGAGAATGGGTAATCAAACTACCAAATTCCTCTTCATCCCACTAAAAGTAAAACCCTACCTAACATCCTACCTAACCTCAAAGATTATTGGACACACTATCCAAGTGTTCTCTCTCTCCAACAAGAGAGAAATTCAAATTTGAAAGAGAGGAAGACATGGCACACATCCCAAATTTGTCACTTTCTAAAAATTCATTTTTAGAAGAAGAAAAAATGAGATATAATCACCCTATTGGTCAAAATTTGACCCCCAACCCAAAGTTCACTTGTGGGGTTATCTTATTTTAACCCTAACCAACCTCTAGGGATACATTCAACACTTGGAAAAATCCACTAACAGTTGACCTACAAAAATTTAAAATAAGATCCCCTCACATGGCTCAACAACTAAGATACCTAACCTTGGGACACTACAAGGTGAGTCAAAGGTGAACATCTAACCAATAATAAATTACTTGGCCATGGAAACTAACATGCACAAGTGTCAATTGACACCTTATAAAGTGACAACACATTACTACACACATGGCATGCCAAGTAGACATATGCATAAATAAAATTAACATAAAAATAATAATACATTCAAACATTACATTTACAAAAATAACACATAACAATGAAGTTATTTCTCCCTTTCGAGTTAACCTTGGCTTAACTTGATTTTCACACACATCCATCTTTGATTTCCCCTCATTTTAATTCCATGGTCAATTTCTTGTACACTAGATCAAAATATCAACAGCTTGTGAAAAACCAATAACATATATATAAAAATGCAACATTAATGATCACATAAAATACATCATATAATATAATTCTATTTCACAACACCATATCAAATTCACTTTACACAAGAATGTATTTACTCAATACTTATTAAATTTCAACATCATGATATTCCTAGAAAATACATCTATCACAAATATCCTAATCATTTACATGGTTCAAGTCACATGAAACATTTCATATGATCATCATATCTACTAGATTCACATTTCTCGCATCAATCTAAAATTAAAATATAATACCTAAAATTATAAAATTCATTAATATCATAGCAACAGGGCCTGTAAATCAAAAGCATAGAAGTATGTCATATATCAACATCCACATAATCAAAGATCATCACATAATATCTAAATATGAAATCTCTATCTAAAAGAGTCTAATATATCAAAATAATGTGTCAACATGAGAATCATAAAGTGGAAATGTTAGTTATGCAATGATGGTATGAGGTGAGGCCTCACATCATCTCTACCTAGGCATGAACTTCCTACTGGAGTTCATTAAAAAGACAGGGATATTGTTCTCTCATTTTTGCTACGTCCTCCCATGATATTGTTATCTCATCATTGCAATCCCACTGAAACCTAACCTTCTCTAGCTCTTAGCTTCAAAGGGTTGGCGTCCTACGTGCAAAATATGAATGGGCTCTAGCACTAGCTTCCTATTCGACTCCTCCTATAAGGCATCCTAATCTATAATATAAGACTCATCATAAATATATTTCCTCAATATAGAAACATGAAACGCATCATGGATGCGTGATAGGATTGGTGGCAGAGTTAGACAATATGCAACTAGGCCTATCCTCTCTAAGATATCAAAAGGTCCAACAAAGGGGGTGCAAGCTTAGAACCCTTTCCAAAATGTATTGGGCTTTTATGCGGTCACACTATCAAGAAGACTCTGTTGCCAACCATGTAGATAGGAGCAGTCCTCTTTGCATCTGCATACTTCTTCTTTCTATCATAGGCCTCTCTAAGATGTTGTCTGATCAGGTCTACATGCTACTCCATCTCTTTGACCAATTGTGGTCCAACAACTACTCTATCCTCTATCCTATCCCAACTCAAAGGTGTCATTTAGGGTCTACCATACAAAGCTTGATATGGTGGCATATCCAAAGATGAATGATGCCCATTATTATAGGAAAAATCTACCAAATGAAAGTAATCCTTCCACCTGACTTGATGATCCATCACATACATGAAAATCATGTCCTCTAACACCTAGTTAACCCTCTCAGTTTGACCATCTGTCTCAAGATGATAAGTTGTACTGAAATTAAGCCCGGTTCCCAATTCTATATGCAACTCTCTCTAAAAGGAAGAAGTAAAGAGAGAATCTCTATCAGATATAATCTTACGAGGAATGCCATGAAGTCTAACAATATATCACAAGAATACTTGAGCCACTACAAGTGTTGTGAAGGTAGTACGAACGGGTGAAAAGTGGGCCACTTTGGTCAACCTATCCACCATCACCATAATAGAATTTTGGCGATGAGATGACATAGGAAGACCCATAAAAGATTCCATAGATATAATGTACCACTTCCACTTGGGTACCTCATGTAGCTGAAGAAGCCCACTAGGATGGTGGTGCTCCACCTTAACTCTCTGACACTCCAAGAATCTAGCCACAATCTCAACAATATGCAACCTCATACCTAGCCAATGGAAAATATTCCTCAAATCTTTATGTAACTTCTTAAGTATGGGATGCATTGCATAGGGTTCTCTATAAGACTCAATAATAAGGAAATCTTGCAATCCACTAGAAGAAGGTACATAAATGCATCCCCTATGATGAAGAAGACCATCGGACTCAAGGATATAATCTAAGAACTTCCCCTCAAGGGGTCTTTGAGTCAGGACCAACTAACCTACCTCTATATAAAACTCATCCTCTAGTAAATGTTGTAATATGCACCCTCTCAAATATGTACTAGAGGTCATAGCTAATAGCTCATGTCGTATCCTATTCAAAGAATATACAACCATGTTCTCCTTACCCTTGATGTAATGAACATCAAATTCATACTTGTAAAGAAACTCCATCCACCTCCTATGCTGAGAATTAAGGTTCAGATGAGTAAATATATACTGCAAGCTCTGATGGTCTGAATGAAGCTTGAAATGATTCCCCAAAAGAAAGTGTCACCATCTCACCAAAGGATGCACCATTGTTGGAAGCTCAAGGTCATGGGTAGGGTAGTTAAGCTCATGAGTCTTGATTTTCATAGAATGATAAGAAATAGCTTGACCACCCTTCACAATGACTTCTCCAATGCCATCTAAAGATGCATCACTACATACCAAAAATTATACTAAAGGATCCAACACTGCAAGGATAGGTGCACTGGTGAGTGCTCGCTTGAGCTCTTGAAAATATCTCTCACACTTCTTTGTCCATTTAAACTTCTTTCCCTTTCTCTGGAGGGATGTGATAGGATGTGCCACTCTAGAAAACCCCTCAAAAAACTAGTTATAAAGCCTGCTAGACCCATGAAGCTCCTGACCTTGGTCACAGTGGTAGGTGTTGGCCAATCCATAATAGCTCTAATCTTTGAAGGGTCAACTATGATCTAATCTCATAATATCACATGTCTAAGATAGTGAACCTCTAACCCGAAGAAGTGACACTACGACAAGCTTCCCAACAACTAATTATCCCTCAAGCACTGCAAAACCTATCTCAGGTACTCCTCATTCTCCTACTCATCTCATGAGTAGATAAAAATATCATCCAGGAACACCACCACAAATCTATCTAAGAATATGGAGAATAATCCATTCATGAGACTCATGCATATAGCTAGAGAATTTTTGAGTCTGAAAGGAAGCACGATAAACTCATAGTAGCCACACTGTGTATAAAAGGTACTCTTGTAGATGTCAATCTCCACAATCCTCAACTTATGGTACCTTGACTTTAGATCAATCTTTGAGAATACTCAGGCACCCTGAAGCTGGTCAAAAAAGTCATCAATCCTAGGAAGCGGTTATTGATTCTTAATGGTCACTTTATTTAACTGATGGTAATCCATACACAACCTAAGAGACCCATCCTTCTTCTTAACGAATATGACAGGTTCATCCCATGGTGACACACTAGGATGAATATGCCCTTTCTTGCAGAGCTCCTCCAACTGAATCTTGAGCTCATAGGTAGTCATCCTATAATGTGCTTGAGATACTGGCTTAGCTCTTGGCACAAGTTCAATATGGAAATCAACTACTCTAGATGGCATTATACCAGGTAAATATGAAGGAAAAACATCTGTAAACTCTTTCAAAATAGGATGGTCATCAAAGGAAGGTTCCTACTCCACCTCCTCCTCTCTGTCACTGATAGTGATAGCGAATAACTGGCACCCTTTTTGCATGCACCTCTTAAGCTGCATAGAGAAAATCACATGAAGGCATATTGGCCTCTGAACTCCTGAAATCACTTAGGACACACCAAAATCATCTACATACTCTACCCTCTTCTACCTACAATCCATCTTGTTGTTGTGGGCATAAAGCCAATCCATGCCAAGAACAATAGCATAAGATCTAAGAGGTGTGATACAGAGGTCAAAAATTGTGGTCAAGCCTCCTATCTACATCTGGCATCCTCCAACCAAGGAGCTAAGTGACACTCTAGCTCTCGAGGCTAATTCAACCTCCCAACTAACATCTTTCCTAGCCTTGACTAGCCCACAACACTCCACTATAAAAGGAGTAATGAAAGAATCAGTAGCTCTTGAGTGAAAGAGAATAAAAATTCTACTACCTCCAATCCTATCTACAACCTCAATAACAGTAGCCTAGTGCTCATCCTGGTAGTTATCAACCACTACAAATACTCTGTGAGATCTACCCATGTCTCCCACTATAGGCTTTGAAGTGGTCTCCATCTGACTGCCAGTTGGCTGACCTATTTGAAAATCCCTAGCAATGTGTCCCATGGCACCAAATGTGTAGCATGGGCCTCATGCCTAAATCTGAATCCCCTATAGCTTGAATTGTTGTTGTCATCCTATCATGTTGGATACACTAAAACCATCCCTAGAGGATTTTTGAGTCCTAGCTGGAGGTGTAAAATGAGTCTATGACCTATGATCTTGTCTAGGGCCCTATGACTATCACTACTTGGGGTTGGAGCCCTATTGAACCTAAGGAGGCCTCTATCTCTAACTCTGATGTGGTTGAGGGCCTTTAAAGGATCTTGATGAATGCCTCTAATTCCCCTTCTAATGGGGTCTCTAAAATCTAGAAGATTGAGGTGCAGAATTATGGTTCTGAGACCTATCTCGTGCATCATGAGATCTATTATGGATCTCCTCATCTATAATGACCCTCTCAATAGTGTATCAAAGATCTCTTGGAGGCACCATATGCACTTTATTTGAAATGTCATGATTCAACCCCATAACGAAGTGGTTGAATTGTAGTTTCTCATCCTTCATGCACTAGTGCAAAAACAACAATATATGACTAAATAAACTACTAAAAATTGTAGATAAATGACTAATTTTGGTCACATGACCATTAGTAGTTTATCACCAGTCATTTATCTCATGACCAAATTTATGACTAAACTATTTTAGTCATTGATTTGGTCATTTATTTAGTCATTTGTTTGGTCATTTATTTGGTCATTTATTTAGTCATTTATTTGGTCATTTATTTGGTCATTTATCTAGTCATTTATTTGGTCATTTATTTGGTCATATATTTAGTAATTAATTTAGTCATATTAGGGCACGATGGAATCGAACCATCATCCTCCTACTTGTAAAGTAGGTTCTCTTCCATTGAGCTAGTACCCTTTAAAGAATAATCATGAATTTGAGATGGGAGATTCATATGAATTTGGGTTCTTGTGGAGACCATCCATTAATACTTCACTTCACTCTCATTATGCTTTTGGGTGTCTTCTTATAGTGAAGCTTACATGATAAGTCATTTTTATTTTCTTTATTGTGCTAATTTTGATGTTGCTAGGTGTGTATAAATTGTAAGAAGCCACTCCAAACTAAGCATCCTTACAAGATTGGTAATATTTTAAATTCTCTATACTGCCATTGTCTTGACCTGTCTTCCATACCTTGTGACAATTCTCTATGCAAGTGAAATTTATGTCTATAACAAGTGAATAAATTCATGTTATCAACTTAAGCTATTTTTTAAAACTACATAGCTTGTTTTCTAGATCACTAGTATGCCATAGCACGTTTGAAAGTGAAGATCATGTACTTGTGTGGTGAAAGGATGATTAGCAATCCCGGGGAGATCAAGATATGTATATGTTGCAATTGAATAAGAGTGGGGTGTCCAGGATGGTCTCATATACATTAAATACTAGCCTATAATGTAAACCAGAGTAGGTGCACAAAATTCCAAGCATTGCAAACTCAAAGAGGAATCACTCCTTTTCTTTCAAGGTAAATAATGAATATAATACTACCATAATCACAAATTATATTGAAGATGTCTTCACCAAAGAATCTAACTTCTGAATCAGGATAACTTGCAGCAATATATAAGATATAAATTATAACTTCATGTGGAGATTAAAATATGAACATCCCAAATTTGTTACTACAACTAATTACCACAAGGATATAACAAATGAAATGTAGACACCAAAATCAATGCATACAAATAAATATTGAAAATAGAAGACTCCATTTGCAACTAAGATATTGGAATAATGTTACATGAGGAATGAGAATTCATACAACCTTATTTTATAAAATATGTAATCCAAGATTGTTTTTATTTATTTTAGAAGGCGTGTTTTCTTTGAAAATCACTTACATCTATAAAATAATTTTATGAATAAACATTGAAATGAGACATAGCTAAATTACTATCCTGTAGCCTTCACAATTTGCAATTTTCATAAGAACAAATGATTTGGCCAGAGTAGCATGTGCTATCAATTCATTCAATATATGCATACAAGATATATTTTAATTCTAATTAAAATTATAGAAAAACTATTATGAGAACAAATTAATTGTCTAGAAGGAAAATAGACTCTTTTCAAATGTACCAAATACTATGTTCACATGATGTTTATCTGTTGTGGTTTATGAGCTATAAATGCTAATACAAATACACAAGCTAGATCTATACCTGAAAAAAATATCTAATATTTGCATTGATGCTTTGGTGTTGATCAGTTGAGGCCACAATTTTAATTACTTCCTACAAAGCCACTATCTTTAATTACGACCAATAGTTCTATATTGAAATTGCTAAGATCTCCTGAAGTGGCTATTTTTGGGGGTCTTATTTAACTTCCTGAGGTAAATCCTCACCCTTCAGCTAAATCAGCTATGTAGAAAAGGAAGCACCAACCTCCAACAACAAGAAGTATAAAGATAAGGTCCACACAATGCATTCTAGAACCTTTTCCTTCAATTTTTAAAGGAAATTTGAACATATAATATCTCTTGGCCTCACTGCACTAGTTTTGCCTAGGTCATGTTGGAAAAAAATCCATTTGACCAAAGTCAAAGAGACCAAGTAGAATAATTATAAAATATCTTCAACTGTTGATTAGAAAACACACCTCTTTAAATGGGCTCCCTAGGTTTTCCCCCACCTAGCTGTAGAAATCAAAGCCTAGAGAATGAAAACATAGGACACTCTAAAACTAACCACTCCTATAAGCATAGAAGTAAAGTGTAGAGAGCTATAACCAATCAGTGAGGAAAGATTGCCAAATACATATTCCCAATCACTAAGTAGAGCTAATTGTTGAAAAGCCATACTTGAACAAGCATATGGAGAATCATTTGCAACCCATAGTCTACATGCTAGCATCATGTAATGCCCCTAATCTAAATTTCTACTAATTCATTTTTTTGGTATTTTTCTGATTTAGAGAACCAAATCAAAACTGTAACTGAAAATAAGGGCTGATCAAAATAACAATTGTCTGGGAATGTCACTAGAAACCCTCAAACTGCTTGGTTTTATGATTTTTTGGTTAGCTCAAATCTTATCTGTTACAAATTACAATCAATATTATTTCAACTTGTATAGTAGCAACCAATAAGAAAAGAACAATATAGGAATCCCAATTCTATTTCATTCAATCACAACAATTTTGAAAGAGTACAATTACTGATAGGTTGAGCTGGAAATATAATTTTCAGAATTACATAGGGAAAAATATCAACTCATTTAGCAACATACAACAACCACAAATTATGGGTTGATTTATTGATAAGGGCACTATGTAACTATGGATCTAATCACTAATAAGAGATGGCAATTTGTGGGAAAACTATAATAAAATGATATGATGCCCATCTAAAATTCCCAATGTTGTCCTAGGATGAGAGTTAGATCTGCTAGGGAACAAATAATATGGTGCAACCACCATACAACAGACTTGGAAACAACTTTTGATTTGTTACAACTTCTGTGATTAGTGAAAAAACCCTTAGCAAGGTCTGCAATAGGTGCAATTTCCTTATCTTCAATTGTCCCTCTAAAAGGGTTGTGTTAGGGCTGTGTTGTTACCTCTATCTAGTTCATTTCACCTGAATAGCATTGACCTCATCCCAAACAAGCAGGAAGATTTGGAAATGAACTCTGAATTTTAGCAATGAAGATCACTAGAGCCCTCCCTTTGAATTTGGTGCCTTGATAATATGAAAGCAATAAAGGATGATGGAACAACAACAACTCTAAACTCTAGAAATATTTTAATTTAGTGATGCTAAATATTTTCTTGTAAATTCCAACTGCTTCAGATTTGAAAAGTTGTATGAAATCACCCAAATCAACTCCAAGGCAACCCATGTGAAGATGCCATAGATGGAGTTGAGGCGTTCATCCCAAGTTTGGAAATGGAAATCCAAGAGGGTTTTTATCCTCCAAAACCTCCAAATAGAAAATATTTTTTGTCATTGGTTGTTAATTGGACATAAAGCTCCAAAATGAAAATGCCAAAAGAAATCAAGATGCCAAAATGAATCCAAGTGCCAACTTTTCAAACCTTGCTACAATGGGCCCTGTTGTGAGGTTTTCACACCATCACCCCCCCCTCTTTTCACTTTGGGTGGTAGACTAGTTATCTAAGGTAGCTATAGTTTAGCCTCAATCCTGGAATCTCCAAGACAAGTAAGAGGAGTGTGAGAAACTTTGAGGGTAGGTCATGCCTAGTCAAGAGTCAAGTCAATTGAGAAGGCCACATTTGGCCAAGTTTTAGGAAAGATTGAGCCTTAGCCAAAATATGATATGGAAGTGAGGAACTTGACTTGAAGTCCAAAAGCTGATCATAGGGAAAGAATAGAAGTCTAATAGGGGTGAATCAATGATGTTTCGTGAAGGTGAAGTAAACAATCAACAAAGTATGAGTAGAAGTCTGATTTAAATTTGTACACAATGGAATGAAATTTGAACCTTTTTTGCCAAAATAGATCTGAAAAGATTATGTAATAGCATGTGTTTTCCAAATGAAGGGATCAAGTTTTGAGTATGAAGGACAAAGAATGAATGAAGCAAAATTGAAGTCAAAGCTTGAAAGAGAAGGAGGAAACTTGGCATTTGAGTATAAAGAAAAGGTTTACCACCTTTGGAGCATGTCCAAAGGGAGTGCAAAATCACACTTCTCTTGGACAAGGTTGTCCAAGGGGAGTGCAGAATCTACATTCCCTTTCGAAAGCCTTGTCCAAGGCAAGTGTGATGTCCTTGTTTGAAATAAGATTTAATAGTAAATAATAATATAATGCTGAGTTGCCAAATTAGGTATGTATATGGGTATAGGTACGTGGATATGGTACGTAGATAGGGCATTTTTTTTTAAGGGTTTGGGTACATTTAGACATGTTCGTACAAGAATATATATATAAAAATCATAAATATATACATATTTTGTAGCCTAAAACAAGAATTAAGAAATAGTATACTTGTAATATTAATTATTTCATATACAATTTAACAAATTAATATTATAACAAGAAATAATAAACATAATTAAACAATTATATACTATATAATGTTACTATTATAATATATAACAATTTGAATTAAAAAATAAATAAATTCAACTTTAATAATAAATGAGGTACACCAGATATATTTTTGTCCATATCTTTCTATATCAGCATGTATCTGAAATCCAGTAAGCATAAACGAGCTTCAACAACTAGTTTGAGCTTTGCATGTTAATAAATTAAGATATTTTTTTGGCATGATACAAAAGTGTTATTGGATTGCATTTTTTCACTTACCTCTTTCAAACCAGCATTTGGGTTATTGATCCATTCTTCAACACCCTTGATGCCTATACTCTCTACAACATTCAAGACCACCTCTCTGTGTACAAGAAAGAAGAGAAGAGAATGATCATTAACATATTTTCATAACACTCCATATACTATGTTTACAAAAATATCTATAGGAAATCTTCAAGCATAATGTCAATGATCACTAATTCAGCACCAACACTACCTGGAAGATATATCCACTACTCCTAATTAGTCACTCTAATTTATATTTTAATTCTAACATTACCTAGAAAATAGACATGCTTACACTCTCTCCAAAGTCCATAAGGAGTTGTCAGTCAAATAGCTCGAAGCAAAAGTATAGAGGAAAAGATAATGTTTGCATACAGTGTCAAGTATATTTTTACATATCTTGCACTCTTACATCATAGGTGCTTCTAGTCATTTGTATAATCTTCCTATGTTATATTTTTCATTTTATAAATCTATCTTTTAATATGCTTTTTATAAATCTATCTTTTATTATGCTTTTTATAAATCTATCTTTTAAAAGTAAAGCTTATAGATGTTTCAATTTAAGATTGAAAAAGACCATTGAAAGTGCTCATGTAAAGATTGATCAAAAATTTATGATTCAAGAAAGATATCATGATTACTCACTCATGATTGAAGAAGAACCTAGACCCTCCACTAGTGAGACAGTTATTGAAGAAATGTTTGTCAGCATCACCTAAAGTTCCAAAGTTTACATCAAGAAATCATTCCAAGACAGACATCATTGGAGATCAGAGCGGCAAATTCTTAACAAGGTCACAAGCAAAGAACTCAGCTAGCAGTGAAGCGGTATGTTTACTATCTTAGATTGAACCTTCAAGTGTTGAAGATGCATGTAATGATTTAGATTTGCATGATGCTATGAAAGAAGAACTTAATCAGATTGTTAAGAATGACACTTGGGAACTAGTCCCAAGACCTTGTGATTGGAACAAAGTGGATATTCAAAAACAAGATGAATAAAGATGGTACAGTAGTAAGAAATAAAGCAAGATTAGTATGTAAAGGGTATGCACAAAGAGAAGGCATTGATTATTTAGACACATTTGCACCTATGAGTAGATTAGAAGCTATTAAGTTGTTTCTAGCTTATGCTACAGTCAAAAAATTCAAATTTTATTAAATGGATGTCAAGTCAGCATTCCTGAATGGTAATTTGAAAGAATTATACATTGAGTAGCTAGAAGGATTCACCTTATTAGACAAACTTGATATGGTATGCACATTAAAGAAGGCCCTCTATGGACTTAAGCAAGCCCCTAGAGCATGGTATGAGGGACTAGATGGAAACTTAACAAAGATTGGATTCAAGAAAGGAGTAGTAGATTGTAATCTATTCATTAGAGAGACATCTAAAGGTTTACTACTTGTAGCTATATTTGTTGATGACATTAGCTTTGGAGGTAATGACAAACTAAGTGTAGAATTTGCCAAAGAAATGTAGAATGAATTTGAGATGAGTATGATTGGTCCTATCAAATACTTTTTGGGACTAAGTGTGCAATAGACATGTTAGCACTTTTTCTTGTAGATCCCAAATACATCACATTAACTTTCTAATTCTTGAATTCCTGATTTGGGCAAGAACAAGGCTAATGAACAAGGATATATTATCCTTCTACACTTTGAGTCCCACATACTCGGGCGGGTGTACCTTTGTTCTTCACTGTCTGCACATGGATATGACTGTGGTAGAATGCTGGGCTATGCAGAGAGTGGAAATGGGAAGTTTCTAAATAGATACAAGACAGGGAGATATGGCTCAACCAGTCTTGAACTTGTAATGCCTGAGAAACCTAGAAAATGGCTTGGAGTGATAATTAAGGAGCAAAGTCCTTCTTCTTTTTGCAAGTTCTTGGAACTTTAGGAAGGTTAACCTGTCTGATTCTCTTCTACAAGGAATCACCAACAGCACCTGCACTTATTCACTGCAAGTGACAAACATGTATGTTCTTGAACTTGGAATTGGAATAGTGATTTGACATTAAGATTGGGATACAAGTCTGGTATGAAACCAGTGCCTTATCCTAGGGTGCAGAGTCAACTTGAGAAAACATCCACAAAACTTTATCAATGCAAACACAGCTGAAATCAGTATTCTTCCTTACAAACTACCATTTTCACTGCAAACACATGAGCATCAAATCTGCATATTCATGAAATTCTCAAAGCTTATCCAGCCAGATTTACTCCTTCCTGGAAGGAAACTAGGGAAGAAACTTACAATATACCTTGTAAATGACAAATTGAACATGCCTGACAAATTTGATTCATAAGAATTCCTAGAAACACACAGAGACATCAATATACTTGCACAGAGATTTCAGTCATATTTTATTGATGAAAACTGTTTCAATACACTCAAATGCACAACACACTTAGGCTAAAACAGTGAATTCATGACTAGACATTGCATTCATGGAACTGGCTTTGATTTCTCCCTTGGAGAACCAAAATTGCATAACCCCCTTGGAGAACCACAAAACAGAACCCGTACCTTGAAAAAATTCAGAATAATAAAGAGAAAGAAGAGACTCCAAAAATCATCACAGAGCAACACTTGTCTTCTTCATTCAATGAGTCATCTGCCTTGAAACTGGACATGGGACACACTCACAATCTGGAAAGCACTTGGCATCTTCTCTGTCAAGATCTTTTATCTGGCTGGTGCGAGAATGGACAAATAGCTGTGCAAAATCTGACTTCATTTCTAGAACCCTCGTTTCATGCCGATTCCAGTGATATATAATATCATATATTTTGGATAAAAATCAAGCCTCTAGGTTGAAGTTCTCGGTCACAGCTCAACTTTTTTTTAAATTTTTCATTTTCTGTCATAGTTCAAACTATAGGCTTTTAATCTTTAATTTTTCATTCCAATGCACAGACATTTTTTAATTCCTTTTAATTCTGCAACTTTGTCTTAGACTGTAGCTGATTTGGACAAGTGTCACCTTCTGACTGGCTGGGCACCTTGACCTTGGCTATGACTGTGGTTAACTTTCTTTCATGTCTCCAAGTCTCTGAATGGTAAGACTAACCCGCAGTTTATTATGAGATTGTGAGAAATGAACTATCTCCAAATCTCTGAGTCTTTTCTCTAACCATGGGTTAATTCGGAGATTGGGCGCTAGTTATATCTCTTAATCGCTGAATCTCAAGACTAACTCCAAGTTTATTTGGAGATTGGGCACGCGGTTAGTTAACCGCCAGCTCCAAATCTCTAAATCTTTTCCCACTGCACAGCTTAATTTGGAGATTGAGCGCGGGAGTGCCACGTGTGGATGGTGCTGACATCACTTTCCAAGCATTCAAAATTACTTTACCTTCCATCCGCGTGCGCCAGTTATCTACCTCCTTTGTTTGAACAAGTTGACTGTGTGTCGTGGAGGTTTTGAGTAGCATTTGCACCGCTTTTGGGAGGAATGTGGGATAACGCTGGTAGCTGGATAGGGCGCCCGTGAAAGTGCTGGAGTTCATAAGGTACTTATCACAAGTAACAGTTGCTATCACAGGTTTGAAAATCTCTTATGCGCGCCATTGCATAGTTGTGTGCGCAGCAAAAGAATGCGCTGCATTCCATTCCATACCCATGGCATAAGAAAACCAGAGCTTGGGATTTTTTAAAAGGCAACCATCTACAAATAAATAGCTGCACTCCTCTAGAATTATGAATGTAATTCTCATGGTACCTAATCTCCATTGCTTCTCCACCCCCAAATCCGGTTCGCCTATTGCATATCAAATTTTCTAATGAATCAGATTCCTTCAAATTATACTCATCCCAATGTGAGGTTCACTCCACACGAAGGGAATGCTTCATTGTTCTACCAACACGAATGAAGCTACTTCAAACTTTCTGCAGAATATCTGACAAAATGTTGTAATCGAAGATTTAGTTGGGAGAGTTTCAATGTCACTATCAAAGTTTCTCTTGAACAACCTTCAACTTGGTATTATTAAAAATTTCTATCCTGTAAAACTAGATGTGTCCCCTTCTGAACCATGGGCATAGTTGTACTTTTTAGGGGATCAGGATACATCAGCCTAAGACCATTATTTTAATTGTCTCTTTGAATTCTGCTAGCAAGTCTTTCAACGAATCTCTTAGCCTTGGACTTTGCCTGGTCCAGTAGTATTGAATACAGAAGCTGGAGACCTTCTTTTGATAGCACCCCAATTGATATAATCTATGATTTTGAAGCCTTGTAAGGATACCCAAGCAAGCATCTTACCAATAACTCTACAGAAATATTTAATTCATTCAATCCATTGCCCATGGAATAGGGCTTGATAGTTATAGAGAGTTGAGGAGAGGCTTCTCAGATATGAATTTAAACTCCTCTTGAAAGATTGCAGATCCTTGGGAGGTGACTGCATAAACACTGGGCATAAATTCCAATGTCATTGACCACCTCCAATTCAAACCATGCATCACCCTTATCTTATTTTATCTACTGCAATGGCATTCTGCTTACTAACTTCTTTTAACAATTCAAAATGAGTCTTTAATATGTTTCAATTAAAACCAACTTGGTTCCATAATGCTCTGTCAAGTTGCCAAATCTGTGCAGAGAGGCTCTGGAAGCGGCCTCAAAAACTGACAAAATCACCTAACCAGGCCTTGCGAATTAATAGGTATGGTCTCTGATATGTGAACGATCATTCCCTCAGATTACATCCTTTGACTGTACTTGAGCTCAAAGATTTTAATCATTGAATTTGACCTTCTGGATTTCCTGGCAAATAGCACTGTTCAGAAACAATAAACTTCATCCGCAACTGACCTCAAGAGATGAGAAGACGGATTGGCAGGAAGCTAAAACTGATGCTGAAAGTAGTATGCCAAGTCTTCAACATAATGCTTCAAGAATTTCTCAAATAAGTATATCAGGGCAAAAATGGCAAGCACACAAAGTTGCTCATTCAGATTTCTAGAAACTGTCAACTGGCAGATTTACATAAATCTGCTTTGGAATGGCCTCGAAAAATGCTGCATATGGATTGGTCATGGCTTGAAAACCTAGGGCACTAAAATATGCCATGACTACATCAGCTTAAAGAAACTAGATCAACATTTTGATCACTTGGGCAATATTTGCCACTGCTCAAAGTATGCTATTTCAAACTGTTCTTCAATTACCCTGTCCAAACAGTGAAAACTGCAAATAGAATCATGCTTGAAAACTAACCAAATGGATTCAACCGGGGCTGAAAATCAGGATAGTAGAAGTAAAACTTGTCTATAACACAGTACAAGAATCCTTTTGGCATGATCAATCACTAGGAAAAAGTGGCAGAACCTTGAACAGGGCTCCTGAAAACAGACAGAACAGTGCACCAAACAGTTTGAATGAAATTGCTTCGGAATGGGATGCACAAAATAGTTTAAAACTTGTCCTGAAAACCTGAAACTTCTTCCAAATGGTATATGCAACATGTGGAACATGTTCATGTGCTCAGATTCTTATGACACATCTCAGGACACAAATGGTCAAACCCTAAAACTTGCCTTCCCGATGAATTAATATTTGAGAATTGTCAGGATTTACTCTTCACCATGAAAAAGCAAATTGCAAAATGATTTCAAACTGATAACTGAGGATTAAACATGACACAAAGAGATATATACAAGATGTTCGATCAGTTATTCTATGTATTGGCTTACAAGCAACCCGTATTGAATGAGCAAGAATTGCAACAAGGATGTTTGCAAGAAAAATTTTAATGCCATGCTCTGCAAATCAGAATTAGTCCCAACAAGACAGAAAAAGGAATTTTTATTAATCAGTCAAAACATGTGAAAGAGATACTGAACAAATTCAAGATGGATGATTGCAAGCCACTAGGAATCCCTATGATCACAGGATGCAAACTTACAAAAGAAGATGACTCACCAATAGTAGATATAACATTGTATAAGTCTATGATTGGTAAACTTATATATCTTACTCAAACTAGACCTGATATCTCAAATGTAGTTGGCATAGTTGGAAGATTTGCAGCATAACCTAAACAAAGTCACCTCATGGTAGTAAAGAGAACATTCAGATACTTGTAGGGAACTATAGATTATGGTCTATGGTATGCTAATTTAGAAAATGTTGACCTTCATGTGTACACTGATGCAAATTGAGTAGGATGTGTTGATGACAGAAAGAGTACTTCAGGTGGAGCAGTGTTTCTTAGTGATAGACTTGTCACTTGGACAAGCAAGAAACATAATTGTATTTCTCAGTCAACAACAGAAGTAGAGTATGTTGCAATAGCCTTGAATTGTTCTACAATTGTTTGGATCAAGTAGATGATAAAGGATTTTGGAATTTAGATTGATTATCCTATTGTTATTCATTGTGATAACACTAGCACTATCAATATGTCAAAGAACCATGTGATGCATGCAAAGACAAAGCACATTGAGATCAAGTATCACTTCCTAAGAGAGAAAGTGGCAAAGAAAGAATTCAAGTTAGACTATGTGAGTACTAAAGATCAAATGGAAGATATATTCAAAAAGCCCTTACCTAAGGATACTTTTGAGTATCTCAGGGAGAAGTTAGGAGTAATTTCCTTGATTCTGCTTAGAAGAAAGAAGAAAAGGCATCAATCCTCAGGGACTAATGGAAGGTTGACTACTCTACCTTAGGAGTAGTACCAGTGGTTAAAATGAATGGAACCCTTTTCCATTGATGTCAAAGGGGGAGTAATATACAAAGTCATGAAAAATAGAAGTAAAAAGAGGAGTGATATACTAAGGGGGAACAACATTCAGTTATGATAGCAATTTAGTTGAGGAAATAGGGAATATTGGAAAATATTGCAGCAGATGGAGGATTCATCCTTGGGGGAGTCTTGAAGAGGAAATTGAGAATGTTATAAAAGAAATGTTCATTTTGGTTGATGGTGGTTTTTCATTCCACATGTTGCCATCAATGCCAAAGGGGGAGATTGTTGGAGATTTGTCAGCAGGCCAGTACTGACTATATGTTTATCATTAATGAAAACATATGGAAAGTAGCATGCATGGAAGTCTTATGTAGTAAGCTTTTAGTATATGTAGCATGGACATGATATCAACTTGATATCATGGGCACAGAGGTTAACTATTAGTACAAATAGTTATATAGTAGCTTGTGTCAGCAGTGTTCTTGACATAGTTACAGGCAGTGTTCTATGTATGGTTGTCCATATAGTTATCATGGACCCTTGCATGCTTGGATTTATGTTGAAGACATGTTAGTGATGTTTCAGTTATGGACACATAGTATGTTGATGAGTAGAAGTAAAGTTATGCAGTCACTATTCGCTAGTAGAAGTTTCCTGTGTTTGTTGAGAAGAGTCAACAAAGATTTTATTGGTTATGTAGTTGCACCTATCTTTAGGGTATGCACCCTTGGATTTAAGCTTAGAGGAGAGTTATTGATGTTTAGTTAAGAGCGCATGAGTTAATTAAGCTTGAGGAGAAAGATCCAGTTGTTTTGGTAAAGCCGATAGCGTGTAGCATGCACCTACATTTATCTTATTGGACAAGTCCTAGAATGTGTTGCATGCATAGTAGAGCTAATAGAATGTTTATTAGAGTTTTTTGTGGTTTCTCTAATATGATTTCAAGGTGGTTCTAATAGGCTGACTTGATTATATCATTTGGAGGAAAGATATTTATAGGCAGTCATTTATGATTGCTAAAGTGTAGTTCATGGTTGATGAAGTAGAGCAGAGCAGAGTGTGTGAAGTATTGAGCCATCAGAACATCTATGTGACCAAGTAAAGTATTTGTGCTATTCATTGGAACTGATCCAAATAGCAGGTCTAAGCATAGTTCACCAAGATCCAGATATAGTGTGTATCTATTATTCAGAAGGTTGTGGCCTTCACCCCTTTGAGCAATGTGCTTCAGATAGTGTGTCCTCTCCCCTAGAAGGGACAATTGTAAAAGACTCCTAATAGGGTCTAACCCTTGACCAAGTCTTCTGTACTGAATATAATGTAAAGAAACTCCTAACAGGGTTAAGGATCTTCTAACAAGGATCATAATACTCTAGTGCAAAATATTAGTGGGTGTCAATTCCCACCAGGGTTTTTACCTATTTGGGTTTCCCCATAACCAAAATATTGGTTTTGTGTTCATATGTTCTTTCATTGTGTTTATGTTTAATATTTAAGTATACTTAATTGGATAAAGAATTGAATCTTGTAGATAACTGATTCACCCCCCCCCCTCCTTAGTTATCTCTTGGGACTATTCCTAACACATATAACTATAGAAACTTCAAACATATCATTAATTACTCAAAAACCTCTAATAAACTATCATAATTTAATAGAACATGCATACCTAGCCCACGAGGGCATGAAAATTATCATGTTAAACATAAGCATTTAATCTGAAACCAAATGAATATTGAAGAGCATTCGAACTACTAACAAATTCCTAAGTTTCAAAATTTTTGCACGGTGGAAGTAAGAGCAATAATTCATTGAATCAACAACCCTTGGAATTGAGATTTTTAAGACAGTTTCCAAATAAATTAATCAAACAACCTTCATGCTATAAATTCCTAAGTTTCAAAAAATTTGCATGGTGGAAGTAAGAGCAATAATTAATTGAATCAACAACCCTTGGAATTGAGGGTTTTAAGTTAGTTTCTAGATAAATTAATCAAACAACCTTCATGCTAAACATCCAAGCCCCAAACCAACCTCAAGAAGAAGTAAACTCATTGTACTTTAACCCCCAATTGGTTATGGAATGAATCTAATCCATTACATTGATATATAAACTTTTGATTAGCAAAACTCAAAGGAAATAACATTCAGAATCATTGTTTTATTGAAAAATATTCCTTTTCATTTCATTGACACAAATTTTCTCCTGGGTATAAAGCCATTTTCATATTTAATCCAAGGGAAAATTTCAACTTAGTCAGTACAATAATATATTGGCATGTTTTTAATGTACAATACAACCACTTTAAACTTTGACCTTTTCTTTGGCTTGGTTAATAGCTTCATCCTTTTGAAATACTGAAGACAACATAGGCTTGTAGATATGGTCACCAGGAAGTGGCTTACACCCTACATTTGAATAAGGTGATTTTCAAATAATCTCAATCGTATCACTAGTGTCCTCAGTTGTGTTTTATTCTGGAACAAGATGTCACCAATACTAAAGGTTTTTCTCATTCAAGTTTCTGGCGTTGCAGGTCAATAGAGCAGTGTCAACAAACTACCTTAATATTGACCAGACTACCTTAATGGCCAAATATCTCTTCATTTTCTAGCAATAAGTGGTCATTCTTGATGTAAGACTTCTTTTATTCTGATATTGTTCCTAGCCTACCCAATTTTTTCCATAACATAAGGATTGAGCTTGCTCAAGAAGGCCCACTAGTTGACTTTGATCATACTATTGAAAAATCCATATTTGCAAAGCTTTGGAAAATTCCTTTTCATATCTATTGGCCAATCAAACCTAAAAAATTCATAATTATAATATTCATTGGGACTTAGTTTATAGTTTGAAGGGTTACTAGAGCATCTTTTAAGCCAAATGCTTTTAAGAATTTTTCTTTAGCTATAATCTACAATGTTCCTTTAATCATAATTTGCATATGTCATTTATCTGGAATATAACAATCTAATATTAGACTTATTGCTAAGTCTATATGGTCTTTTCATCTTGGGAACTCTATCAAGGTTTCTTGGCATAACTACTATTGCTATCAATTGTGTCATCCATTCAGGGTACTTGAAGCACATTTTGATCTTTTTAGTCATTAGAAAACTGACCCCATGGCATTTATTACATTTAAAGGGCAACAGTTTATAATCAAAACTTTTTCATATGTTTATTCATCTAGCTTTAATTGAATGGCTTCAAGGAAGCATTTCTTCAAATTTATTCCCTCATAGATTCAAACAAATGCCAACTTTTGGCTTAGTCTTGTCAATGAAGTGGCCTAAATTTCTTCCAATTGTAGCCAAAGATTTGACATATCTTGAGCAGGATTAAAATCTATGGGCCAATGTTTTAAAATATAATCCCCTTCTATTAATTATGGACCACTTTTAAGAAATTAGATCTATGTCCAATTTTAGCTGCTAAAAGTTATGTAAACCTTCCCCACAAAACCAAATCTTGAATGAACTTCTTGGGCCAAAATTTATGTCCATAGTTGTAGATTGTGCATTCTATTTGGTTACACTACTCCAGAATCTTCAACAAACATGTCAAGTTTGTTGGTTGGTTTCCTCAAAAGAATATTGAGCAAGTGTATAAACAATAAATCTCATTCAATTATGAATAGTTATTATTAACAATAAAAACTACTATTACAATGTGCTTAGATACTAAATCCTTAATCTTATATTTTTTTAATTTAAATAAGATTTCACATCACAAAATTCTTTCCCAACTTTAGCTCAATTGCAAATCAAATAATACCAAATGACTTCCATCTATAGAGAAAATAAAAAAAGTAGATGCATCCCACCTATTTATTTCTTTGGTTGAGAATATCATCATTTTAAAAATTTGGCAAAATTAAATAAAACACAATAAAAGAACCTAACATCACCTAGAGTGTAAACCTACTCCATACTCCATCTGTTGTGGCAACTTCTTAGCAAATGTGAGTAAGGTATTTGTTGAATGCAACATCTGACTCTTTTCTCTTTGTCCTCTTCAAGGTATCAAGAGGTCCAAACATCTGCCAAAACCTTATGTCTCATCTCTAGTTGTTGATGCAACTGTATAGCCATCTGGACTCTAAAAATAGAATGCAGGAATATGTTGCACATTTAAATATTAAAATAAATCTTGCATACACATGTATTGCATCCAAATATCAATAACAACCCTAACTCTGCAATATGCAACACTCTCAAAGTATGCCCTGTAAGTTCTGCAATTTTCATCATTGAAGGGTATTTCCACAAGGTCAATTGGTCTTGGCTAAACCCATGGGAACTGAGTAGCTCATGTTCATGCTCATTCCATAATAATGCATAAACTTGAGATTTGGTTCAATTGTATTTAGGCATGCTTGAATTTTATTCAGGCATGCTCCTATATGAGTGTTCCATAATTTAATACACCTATCTACACTACCTCCACTAGATGCCAATAGATTGCTTTGGAAGGAGTAGTACAAAAAGGCTTTAACTGCAGCTCGATGCTCATCTAGCCTATGAAGGTACTAAGTTTTACCATTAGAGGATGACATGCTATTGTCCTAAATATGAATTAAGCTGTCATTCCCTCCACTTGCAAGTTGTCAGCCAGATAGAGACCATTTTAATCCATAAACTTCCTGGTCATGGGCTCTAAATGTTTGAACAATGGATTATGGATATGAACATCATGAAATTATTTATTGAACCATCCAAAGAACCATTGTAAGAATGTGACCATTCTAGGAAAGGGAACCTACGCAGGTAGTATGACCCTTCAAGGCTCTTAGCAGTGAAATTTTAGGAAAAAAATATAATCAGTTAGGTTGTATTTAATAGTCTACAAAATGACCCAATTAGTGTCTCCTTAGTTTCATTCACCTATGCATCTATTTGATGGATTCCTTCAATCCTGCAATATTATTATAAGGTGGAAAATGGAATCCACAATATTATTACATTTAATAGATGCAAACAAAAATGAAAAATGGAATCCTTCAATCCTGTTTTGGCTCAGACTATTTCTCTTTGTAGAGCACTTCTTTTGGCTTAGAGAAAAATGGCCGGTCTTTCTCTTATTCATCAAACTCATATTGGCTATGGGAAATGAAATTTTCTCTACCTCTTCTTCACTATGTAAACTTTCCTTTACCTCACTCTCAAGTTTGTATTGGCTGTAAAAATAGACCAACTCTCACTCAATGAGCAATATCGCTCTCAATCTTGTGGTGGCTATAAAAATGGCATTTACACACTCTGCCCAAGCTCAAGATGCTTCCCCTACCCCTAAGTTTATAATATCATATAAGCACCCACAAAATATTTTACAAACACCAAAGCATAAATCATCAAGATAAGGTTTACTACAAAATTTAGTATGTTTAATTACAAAAGAACTAGATTCTATAACTGTGGAAAGAACATTAGCATAAAAAAAAAGACATTATACTCATTGGAAGATCAATAATTTAACTTGAAAAGGGCATGTGACATGGAATAAAAACCTATTTATTTCTCTAGTGCAGAATATCATCATTTTAAAAATTTGGCAGAATTAAATAAAACAAAATAAAAGAACCTAACATCACCTAGAGTGTAAACCTCCTCCATACTCCATCTTTCATGGAAACTGCTTAGCAAATGTGAGTAAGGTATTTGTTGAATGTAGCATCTGACTCTTTTCTCTTTGTGCTCTTCAAGGTATCAGGAGGTCCAAACACCTACCAAAACCTTAGTGTCTCATCTCCAATTGTTGATGCAACTATATAGCCATTTGGACTTTGAAAATAGAATGCAGGAATATGTTTCACATTTAAATATTAAAATAAATATTGCATACACATGTATTGTATCCACATATCAATAACAACCCTAACTCTACAAGATGCAGTACTCTCAAAGTATGCCTTGTAAGTTCTACAATTTTCACCATTGAAGGCTATTTCCAAAAGTTCAATTGGTCTTGGCTAAACCCATGGAAACTGAGTAGCTCATGTTCATGCTCATTCCAAAATAATGCATAAACTTGAGAGTTGGTGTCAATTGTATTCAAGAATGCTTCAATTGTATTCAAGCATACTCCTGTATGAGTGTTCCAAAATTTAATACACCTATCTGCACTACCTCCACCAGATGCTAATAGATTGCTTTGGAAGGGGTAGCACAAAAAGGCTTTAACTGCAGCTCAATACTCATCTAGCCTATGAAGGTACTGAGTTGCACCATTAGAGGATGACATGTTGTTGTCCTAAATTTGAATTATGTTGTTAGCCAGATAGAGACCATTTCAATCCACAAACTTCCTGCTTATGGCCTCTAAATGTTTGAACAATGGATTATGGATAAGAACATCATGAAATTATTTATTAAACCATCCAAAGAACCATTGTAAGAATGTGACCATTCTAGGAAAGGGAACCTACATGGGTAGTATGACCCTTCAAGGGTATTAGCTATGAAATTTTAGGAAAAAAATATAATCAGTTAGGTTGTATTTAATAGTCTACAAAATGACACAATTAGTGTCTCCTTAGTTTCATTCACCTGTGCATCTATTTGATGGATTAATTAGAACCTAACAATACAATTTTTATTGAAGTAGTACAAACAATAGAATTCATAATGGATGATTTTCTCTTCTTAGTGAAGACATGGAGGAGTTTATGGAAGATATTCTACCTGAATCCTTGGAAATGGTGGGCAGAAAGAAATTTTTTGTTGGGGCTGAAATTATCACCTTAAGTTTATGAAATCTCAGCCAACACAAACAATTTAAAACATCACATACCCACACTTCTAAATTAGAACATTTTCCATCAGCTTCACAAGATTTTGGTTCTGAACATTGGCCATCAGCTTCACTTCATTCATAAATGTTAGGATTAACAATCCACAATACAACTGAGAGGGGGGGTGAATCAATTATATAACAAAATATTAAACTTTAAACTTTAAGCTCCACAATATTAGATACAATGAACATAATGAATGCCAACACAACAACACAATATTTTGGTTTTGGGGAAACCCTGTTAAAGGTAAAAACCGCAATGGGAATTAGCACCCACAAATGATGTACTAAGAGTATAGTAATCCTTGTTAGAAGATATAACCCTATTAGGAGCTTATTGAAACATTATAGTACATAGTCCTTGTTAGAGGACATACCCTGTTAGGAGTCAAGAACAAAAAGAGAGGGCTCACTGCCCAAAGAAGGTTAAATCCACCTACAAAACTCACTAGTTCACAACAGGTGTATATAAAGAAATACACAATATTTTGAACTATTTGCCAACAATTGTCTTTGCTTGATCAGTTCCAATGAAGTCCACCAATAAACCTCTACTCTACATACAATAGACACAAGCTCATAGATTTCACAACCTCCTTATATCACATACATTCCATCCATATCTTTTCCAAAGAAAAGACCTTTCATTTATACCTTATTATAATTTACCATGATCAGGTCGGCCAATGAGGCTTTCTTAATTACAAAAAAATACATAAACCCTTGCTAAGATACACACGGTATCTATAACAAGTCTACAATGATTACATTATAACAATTAAGGACTGACATACTTAATTTATGCTTGCCAAACAAAACACACACTTCATTCCCTGAGTCGACTTCAGAATAAACCATTGCAAGAACACATGCCATAGATGACATCACCAATCATTTCATACCTTGCACTAACCAATGAACATCCTTCAATACCTTTTCTATCATCCTTCAATCTCACATACCTTGAATCCAAATCCTCTAAAAGATATACCAGAAACCCAGAGACTAACTCTATCAATTCTCACTGTCACAGTCCAGTGACCAATCTTTACCAAAATAGTTGTAACTCTTTCAATATGAAACATCTAATGATGCAATCTTAGATATAAGATCAAAACATCCACTTGAACTCTCATTTGAATTCATAGCATTTGAAACATCCATACATTATCCATGCACTGCGATTACCAATATGTTTTCTTCATAGAAACATATGTTGACATCAGTGACAAAACACAAATGACGACAGTATGAGTGCCCATTTAGTAATGTAGTGATTGAGCATATTAAATGTATCAATCACCTCCCCATGCATTAGTAGTATCCAACAATCTCCCCCTTTGGCATTAGTGTCAACATATGGGAAAATCTTTATCCCAAAGTCATATCAATCCAAAGACTTTCAATTGAACAATCTCCCCATATAGTAGAGATTTCTCATAGAAAAACTCCCCCTTTGACATCAATGGAAAAGGGTGCCATTAGTCTTTAAGTGCCTTCACATATAAACTTTCTTCCATGATCACTCCCCCTAAGGAGTAGATCCCTACATTTAGTCCAAATTATGATAAGGCTCTGAAAACCCCTGGACTGATGCATATTCTGCATCATTTAATTCTGACTAGGAGGGGCCTTTACCCCCAACATACCACTGAGATATTCAAAGGTATCTTTCAATAGTGGCTTTGTGAAGATGTCTGCAATCTAGTCTTTTATACTGATATATTCTAATTTGATTTCTTTTTCTGCCACCTTGTATCTCAAAAAGTGATACTTAATAGAAATATGTTTAGTTTTGGAATGCATTACTGAATTCTTTGACATATTCATTGTACTGGTGTTGTCACAATGAATAACCATAGGCTTAAATAAAAAGTTATTCCAATGTTTGTCAACATTTGTTTCATCCAAACAATCTGAGTGTAGTTTATAGCAGCAACAACATACTCTGATTCAATAGTAGATTGTGCTATATAGTCTTATTTCTTACTTAGCCAAGAAACCAACTTTTTTCTAATAAAAAAAGCACCACCACTAGTACTTTTTATGTCATCAATATTCCCTACCCAATCAACATCACTATAGGCATAAAGTTCAACGCTATCATTTTTGTCATACTATAAACCATAATCTATGGTTCCTCTTAGATACCTCAGTATCATTTTCACAATAGCTAGATGTGTTTCTTTGGGTTCTACCTGATATCTAGCCACAATTCCAACAACAATAGCAATATCTAGTTTGGTGTGAGTCAGATATTGTAGTCCTCCAACCATCGATCTATACAATATTTGAAAAACACATTGTGATTCATCATCAATTGTTAGCTTGTTTCCAGTCACCATAGGTGTTCCTACTGGTTTACAATCTTCCATTCCAAATTTCTTAAGAAATTCTTTGAGATAATTGGTCTAAGAAATGAAAATACCATTCTCATTCTAAGTTATTTGCAATCCAAGAAAGAATTTCAATTCACCTATCATGGACATCTCAAATTCACTTTCCATTTCTTTAGAAAATTTATTACATAGATCATCATTACCTCCAAAGATAATGTCATCCACAAATACTTCTACTATTAGGATTCCATCTTCATTAGTTCTTCAATACAAATTACTATCTGCATTACCTTTTTTGAATCCAAGCCCAACTAGATACTTGTCTAACCTTGCATACCAAGCCCTAGGAGCCTTCTTTAACCCATACAAGGCTTTCTTCAATTTGCACACCATGTCTTTGTCTTCACATAGAGAAAATCCATCTAGTTGTTCTATATATACTTATTCTACAAGATCTCCATTCAGAAATGCAGATTTAACATCCATTTGATACACTTTGAAGTTTGTATGTGCAACATAAGATATGAATAATCTTACTGCCTCTATTCTAGAAACAAGAACAAATGTTTCTTCAAAGTATATGCCTTCTTGCTATGAGTATCCCTTACACACTAGTCTTGCTTTGTTCCGTACAACAGTTCCTTCTTCATCCATTTTGTTTCTAAAGACCCATTTTGTTCCTATAACATTTTTATTTTTTGGTCTAGGAATTAGTTCCAAACTATTATTCTTCTTTATTTGATCCAATTCCTCTTTCATAGCATTTATCCAAGATTCATCTTTAAAGGCTTCATCTGTAGTTTTTGGCTCAACTTGAGAAATCAAAAAAATTTATTCTCTAACTTTTGATCTAGTTAGCACTCCCTGACTGGTATTGCCAATAATTTGATTTTGCAGGATGGTTATTTTTTACATACCTTGGAGTTTTAGGAGTCTCAGTAGTCTTTCTTGTACTAGTGTCACAAGCCTCTTTTTCACTTTCTTCCTCAACAACTTCTTCTTCTATAGCAGTAGTAGTTTCTTTTATTTTTGAATTCTGACTATTGTCATACACTCTTTCTTGTATCTAAAATTTCTCATCTATTCTTACATTATTACTTTCAACCATCTTCCTCAATCTCAGATTGAAAAATTTGTAAGCCTTGCTTTTAATAGAGTAACCAAAGATTATTCCTTCATCACTTCTAGCATCAAATTTCCCTATCTCATCATCTCTCTTGATATAACATTTACTACCAAAAATTCTAAAATATTTTATAGTAGGAATATGATCAAACCATAGTTCATACAGAGTCTTACTTGTACCTTGTTTGATTTGAATTATGTTCAATGTGTACACTATTATTCCAATATCCTCTCTCCAATGTACATGAGATACATTTCCTTCAATCAACATTGTCCTAGCAGCATCAAGTATAGTCATGTTTCTTCACTCTACTATCCCATTCTATTGGGGAGTCCTAGGAGCAGATTTTTTCTTTTTATCCCATGCTCTTCACAGTATGAATTGAATAAGTCTGATGTAAACTCTCCACCTCTATCTAATCTTAAACACTTTATTTTCAATCCTGATTCATTCTCCACTTTTTCTTTAAACAACTTGAATTTATCAAATGCTTCTAATTTGTCTCTTAGATAAGTAACCCACATCATCCTAGAAAAGTCATCAACAAAGAGTATAAAATACCTTTCACCATAGTATGACTTTGCTCTTGTAGGTCCACATAGGTCTGTATGTACCAGATCCAATTTCCCTCTTGATGTAAGTAATTTTCTTCTATGACTGCTTCTAGTTTTCTTTCCCATAACACATTCTCTGCATATAGTGTTAGATGGTTTCACAATCATTGGTAGATCTCTTACTACATTAGCCATACTTGCCTTCACAATGTTATCAAAATTAACATGACAAAATCTCCTATTCCATAACCAACTCTCATCTACCTTCACAACAAAATAAGAGGCTCTAGATGTGTTTAGTTCAAATACATTAAGTCTAGATTTTAAGCCAGTAGCAATCAGTTTTCCTTCCTTGCTTCTAATAAAACATTTACCATTAACAAAACTTAACTAAAAATCTTTATCCATTAATTGTCTGACACTTAAAAAATTATGTTTCAGTCCTTCAACAAGTAGTGCATTGTTTGTATTAGTATTTCCATCTAGAGTAATGGATCCTACTCCTATGATGGATTTAGGGAGATTGTCGCCAAACCTCACAACATCTCCATCATAATTCACCAATTTAACAAACTTGTTCTTATCACCAGTCATGTGATGAGAATATCCACTGTCAATTATCCATTCATTTTTCTTGTCAACATGAGATACTAAGGATTTTTCTTCATGTACTAGTTCATCTTTAATAGCAACAAATCCAATCTCTTCACAATCTAAATCATCATCATCATCAAAGATTCCTTCACTAGCATAATAACATTCTTTTTCTCTTCTATTCTTTTCATAATCGGGTTTGTACTTAGAAACTCTTGTAGGACATATAGATGCAAAATGACCTATCTTATTGCATGAAAAACATTTCAAGGGTAACTTGCCTTCAAATTTTCCCTTACCTCTTTTCTCTCTTCTAGAAATTAGTGCAAGAAGCTCTTCCATCTTTCATTCTTCTACCATTATCTTTTCCCATTCCTCAACATACTCACCAAGCTCTTCTTTTAGGTCTTCCTTGCTTGTGCTCAGAAGTATAGACAATTTCTTGTGTGGATGCCTTAAATGCAAATTCAACTTTAGGTACAACTTCTCCTAGTTCTGTAGCTTCAAAATTAGTTATCTTTGCAATCAACATCTCTCTGCTAAATTTTGGTGTTAGAGGTATAGTTTCTTGAATAGACATAGCCTTGAACTTGTAAGCAGGAGTTAGAGATCTAAGAATTTTTGCAATGACTTCATCTTCATCATAAGTCCCTCCACAATTCCTAATTCCAACTACAACTTTTGTAACCCTTTGAACATAGGCCCTAATGCTTTCATCTTCATTCATTTGTAGCTTCTCCATCTTTGTACTTTTCTTATTTGGTATACTTGTCTCCCTCATAAAGTGCCTCTAGTCTATTCCAAATTTCATGTGCCAAATCTAGATCTTTAATTTTAGTAAACTCACACTTAGATAGTGTGTTGATCAATGCTTCTCTTGTGACCATGTTGCATAAGAATAACTTATTTTCATCATCAGTGGCTGACTCCAAATCATTCTCAGCCTTCAGAGATCCCTTCTTCTTTACAATCATCTAGTAGTCTATGCCCAAACATAGAAAATGTCTTTGCATCTTGTTCTTCCAACTGTCAAAGTTTTCAGGATCAAATTTAGGACTATCCTTCCTATAGAATGCCATCTCCAAGATCACCTCAAGCTGTTAAGATTTCTCTCTGAGGACCACAAGCTCTAATACCAATTGTTAGGATTATGATGTAGGGGCATTATAGGGTACTCAATGAATCTACATGGAGGTGTGTTTTTTTGACTGGTGTTACTCAGTTGTAGCTTTAACCAGTGGTGTCGGTTAAGGAAGGGAGCTCAATCGCTAAAGGAACTCGTTGGAACCTCTGGTACTTGGTGGAACTAGTTCTTGGTAAAATTGGTGATTAGTAAGGTCTATGTTGCTCTATTTGGTCGGCTTGGTTAGTTGTTTCATTATTTCTCAGGTGTTTCTCTAATGCTCAGTAGTTGGTCTTACCAACTGGAGTTATGTGTGATTTGTTGGGCTGACTTGGTGCATTTATTATTTGTATCTTTTGTTGGATTCTCCTATGTGGATCTAGAGGCTGACATGTTGAATTAAATATTTGTAAGGCGATTTGAGAGCCAACTTGTATTGCATTCAATATTTATTTATGAGAGTTAATGGTTTCATCTAGTTGAATTATGGTTGATGATTAGTATTTAAAGGGGTGTTTGGGTAGTTTTTTAGGATGAGATTGGAGGTTCTGAGAAGCAGATTTGGGAGAACTAGATAAGTGAAGTTGTAAAAAATATCCTGTGAGATCTTGCAAATCAGATTGTTATCTGATAGTTTGTAATAGCAGGGCTAGTGGTTGAGGCTTGGAGACAAGGAGATTTATTGGAGGCTTGCGATCTCAAGTTCATATCTACCTTAGGGTTTCCATCAGTTGTTGATAGTTTGAACTAGACTAGCTAGACTTGTATTGGATCTTATGATCTTACAAAATTACTTCTTGATTGTTATTGGCCCTAACTTAGAAGGTCTTACAACCAGGCATGTTAATGAGAATTTGATTCAAAACATATTGTGTAGCTGTGTATTCTACTATGTTGATCATTGGTTTTAGGGTTGGACTATCCTTCATTGGATCCACCATCCTTGACTACATCAGATTAACAATCTACAGTACAATTAAGAGGGGGGCTGAATTAGTTGTATAACAAAATATTAAAATTTAAACTTTAAGTTCCACAATATTAGATACAATGAACACAATGAATGCCAACACAATAACACAATATTTTGGTTTCGGGGAAACCCTGTTAAAGGTTGCACAGATCTGGTGAAGACAGGACTACTCGGTTGCATAGATCTTAAGCTCAGTTAAGTACTAGTTACCAAATGGAAGTCTCTAATTTCTTTGGTACTTTGAAGCTTGAGAATTTGATTGACTGGATTGGTGAACTTGAAGATTTCTTTGAGATGGAAGAAATTAAAGACCCTCTTCAAGTGAGATTGGGCCAAAAAGAAGTTGAAAGGACATGCTGCTCTTTGGTGGAAATAATTACAAAGAGAAAGAGAAGATGAAGGTAAAATGAAGATCAATCGGTGGAGGTTGATGGTGACTAAGCTGAAAGATAAGTTCATACCTATTGACTATGAGCTTGACTTGTTTAAGAAGTTGCAAAATCTGAAGCAGAAGGATTTTTCTATTGAAGATAATACTGAGGAGTTCTACAGGCTTACTATTTGGTTTGGAAATAGAGAACTTGGTAAGAAAAAGGTAGCTTAATATATGAATGGTTTGAGATTCAATATTTAGGATGTGATGTTATGCTAAAGATTGATTCTGTTGAAGATGCTTATCAATATGCTCTAAAGGAAGAAGATAAGTTGAAAAGGAAAAAACATGGTAACTCCTAAGGGAAGGATAAGGTTGATCACTCGATGAGGGATAAATCAACTGATGCAGAAGATGAATAGAAACTTTTGGAACTAAAGAAGAAGATAGTTAGAGTTATCTTTAAAGGTACTTGTTATAATTGTAGAGAAGTAGGACACCATTCTTTTAAGTGAGCACAGAAGAAGGTTGCTGACAACCAAACTACTATGGTGAATAAAGTTGAGGACTTGGTAAATGCACCTGAACTAGGAGGAGAAAACTTGCTAGCTCAGTGATTACTATTTGGTAAGCATGCATTAGAACCTTGTTAGAGGAATAACTTGTTCAAGACTCGGTGCAAGTTTGGAGGTAAACTCTATGATGTTATTGTTTATAGTGGTAGCACTGATAACCTTGTTGCTAAGGACATGGTTTAGAAACTTAGTTTGAAGAGAATGAAACATCCACATCCTTATAGGATTGGCTGGTTGCAAGATGTTCATGCTCTAGAGGTTAGGGAGCAATGTCTTGTTGATTTTCAGATTGGCCAGTATAAGAATAAAGTATTATGTGATATTGTGGAGATTAATAGTTGTCATCTATTTCTTGGTAGGCTTTGGTAATATGATTGTAGAGCTATATATGATTATGTGAAGAATGTGTTTACTATTGAGAAGGATGACATGAAGTTTTCCCTGATGCCTTTGCTAGATATAACACTCAGTAGGAGAAGCCTAAGTATTGGTAACTAAGTTGAGTTGGTAGATCATAAAGGTATGGATGATCAGTGTGAAGAATAGACCTACATGTTGTCAAGAAAAGATTTGAAAAGATAGAGTAAGCTAAAGTGGAAGAGCATGCAAAGTGAAAAGATGGATGACTTGTATGTGAAGAACCAGTTCAGGATTTACGTGCTGAATCCTAGAAGATGTTCTTCTCACATATGAACATCTTTTTGAACCTCAAGTGTCTGATGTAGGGGCATTCGAGGGTACTTGGTGAATCTTCATGGAGGTGTGTTGTTTTGGTAGGTGTTACTTGGTTGTAGCTTTAACCGGTGGTCTTGGTTAAGGAAGGGAGCTCGATCACTGATGGAACTCGGTGGAATCTCTAGTGTTTGATGGAAATATTTCTTGGTAATGCCTATGTTGCTTAGTGTTTATGGCTTGGTTGGTTGTTTCACAATTACTTAGTTGTTTCTCTAACGCTTGGTAGTTGGTCTTACCAACTAGAGTTCTATGTGATTTGTTGGGCCGACTTGGTGCATTTATTATTTGTATCTTTTGTTGGATTCTCCTATGTGAATCTAGAGGCTGACATGTTGAATTAAATGTTTATAAGCTGATTTGAGAGCTGACTTGTATTGCATTTAATATTTTTTTAGGAGAGTTAATGGTTTCATCTAGATGACTTGTGGCTAATGATTAGTATTTAAAGGGGTGTTGGGTAGTTGTTTAGGATGAGATTGGAGATTCTGAGAAGTAGATCTTGGAGAACTAGATAAGTGAAGTTGTGGAAAAGATCCTGTGACATCTTGCAGATCAAATTGTTATCTAATAGTTTGTAGTAGTAGAGCTAGTGGTTGAGGCTTGGAGACAAGGAGATTTCTTAAAGGCTTGTGAGCTCAAGTTTAGATCTACCTTAAGGTTTCCATTAGTAGCTGATAGTTTTTAGAACTAGAATAGGTAGAGTTGTATTGGATCTTGTGATCTTGCAGAATTACTTCTTGATTGTAATTGGCCCTAACCTGGAAGGCCTTACAACTGGGCATGTTAATGAGAATTTGATTCAAAACATATTGTGTAGCTATTTATTCCGCTATGTTGATTGTTGGTTGCAAGGTTGGACTGTCCTTCATTAGATCCACCATCCTTGACTACATCAGATTAACAATCCACAATACAATTAAGAGGGGGGGTGAATTAGTTGTATAATAGAATATTAAAATTTAAAATTTAAGTTCCATAATATTAGATCCAATGAACACAATGAATGCCAACACAATAACACAATATTTAGGTTTTGGGGAAACCCTGTTAAAGGTAAAAACCCCAGTGGGAATTAGCACCCACAAATGATGTACTGAGAGTATAGTAATCCTTGTTAGAAGATATAGCCCTATTAGGAGCTTATTGAAACATTATAGTACATAGTCTTTGTTAGAGGACAGACCCTATTAGGAGTCAAGAACAAAAGAGATGGCTCACTGCCCAAGGCACACTTCCCAAAGAAGGTTAAATCCACCTTCAAAACTCACTAGTTCACAATAGGTGTATATAAAGAAATATATAATCTTTTGAACCATTTTCTAGCAACTGTCTTTGCTTGATCAGTTCCAATGAAGTCCACCAATAAACCTCTTCTCTACATACAATAGACATAAGCTCACAGCTTTCACAACCTCCTTATATCACATACATTCCATCCATATCTTTTCCAAAGAAAAGACCTTTCATTTCTACCTTATTACAATTTACCATGATTAGTTCATCCCATGAGGCTTTCCTAATTACAAACAATTACATAAACCCTTAATAAGATACACATGGTATCTATAACAAGTCTATAATGATTACATTATAACAATTAAAGACTAACATCCTTAATTTATGTTTGCCAAACAAAACACACGCTTCATTCCTTGAGTCAGCTTCAGAATAAACCATCACAAGAACACACTCCATAGATGGTGTCACCAATCATTCCATAACTTGTGTTGACCAATGAACATCCTTCAGTACATTGTCTATCATCCTTCAAGCTTGCATACCTTGAATCCAAATCCTCTAAAAGATATACCAGAAACCCAGAGACTAACTCTGTCAATTCTCACTATCATAGTTGAGTGACTAGTCTTTACCAAAATAGTTGTAACTCTTTCAATATGAAACATCTAATGATGTGATCTTAGATATAAGATCAAAACATCCACTTGAACTCTCATCTGACTTCACAACATCTGAAACATCTATACAATATCTATACATTGTGATTACCAATCTATTTTCTTCATAGAAACATATGTTGACATCAATGACAAAACACAAATGATAATAGTATGAGTGCCCATTCAGTAACATAGTGATTGAACATATTAAATGTCTCAATCACCTCTCCATGCATTAGCAATATCCAACAATAAATTCTTTTTTACCTTGGGTAAATCTTGCAGATGGCTTTTTAATAGCTATTTCCTTTCTATCTCTATTTGCTCCCTTGAAGAGGAAAGCATAATTAGAGATCACAAACCTCCTTTAGAAATTTCCCCACAATAGCCTAATTAGTTTATGACTAGAGTGTTAATTCAGGTCAAGGATAGCCTCACCTTGTATACTGGTCCAAAGCCTCCCTCTCCAAGCTTGTTATTTTTATTAAAATTTTGTGCGGCTTCTCCCAATGCCTCTACGATCATGATCAAATGTTGATGCTCATGCATTAGTAACCCTGATTTGGCAGTATGTCCATGCCTTTCTATACAAAATTGAAAATATGAAAAGCTTAGTAAGTTTATGAATTGAAAAGTGGAAAAGCTTAGAAAATCTAGTGTTAAACTAAAACCAATAGAAAAGAAAATTAAATACAAAGGTGAAAAAATTGGAAGCAACACCTTTATTATGGGTAACTAGTGTAATTGGGCTACCGATTCATATTACAATAGAAATGGGGCATGCTTGCATACTTATTTAGATACTGAACTACAGGCCAGATTGTATTGAACTGAGTGATCAAAAAATAAATGAAATATTCTACACTTGGCAATGAGAAGTGAGCAACCCAAAGTGGTCATATATTTGCTAAGGCAAAAAGGAATGGAGATGTGAAGAGGATCACATGCCTATCTCAAAGTAGAGAATGATAGAATTGTCACATATATGCACACACAGTGTATTGGCAAGCACCTCATACAAGTACACAATCCATTAAAAGGGAAAAACATTTGTAATTTTTAGTGTTAAGGTGCATACCAATTTGTAAGTGGTGGCTGACTACAAAGAGAAAAATCCAATTAAAAGGAGTGCATCTATATGTAACTCACTAGGCTTCTTTTAGATGTCTTTATTAATAAACACCTAACTATATAAAGACAATCAATATTCAAAAAATGCTAATCCTCTATTAATAGAAAGATGTTCCACTTTGAAAATGGTATCTCTTTAAAATGACTTTTCTATAAAATAAAATCAACATTAGTATAGGAAGAAGTTGCCTAGTTTAGGAGTGACTTAGTAATTAAAAGCCTTCTTTCCTTATTCCAATACATGACATAAATCCAAGTCAAAGGAAATTTTCTTCCAAAGCCATACCATAATGCCAAGAGAAACACAATAAAAGAAAACAAACTTATCACTTTACAAAATAAAACAACTCTTATACTAAAAAAAATCAACATTAATATCAAGAAGAAGCTGCCTTATTTAGCAGTGACTTTGTAATTATAATCATTCTTTCCCTACTATAATACATGGTTGAAATCCAACTCAAAGCAATTTTTTTTTCAAAGGCTATGTCATAATGCCAAGAGTACAATAGGATAAACAACAAAAGACTTATTATGTTTGTAGGATTCCAACACTTTCAATAGTAAAAGTACCATTTTGAAATAAAATTAATCATTTTGCCAAATCTTGATAAGCAATATTATTCTAGTTTATTTGAACTCTTTCTTTCTTCAACTAGTCATTAGTGTTTGGAGAAGAAAAAATTCAAAAGATCAATTTGAAGAGTTGGTTTTGATGGAGGTCCTAATGCATCAATGTAGAATTTTGGCTCAAGTTTCATCCATTAAAGAAAATGCTTGGAATCAGTAGAAGTTTTATATTTTTTGTTGGCAAGTTGGCTATACTGGTGTATATGACTTGCTATAGTGTTTTCTATTAGAAATAGGGAATACTAAGAGGGGGGGGTGAATCAGTATTCTACAAAATTTTACTTTTGCCCAATTATGGATATAATAGATTATCTTGATACATGCATAATAGAGTAAACTAAAGAACATGCATAGCAATAAAGCAAATGAACTCATAACACATTGTTTATTCTCAAGGAAACCCTGGCCAAGGGAAAACCTTGGTGGGGATGGTACCCACAAAGATTCACTAATCAAAAGTATCTTGTTAAGGATGTTGACTCTATTAGGAGCCTATTACATGCATATAGTGTCTCAATCCTGATTAAGGGACTTTAGGCCTTGTTAGAAGCCTCAACCCTACTAAGAGTTGGTAGTGCAAAATATGATTACTAGATGAGCCCACTGCCAAAAAAAGTAATGTACAATGATTACTAATTACAAAATATGGCAAGGTACTTAGCCTTATGGTGCTTCCTTTTCTTTCACAACTTCGTACTAGTATCTTTAGGCTTTCTCTTCACTTTTTCTCATCTCTCTATTTCAATACATCATTACATCTTTATACAAGTTATTAAGACTAATAACTCTTACAGTCAGCTTGAAAAAAGAATTATACAAAATACATATTTACCCAAGGGTTAACATCTAGGATTTCATCCCTTTATATTTTTAAGACATTATTTTGACAAACAAAATAATCCCTTAATTCTTTACCAATTCTATCTTCATATTCTATCATGTCAACTTGACACTGTCTCAGGTAGAACTGTCATAACTTCTTCCGTACATGCTGTAATGACTTGCACTCTTAGGTTCATATTATATAGTCATCATAGTATCTATGTTCAAGTGTGTAATCATTTAACTTACTCCAATTGTCATCGCTAATCAAAACTATCTCCGGGTACGCTGGGAAAATATTGTTTCACACTTAGACAATTTTTCTTTGCGCTTTGTCATACTTGCTCACTGTCATATGCCAATCTTCATGTAGATCATATGTTTCCATAATGACAAAATTTGTATATCTAACTCAGCCAAATTGGAAAAAATCTCCCCCTTTGTCATTGGTGGCAACATATGAGAAAATTGGCTAAGTCTCAAAAACTTCAAAAACTCAAAATTGTGGCCATAACAAAAAGTATGTATTCATTGCCCTTATAATTCAATATATCTTATATATATTATATACACCCCCTAAGAATATACATACTTGTCATGTATATCAATTTTCTACTATATATCTCTCCCCCTTTGACAACAATGACAAAAAAAGAGGTGTCAAAACTATGTTCAACCAAAAAATGTGTATACCTTGATTCAATATTGCAGAGCCGATAGGCTTGCAACACAATCTGCAAAATTTATTTTGATGCTCTCTATCTCCTTCTCCCATGCCTTCTTAATGAAGTATGCAACACGGAGTAGTGTGATGAGGCATATTAATGCCTTAATTTTGATAGAGTTTTTATAGTTTGGACACACTCTTTGTGCTTTGACAAAACATTTATGAACACTTGTTGTAAATATCTTATGAACTTATGCCAGAGATAGCTAGAACCTAATAAACCTATGGGTAGTGTGTATGACATATTTTACTTAATATTATACATAGAATGAAGTATTTCATATAACTATTTTAAGCTATGTTCTAATATTTGAGTAAAAGTAGGAATGTTATCTTGCATGTGTGTTCCGGATGTTGCTAAATTTTTAGGAGAATGAGGAGCAATGCAAAGAGTGGTGATTACTGCATTTAAGGAGGAAGATAATGGAGACCGTTCATAGAAAAGAAAGCACAGTTTAGTTTCATTGGATAAGTCACACCTGCAAAGGAGTTCCAGAGAATATAGGGGATATAACTTGCTATATTTCTTGCAAGTTGTTATTCTGTTGCCTGGCAATAAATGTACGATGTCATGGTTGATCTTTTGCCTTCTTTTCTAGTGATGTTTGTTCAAGACTTTTTATGTTATGTTTTTAAATAAGCATCCAATCCTCTATATAATGGATTTGGATCATCTTAGGAAGCTAATGAGAAAATAGATAATGTTGATTTAGATTCAAAAGTTACTCTTTCTGTTCTTCATGAATTATTCAGTTTCTATGTAATCAAAGAAGGATTTTAATGGAAGAAAGATTTTGAAGCACTTGTTGTGTTCATAGTTAATTGAAGCCAACCAAGGGGGCCCACTTGGGAGGTGGAATAGATTTAGGTAGAATAGATTCATTTCCTACAGTTTCCTATTTTCAAATAGATTTACTGTATTAGTCTTGCAACATTATTACTATGAAAGTTCCTGCAACAATTGCAAAAAATGATCATAGTGGATGTTCTGAATTGTTAATTAGTTTAGGTTCACTTTTAAGCTTCCTGCAATTATCTATTGTTAGCCAAGGTGTGTTTACTATTTTGTAGCAGTAGCATAGATTCTTCCAATGCATTTTACTTTCCTACAGCATAGGTGTTATGACTCCTAAAGGAACTTAGTGCACAAGCTGTGTTGACCCATTTCAAGTCCTATGTCCCTGGGTTGACAATTCAAGTGTATTTCATGATGGAATAGGTAATCCTTAGAATAGATATATTATCTTTGAAGGAGAGACAATGGCCTGATTATCTTCATCTATTGTGAAACCGTACATTTTTGGCACTGTTGTCGGGGATGGTGTCAAGCTAGGAACCTTCATGAGTCATTTATTTTCAGATTAGTTTGTTAGCTAGGGACTACAAAGTTGTGAGCTTGATTAACAAGTCACCAATTTCTTTCACGCATCAAAGAAGGAGAGATGTCCATGGTAGATTCCTTCCTAAGGAGCCTGTGAAACCAAAAGAAGAATTCGAAGAACCTGAACTACCATTTATAGATGCAAGCCCAGAGTTTACTGCATCATCATCTTTAGTAGAAGAAGACATCTAGAAAACATTTGACCTCCATCTATTTGAGGAAATATTGGCTAGCTTCCATATTAATCCAACTCCAGGACCACCTACTATTCAGAATCCCCCCAAAATTACCAATTTCCAGCCACAGTTTCAATATCCCATAACTCCACCTATGGCAGCTCCCACATTTCCATTTCCAATACCAAGTCTCGTCAATAATCCCAATCTCAAAAATACACCTGCATCAGCATTACCAAAGTTTTATGGTCTCATCACAGAGGATCTTGCTACTTTTCTATTTGAATTTGATATCCTGTGTCAGAGCTTTGACTATAATAATGATAGTCACAAGTTAAAATTATTTCCAGCCACACTAAAAGAGTTAGCTTTAAAATGGTTTATGGGCTTGGGGAAAATGCAGTAGCAAATTAGGATGATATGAGATGCCTATTTCTTAACAAGTATAAGGAATATTGCAAGGGAAATGATTCAAAGGTGATGACATTTTTAGAATGTCACAATGGAAAGATGAAACATTAGAAGATTATATATTTCACTTCCTATTCAACTTACAAAAGAACCCACAACATACCCTGGAGGAGGAGTCCCAAAAGCTGATTTTTATTAGAGGAGCAAATGAGAACTTTCTTGAAGCATTGGATTTGATGGAAGGAGGAGATATATCCTAGTCTTCATGGGATGACCTTCAGAAGATTTTCCAAAACTACTCTAGGTCAGCAGTAAAGAAAGGAAGGGGGTTTCACTCAGCAATAGCCAAGGGAAGTGGCTTTGGTATTTCAAAGATGGAAATTTCAAATTTTTTATTTGATTTCAAGCAAGACATCATCAATGATGTTGCCACACATTTGGATACAATGGCTACTAAGAAGAAACATGTAGAAGCTGAGGAGCAGTTAGCTGAGTACTGTCCATGCTATTGAAAATAGAAGAAAATTGTCATTGCAAATTGGTTGCTAATGTGGAAAACTAGCATCTTCCAACTAAGTACCTAAAGATAGAAGGAGAAGATGAGCAAGTATTTTTCATTGCTCAACATCGGCCATGGGCCCCACGTCAAGGTATACCTCAAGACCCTTTGCAAAATTCAAATCCATATAGTAATCAATGGAAAAACTGTAGTGTCCAAGGTCCTCCACGATATAATCAGCCTAATTGGAACAATGCTTGGCAAAATAATCCACAAAGTCAAGGTATCCTCCATAATAGCTCCAATGGCCACAGTTCCCAAACCAATGGCAGCCACCCCAAGGGAATTGGTAGTCTACAAACCAATGGAGAGGACCTTAGCAATGGTCTAACAATATGAGATACCCACTTTTACCACCTCCAGCAAATACACCTGCACTAATGCCACCACCTATAATTTCTAGACCTCAAAAATAGACTCAGTTGCCTACACAACCTTAGCCAAATCCAAATAACCAGCAGCCACAACAACTAATGTATGCTGCTGATGCTCAATAGTATCCTGCTTATGCTCTAAATGTTGCAGATATACATTTGAGATATGGTATAACCTTACCAACACTTGAACCACCTCTTATAACTAAAATACTAGATCCTCCTACAACATCAACACCAACAACTTCTCTACCGCAAGTGGTTGACCCAGCCAATGTAACTAGTTTAGTTCAAACTCAAACTATAGTTGAACCTCCTTCTCCACAAAATATTATACAAAGTAAACCTGCATAAACAGAGAAACAATCATTTGACATCATTGACCAAATGAAGAACATGCATGTCCAGATTCCTTTGTTCCAAGCTATTAAAGATGTTCCTATTTATGGAAAAACTATTAGAGAAGCCTATCTTAAAAAGCCTGAGAGGAAGAAAAAGGGCCCAACCACAGTCCATGTTATAGGACAATTGGCTATTATTATGTTAGGAAAATTGGTTATTCCTAAATATTCTAATCCAGGAAGTCCAGTTGTGAATGTGATTATAAATGCTCAGTTAGTTAAAAATGCCTTGATTGATCTTGGTGCTGCTATAAATGTAATGACCAAGGATACTATGAAAAAGATGAACATAGAAGGATTACGGGCTACCCTAACAATTCTACAACTCACTGATAGTTCTACTGTCACTCCTGATGGGATGATAGAGGACATAGTAGTAGCCCTAGATTCTCTAGAGTACCCTGTAGATTTTATGATTCTATCCCCAAAAGTCAACTTAGCTGGTTACCCTATCATTTTAGGATGACCATGGTTAACTACAGCTGATGAAAATATAAGTTGTAGGTCAGGAAACATGACCATATCGGATGGACAAGCAACAAAGAAATTGTCCTGTATCCTCCAACACAACCCCAACCAGATTTAAGCAAACCTGTATGGCTAGATTTAGGGGATGGAGAGGAAGAGTTAAACTCTATAGTATAGCTTATGATGTTACATAGACAGTCTTTTCTAAAGCTGCAGAAGGAGGATTCAGTAATTCAGAGTATTCTTAATAATACTTTTGTGGTAGAAAATGATGTATCTGACAGCTCTGTATTGGAACTAACTACATATGAGGAATATACTGAGAATTTTTTTCTGCCTAAGGAACCAGACATTATCCATCAGCTTTTACCATGTGAACTAGATACAAGTCCCATCTCTGAAGCTGCTATGGTTAATCTCACAACTACTATTGAGTTTTCAAAAGGTCATAATCTCCATGTCAATAACAAACTGCCTCCCAAACAGCTAAAACAGTTAACAGAGCTTCTTCAAAAACATGAAAAGGCTTTTGCATGAGACTATGGAGATATGAAAGGGTTAAGCCCCACATTATGTACTCATAGAATATATCTCAATGAAGGGTGTCTGCCACTCCGTCAACCCCAAAGGCAGATTAATCCAACACTCAGGGAAATAGTTAAAATTGAACTACAAAAATTGCTTGATGCTGGTTTCATATACCCTATATCTAATAGTCGATGGGTCTCACCTCTGGTTATAGTACCTAAAAAGGGAGGGAAATGGTAGATTTGTGTACATTACAGAGAATTGAATAAGGCAATGAAGAAGGATCATTTTCCTTTACCATTTATTGATCAAGATTTGGATACTTTGGCTGGTAAGAAATATTTTTCTTTTCTTGATGGATACAGTGGTTATAATCAGATAAGTATAGCTCCAGAGGATCAGGATAAGACTGCATTTACATGCCCATGGGGTACTTTTGCATACTCTGTGTTGCCATTTGGTCTGTGTAATGCTCCACCAACATTTCAAAGAGCTATAATTAGTATTTTTGCTGACATATCACATGACTGTATGGAAATATATATGGATTATTTTACATCATTTGGAGTGACCTTTGAGGAGGTTTTGATGAATCTTGAAAAGGTTCTTGTTCAATGAAAAGAACATAATCTATCACTTAATAGTGAGAAATGTTTCATGCTTATGCAGGAAGGGGTAGTGCTTGGTCATTTTATATTAGCCACAGGGATACAAGTGGACCCAGCCAAGATAGAGGTAATCCTAACATTTCCCACCCTACTAAACCAAAGGATGTAAGATCTTTTTTAGGTCATGATGGCTATTATAGGTGTTTCATTCAAAATTTTAGTCAAATAGCTAGTCCTTTGTATACACTGCTAACTAAAGAAGCTGAATTCATTTGGACACCAGCATGTAATGAATCCTTCCTATAGCTTAAGAAACTCCTCAGCACAACACCAGTTCTTAAGGGACAAGATTGGTCTATTCCATTTCATATCCATACTAATGCATCAGACTATGTTGTAGGTGTTGTATTAGGACAAAAGCCTGCTAACCTTGAAAATGCAATCTATTATATTATTAAAAGTCTCCATGGCCCTGAACTAAACTACACAATAACTAAGAAGGAACTTTTAGCTATAGTTTATGCATTGAACAAATTCAAACACTATGTAACTAGCTATCCTATTTTTGTTCATATTGACCACTCAGCCATAAAGTGCTTGATGAAAAAACTAGCTGTAACTGGCAGATTGGCAAGATGGATCTTGTTATTGTAGGAGTTTGATATTACCATTATTGATAAGTTAGGAAAGGCCAATGTAGTTGTTGACTATTTGTCTAGACTTCAACTTGCTGATGAAGATCCAACTCCAATTGAAGATACATTTCTAGATGAGCATTTATTCCACATAGCAACCCATACACCATGGTATGCAGATATAGAAAACTATCTTGCTACAAATAAAATGCCACCACACTTCTCCCAAAAAGATAGGAAGAAGCTTGCAAAGAAAAGTTTTCATTATTCATGGATAGATAACAATCTCTTCTATACTGGACTAGATCAAATCATGAGAAGATGTGTCAGGGAAGATGAAATATATGACATACTACATGCCTATCATGATGAGCCATGTGGAGGCCATTTTTTAGGAAAATGAATAGCATTAAAGATACTTATAACTGGATATTACTGGCCAACATTACTTAAGGATGTAGCAACTTATACAACCAAGTATGACAAATGCCAGAAAATAGGCTAGCCAACAAGATCAACTGAGATGCCACTCAATCCACAGGTTGTGTGTAACACCCTTTGACAAGTGGGCTATGGACTTCATAGGGCCAATTGACCCACCATCAAATGGAAAATCCTACATCTTAGTATGTATGGATTATTTAACAAAATGGGTGGAAGTCAGGGTGATGAAAAACACAAGATATGAGAAAGTAGCTAAATTCTTATATGAAGAAATATTCACATGCTACAGAGTTCCCAAAGAACTTGTAATAGATCAAGGAGCCCAATTCACATCAAATTTGATAACTAAACTTATGAAAGAATACAACATAAGGCACTGGAAATCCAGCCCCTATCACCCTCAAGAAAATGGGCAAGCAGAGGTCACCAACAGAGAAATTGAGGCCATTGTGACCAAGACAGTGTAAATACATAAGAGGGATTGGAGCAGCAGACTAACTAAAGCCGTTTGGGCTTACCAAACTACATGGAAGACAACAACTAGATTCACCCCATTTGAACTTGTGTATGGCAAAGTAGCAATGTTTCCCATTGAATTTGAACATAAAACATTACACACTTCTTTGGAATTGAACATCAGCCTTCTTGCAGCACAAGAAGAGAGACTTCTCCACTTGAGCTCACTAGATGAAATGCGAAAGACAACTTTGGAAAGAAAAAAGATCATTCAAAAACAACAAAAAAAGTGGCATGATGCACATATCAGGAATAAACACTTCCAAGTGGGAGATTGGGCTCTTTTATATGATTCTTAATTCAAGGAGATACTAGGAAAATTGTAGACTTGGTGGCTAGGGCCTTACGATATTTAGTATGTATTCAACAATGGAGCCATCCAGCTGACAACCATTGATCCAATCTAGTTCAAACTACTTTTAAATGGCCACCGATTGTGCCTCTATCATAAACCAAAGACTAAGGATGAGTTCTTACAGTAGTTCCAACCAAGTAATTTACCAACTCCTACAGACACAGTTCCTACAACGGAGGGTGCAAGCCTTTTTCCTATAGCTGTACCATAACAAGCCTTCAATGAGCAACACATAATAAAACCTCATTCCATATGGGGTCCGTTCTTTCATTCACTTTTCATTTTCTTCTTATCAAATCATCTCATTTCTTTGTCTACCATTCACTCACCCTCCACGTCACCCACAAATTCTATTTTTACTACTTTCAATAAAACATGTCGTCAACATCTTTTTTGTGATCACCAGACTTCACCAACTCATCAACTTGCATGTGATGTATGCTGTAAAATTTTTAGGTACCACATTTCTACTTTCTCCTAATTTTTAGTGCATAGGTTTCAATAATTATATATAATACTGCATTAAATGTATCGTATAAGCCTAAAGCCAATTTTCCATCCCTGTGCGAAAATTTTTAAGCGTGGACACTTGTCAAAATTTTGTTGGGGGAAAGGAAAGTGTATTTATTTCCAAATGTCAACTCCACATCACCCTAGTCATGTCCATGTTATATGTTGTACTTTGGATGTAGTCTATTTTTAATTGGAAAATCTTTATTGTATTTGTCGTACCTTTTCATTCTGATTTTGGGAAAGATTTCTTGAGTTTGACATGACTTAAAAGGAATATCATTTATACAAGAACACTTCCAATTAAAACCTTGATGTCCTTCATAATTAGTAACATCATTATTTTACATGCCAAACATAATAGAGCCATGTTAAGAGAATGTGGTATTGGCATTTCTCAAAAAGATCAATTTGAATTCTGAGAAGAAGGTATTTGCGGAGAGTTAAGGGGGTAAAAATTATCAGGGTGGTGAGAATAGAGAAATTGAAAACTAGGCATTTTGAAGATGGGAGGTCAATTGTAGAGACATGAGCTGATTGTCCATGGTATTCTACTAGCAGATGTGGAAGCGGTCCATAGCTTTAATGCTTGTGGATGGCTTGGCTACTTCCTGTAGTTAACAGAGTTCAATGAAGAAGTAGCAATGGAGTTTATGAAGACATTTGATGAAGGAGAAGCCATAGTATGGGGATTAAAAGTGGTTGCTACTGAGGAGTGGATAGCAGAAGTCATAGGACTACTAGTGAATGGAGAGCATTACCCAAATGAACATGATGCCAGGTCATTGTGGGCATAGTTTTCTCAGCCGAGTGACCCTCCATTAGAAATCTCAAAGAAAGGGTGTAAGAGACTCTCTCTTCCAGCACCGTATCCAGAGTTGGTGAACCATATCATTAGGTATTTGACCTGTGAAGGCATATTTTCAAACCTACATGCTCATCATTTTAAGCTGCTCAGTTGTGTAAGGCATAACATTCAAGTTAATGTCCCCAATTTCCTTTATAATATGTTGTGTACTAGTGCTGAAAAGACTCAAAAAGGAAATGAAAATTCTATTTCTCATCATGCCCTAGTTAAAATTTTAGTTGAAAGGTCTCTTAGGGATTCCTCCCTTATATCGTGGGTAGAATTTGTTGAATTTAAAACCTTGCAGCCTCAAGCCAACCCTGTCCAGCAAAATTTAGGGAATGAGGAAGAAATTGAGGGGGCTAGTTAGAATCTAACTGAAATAGAGAAAGAACTAGGATTACCTCCTACTGATCAATTTGTTGGGCCTATTTTAGAGGATGATATACCTAGCTCTTCCATAGACAAAGGAAAACATAAGGTTGATGAAGAGAGCCCTAATTTTAAAAGGAAAGCCCAAAACCATTCTATTCAAGCGACAAAGAGAAAAAGGTCTACTCTTGCAGCAACTAATCCTACAGCGTCCACCCCAACACCATCTAAACCAAAATGGACCCACAAAGCAATAGAGGTTAAAGAGGTTCCTATACATTGAAGCCCTCACATGTGAGGTCAAGTATCAAAACCTCATGCATAACAATAGGTCAAGAATATTCTAGATGACTCTCCTGTACAGTTGGAACCCCAAAATGTGGAAACATGTGAAAATAAGCTTCACAATGAAATGCCACAAGGTGATCAAGAAATGTGTGATCCAAATCCTATTGTAGTCATAGAAAATGCACCTAAAAGTGTTCAACCTACTTCTCCACCAGTCCCTGTATACTCTAATGTTTCTATCATACCTTATAGATCCTCCTTGTACACCCATTATTTCCAACAAGTTGCTAAAGAATGAAAGAAGAAAGCTATGGCCCAAGAATTTCCTTTGTCTACAATTCAATCTATATTATTTGGTCTATACAATCACTTCATTTTTTAAAAGACCTTGTGGAAACAAGAAAGAGACCAAATGCAAAAAATAATATTTGATAAAGATGAGGAAATTGAATCCCTCAAGGAACAACTTTAGAAATAGAAATAACAAATGAATAAGGCTTTAAAGTTAGTTGGCCAAGTCATGGCCTATAGACCACCACCAAGGGTGTATTCTGTTTGTCTAAAGGAATAGTTTCTGTTATTTCAACTAATGATGACAATAAGGGATATTGATTGTGAATTTAAAACTGCTCAAGATTTTTACAATGTGTATCAGACTCTGCCCACATGGAAAAAGAATTTGTTGTGTGAACTATATCTGCATAATTTCATAATTCCACATGAAATAGAGTGGAATCCTCTACTTTATATAGGAGATGTTTACCTTAGGGCTTTAATGTCTTGGATGCATAATGAGACAAACTATGACAAGCAGTTAAATGCCTACAAAGATCTTGAAAAATCTGAACCATTGCTACTATAAGTTGAAGCACATAAGCCTGATGATCTTCTAAGAGATTAGTTCAGACTAACTTATAGGAAACCAAAACCAGAGGTTAGGGCTAAAGTGTTTGTAGAAAGAGAAAAGTTTTATAGAGATTACCAGACACTCCCAAACTTTACACAACAAAGAGCTTTTTCAAGGATTAGGAAAAGGTGGAATTGGCTCACAGATGCCTTCAAACAGGAAGAACCACATAGCCCTATCAATTATGAGGAAGTTGTTCATAGGGTGACCAAATACATACAACTGGGATGAAAAATTAGAAAGGAACTATGGATGCCCTTATCCTTTCATCCTCCTATGCTTCTTTGGCCTCTTTATGATAATAATGCTACTAAACTAGATCTGCTGGTTGAAGAGCACAAAGGTGATCACTGGGACCACACAAGAGGATTCTACTACACCTTCAGAAGTGGGAAGAAAGGGAGAACCATAGTCAGTGACTTTAGAGCTATGGAAAAGAAGTATAATGCTCGAGGAAAAGAATTTGAATAGTGGGGGGCAGATGATGAGGCATATTAATGCCTTAATTTTGATATAGTTTTTATAGTTTGGACACACTCTTTGTGCTTTGACAAAACATTTATGAACACTTGTAAATATCTTGTGAACTTATGCCAGAGATAGCTAGAACCTACTAAACCTATGGGTAGTGTATATGACATATTTTGCTTAATATTATACATAGAATTTAGTATTTCATATAACTATTTTAAGCTATGTTCTAATATTTGAGTAAAAGTAGGAATGTTATATTGAATGTGTGTTTCGGATGTTGCTAACTTTTCAGGAGAATGAGGAGCGATGCAAAGAGTGGTGATTAATGCATTTAAGGAGGAAGATAATGGAGACTGGTCATGGAAAAGAAAGCACAGTTCAGTTCCATTGGATAAGCCGCACCTGCAAAGGAGTTCTAGAGAATATAGGGGATATAACTTGCTATATTTCTTGCAAGTTGTTATTCTGTTGCCTGGAAATAAATGTACTATGTCATGGTTGATCTTCCGCCTTCTTTTCTGGCAATGTTTGTTCAAGAATTTTTATGTTATGTTTTTAATAAGAATCCAATCCTCTATATAATGGATTTGGATTGTCTTAGGAAGATAATGAGAAAATAGATAATGTTGATTTAGATTCACAAGTTACTCTTTCTGTTCTTCATGAATTATTCAGTTTCTATGTAATCAAAGAAGGATTTTAATGGAAGAAAGATTTTGAAGCACTTGTTGTGGTCATAGTTAATTGAATCCAACCAAGGGGGCCCACTTGGGAGGTGGAATAGATTTAGGTAGAATAGATTCATTTCCTGCAGTTTCCTATTTTCAGATAGATTTACTATATTAGTCCTGCAACATTATTACTATGAAAGTTCCTGTAGCACTTGTAGAAAATGATCATAGTGGATGTTCTGAATTGTTAATTAGTTTAGGTTCATTTTTAAGCTTCCTACAATTATCTATTGTTAGCCAAGGTGTGTTTACTATTTTGTAGCAGCAGCATAGATTCTTCTAATGCATTTTACTTTCCTGCAGCATAGGTGTTATGACTCCTAAAGGAACTTAGTGTACAAACTGTGCTGACCCATTTCAAGTGTATTTCATGATGGAATAGGTAATCCTTAGAATAGATATATTATCTTTGAAGGAGAGACAATGGCATGATTATCTTCATCTATTTTGAAACCATACATAGTGCACACAAACCATAAGATGCTATTTCATAGGCTTGAAGGTTTGCAAAACTCAACTTCTGAAAATATGTCTTTGATGAAGACATTCTTCCAACTATTCTGCAACAATGCTTAACTTAATTGAAATGTGCTCTCTTAGAAGAGTGAATCTTTTCAATTTCCTATTCTTGTCATCATAAAGAATCCTTATTTTATCGTTAATCTTTTTTATTCTCTTCTCAATGTCCAATATCTTTATATTGGGGTTGGCTAGAAGATTCACCTCTGTCTGAATCTATGCTTCTTTAGCCTTAATCTTCTGAATTTCTTCTGATACAAGATTCTTAGATTTTGTATATTGAATGTACAAAATTTTACCTTTTTCCAAGTTCCTTCTTAAGTCTTTTATACAAATATCCAAGTTAGTAATATCATTTCTTATATTCTGACTTATATCCTAAAATATCTTGGCCTCATAGGCTACCTAAGCCTTCACTATAGCTATGTCTGATAAGGTAGTGAACTCACTATCAAATGCATTCATAACTTTCTTAGCTTTCTCTAGTGGGTCTTCCTCTTCTATCTAGTTTGTTACAACACTTTGTAACTTCTTTGTTATTTCCTTTAGTGATCCTTCAAGGCTTTTCACCTTCTTATTCTTCCCAATTATCTTGTTCAGAGATGTGGTCAATTCCATCTGATCATCATCATCAACTTCTTTTCCAAATCTCTCAAATATAGATCCAATCTGTGATTTCTTTGCAGTCTCAGATGTAAGACTAATTTCTTCTTGACTAGGAGCTTCTACTTGCTTTTGAGCTTTTGCATTTTCTTGATTCTCAGTATCATTTTCTCCTTCAATCCTTGTATCTTTCTTCTCTTCTTCTCTAACACTTTCCTTCTCTTCAAAAACCAAATTGTCAATCATGTTTTCAAGGTTCTTGAAAAGGTTATCATCATTGTCCAAAGTGATCTTAGTTCCTTCCACATGCATTGACTCTTCTTCAATGTTTATTGCTGGTGGAGAGGGAATTCTTTGATGTTCAGCTTCCTTAACTTGCTCTATTTGATATGATGCACTAGATTGTCTTCCAACACTAGATGTCATTATCTTGATTATTGCTTACTCTGTTTCTCTATTAATCTCTTCATAGTTTCCTCCCATAATCTAAATGGTTCTTCTCTTTTTTCTTAGATGGGTGTTAAGTTCTTTCATAATCTTATTAAAATGATTTTCATCTCTAATATCACATAGTTTTCTTACAAGATTTTCTCTGATTTTATTGTCCTCGTCTATTGCTCTCTTCTTTCTATTGACTAGCTTCTCAAATAAATCATCAGGTATCTTACCCTAAATCATGTCAAAATTCTTATCTGATAGTATCATGTATCTCACAACTGCATTTTCAAGATTTAATCTTTCTATATAGTTGTAAATGTCATAATACTTGTTCATCTTAGAAAAGTCTCCATCTTGTATGATTTGTTCATTCACTTTTTCAATCTTAGGTTTCCATGTTTTATTTTTCACTAAGGTTTCTTCATCATCTTTTATTTCTATTATCTTCCTCTCTACTGGTGGTACTAATGTTTTTTGCCTTTTGCCTAGTCCAGTAGCAATTTCTTTCACTCTTTTCCCTAGTGTAGTTGAGGTTAATCTAGTATATTTCCTAACTTCTTGTTCTTCTTTCTCTACTTCTTTCACCTTGATTTGAATATCTGTTGGCTGTATTGCAACTAATGATAGGGGTGGAACAAATAAAACTTCTTTTTGTCCAATGTCTCTAATGGTTGCAGCTGTCTAGTTAGAAATTATTAATTCTTGTTCTTTCATCCTTGTGTCCTTTAGAATCTTCTTTATTGTACTTTCCACTCTCTTCTAAGATAAACTTTGTGGAGTTGAAGTTCTCCTCAGAAGTCCCAAATCTATTGCTATGTATATCCAATTTTCTTTTAAGCAACCTACTCACATACTCTTCAGTTTCAGTTTCAAAAATTTCATAGCCAAGAGGGTCTATGAATTATACTCTAGGTTCTATTGCTTCAATGAATGTAAAGTTAGTATCAACCATAACACATATCTCATTCTTATACTTCTCAACTAATGACTGTGGAATCCTTGATCTTATTTTCATCAAATTTTGAAATGTCTTTATTACCAATACTGCACTCTCATTGACCTTGTCAATAAAGTGTCTCATGTATACTTTGTTTATCCTTTTCATTATGGTCTTACCATCATTCCAATCACCACCAATAGTAAATGTAAATCTTCTTATCAAATGGAAAAACATCTAAGTGATCAATGATGAGAATTTGAATTGGGAGTTCTTAGTCTTCTTAATCTTCTCCAAGTTCTCAAATAGCTGAATTCTCAAAATTTCACACATGTCAACTTGAACTTTGTCAACACATATTAAGTAAGCTGCATGTATCATTCTTGCTACCATGTCATCTTCTTTTGAGTTTGCACAAAACTTAGCTGTAAGGATCTTTCACAAATATCTAACATCATCCTATTGTATCTTGCTAATCACTATACCTCTGCCATTGTAAAATGATTTAGTGTTGTCTATTACAATTTTTCTCATGTTCTTCGCATTCAATGGCATGACTCTAGTTTTGGACAGATCAGTTACTTCCTAAATTAGGCCAGCTGTGATATCTATCACTCTGTCATCTAACCAAAACTTTCCATTATGAATTCTGCTCAGAATTATCTTAGTACACTCTTCATCATCAAATTCATACTGTAAGGAATACTTTACAATTTCATTATCTTTCAAGTGTTCAAATCTTGATTTCAATGACATGTCCTGATTTTAAAGCTTCTCATACTCTTTAGTAAAGTTATTATCATTAAGGGTTTCAAGTTTACATCCCAAATAACTTCTAACATTCTCTAAGTGTAGAACTCTATCTGGTACAGATGACAAAGCTAATTTAGGATCTTCTTCCAAGGGTTCTACTGGTTCCCTTTTAGTCTTAGGTCTAATATTATCTCTTACATTGTGAATCAATGAAACATCCATGATCTCTACAAATTTTCTAATTGACTAATAGATCTTGCTTATTAAAATACCTCAATTTTGCAATTTAGGGTTTTCCTAGATCTGACACCAAATTCTTCACCAAATCCTAGCAAACTGCTTTCAATCACTTCTCCTTTGATCTCCTTCACACTTGTATTCACTTTAATGATCAAATAATACTGATCATGACCTTTTAACCTTTTGATCTCACAAAATTCTGACATCACATTCAATTCTTTTGCCACTTCTTTCCAAAAAGTTATTCCTGCTTACCTGCAAAACTTAAACTTCTTGCGATCTCACATAACATCATATTATCTTATGTTCTCTTCACCATAGCATCAATACATTATATAATACCTTGCATTAACTGTACAAGACTCAATTCATCTTATACAAACTTCTATACTATCCTAGGTTCCTATTCTACTATAATTTTGATGAATTAAGTACTTTGAGATGGGTTAGGTAGAGATTCACTCTTACCATTAGATTCTTCACCTTTCTGATTACCTTTAGTTCTGAATATGTCTACTTGATATGTGGCTTTAACAAACTTCACTTCTTTTGAATTACTACAACATCCTCTTTGACTGTTGCTTGCATTTTCATTTCTTCTTGCCTGATTTCTAGGGTTAGGGTTGGGATGAGGAACCCTAATGTTCATCCTGTAAAACCTTGTTGTATGACCAATCATGTTACATATCTGACAAACTACTCCATTATTTCCATATCTCGATCCTGACTGATTGATTTTTGATCTCAAATTCTTGGCAATGTGTCCAACTTTGTTGCATCTATAACATACTATTCCATTTCTCTTGTTCATATCTTCAATAGGTCTCTTATATGCATGATTAGTATTTATAAACATCCAACTATTATTATTATCATTAAATTTAGGCTTCCTACATTCAATATCTCTATGTGCAAAACCATGACAATTATAACAATATCCATTAAGAGGTTTAAATTGTTTACCTCTACAATCTTTCTTCATATGCCCAAAAGTGTTACATACAAAGCATCTACCTTTAAATTCTCTTTGCATACCTTTAGGTGATTCTTCTTGTTTAGGTGGTTCTTCTTGTTTAGGTGTATCTTTAGATTTGCCAACTTCATCAGATTTCTTTTCATTTGTGTCCTCTGAAACTTTCAGATGTGGTTCCTTGCTTTCTTCACTCACTTTGGATGAGTAAAATCCAAGACCAGTTTTATCATAGAATGGTTTTTGATAAGACATTTGTTCATCAATATTCTCACTAGTAGAATATAGTCTCTCAAGTTGCTACTTAGACTAAACCAGTTCACCTTTCACAATTGTATTGTATTTTTCAATGTATTAAGTACAATAGACCTTGTCAAGGGTCAGACCCTGTTAGGATTCTTTTACAATAAACCCTATTATGGGTGTGGATTCACTATCCTAGAGCTCATCGCTCAAGTGGTGAAGGCTACAAGCTTCTGATCTTAGATACACACTATATCTACTGGATGAACTGTCACTATGACACTACTTGTCTAATCAGTTCCTTTGATGCACTAATGCTTTGACCTCTTGTAAAGCTCTAATAAATCTTATAGAATCTTCGCACACTTCTGATCTTCTTGTCTCAACTCTATAACAACTTTCATACTAATTACAATGGGTGCATCTCATATTTATATGTGCATACAAAACAAATAACTAGGTCGGCCCTTTAACCGATTACATACAATGCTTCCAATTGAATTGGCTCAAGCGTGTTTACAAAAAAACATAATTACATGTCAAAAACCTAATTACAATAGGTACATAGCCTTTACAACATTAGAATATAGCCACAAATCATAATTCTAATAGTCGGTTGCTTACTCTGTTCTTCTCTGGCACACACTGGCTGTGTAACTTCAACTGTCTATAACTTTTTCATACTTGCATATCTAATCATGTGCTCATAGACTAAGCATGAATATAGTCTAACCAAATTATCTTCTAGGGTGCATACCATAAATCAGTTGTACATGCGTGCGCTGATGCTCTGAGCTTCAAGTACTTTGTATATTGTGTAGTCTTCAACACTTAACCAGTTTCTGATCTTCTCATCAAGTGCGCTGACTGTAAACTACTATATGACTTTGTTGCCATAATGAAAACACTATACCAAGTCATATACACTAGTATAGCCAACTTTCCAACAATCTCCCCCTTTGTCTAGATCCCCCAAGAAATTATAAAATTTTATAAAATGATCTTATTCTTTAGATTTTTTAATTACTAGGCTTGTACTCATTTACAACTAAAGTAAAAATAAATAAAAAATAACATCTTCAAACAAATAACTTACCAAAAATCACACACCCCTTGTATTTGTCAAGCTTCTTACTTCAAATAGAACTCGTAATATATGGAATTCTTTCTACAATGAAGAGGACAAAAAATACAAAGTAGGAGTTGGGCTAGACTCTTCTTTAGCAGCATGGAGATGGATCCTTTATGGTGTATCTAAAATTGGTAGCTACAAGGGGAAGGAGAGTTTGAAGAGCTACATTTTCTATAATATATGGAAATCTTCTCCTTTATGTCATAAAGCGAATAGTGTTGGAAAATTTTTCTCCATTTGTTGCATGAAGAAACTATATGGAAGCACTCTTCTCTAAATCTGTTATGATGATGCTCTTTAATGGCCTATGGCTTCTTCCATCCTCAATGCAGTGAGAATGAGCGAGGATGATATTACAAGAATCCATTCAATTAGGGAGTAAGAAATCACCATAGCCTTTTTCCATGTCCTATTTCCTGTCACCGTAGAGATCAGTTTTGAGAGGAAAACCCTATATGGTTGAGATTTTTACTGAGTGGGATTAACATTAATGAATAAATACTTGTAAAAAAAAATCATTTCCCACCATTCTAAAAATGCGTGTTCATTTTGTCTTAATTTTCAATTTAAGAAAATTACAATCATTTTAATTTTTAATTTAAAATAATTAATAAAAAAGTTAAATATTTAAGACAAAATATCAATTTTGTCTTAAAAAAATGTCTTTAATTGCCCTCTTGTGTAGTAGTGTTGGTCTTTCTCATTGAGAAGACTTTGAGTCAAATTGTGATATTAATACTATAGGATTCAACTTGTAGTTTTTTAGTAAAACTCATTGAACCTGTTTCATACCATTGACTTCATAACAAGGTTTTTATAAAAAAGAGAGCACACATAGAATAACAAGATCCTAGTTGATGTCTTTTGACACTACCCCTTTCAAACACAAGTTCTAAGTATAAAGGTGAATAGATTCTATGAATCAAATTCAATAAAGATAATTTCATGTTCAAGGTTTAGCAAAGATCCTAGCTGATGGATTTTGACACTACTAATTTCAAACACAAGTTCCAAGATCATGTCAATTCTAATAGTGGGAGATCCAGTAGCAAAGCTAGCAGCATAGCAAGCACCAGTATCAAAAGACTCTGTTACTTTTTTCAAGCATTGGATCCCCCCCAACTTCCTTCAATCTATCATATTGGTGAATAAACATTACTGTTTAAATGAAAATTCTAAGTATATAAGTCTATGATATTACTGAATGTTTGTATAAAAGAGTAATAATCATTCATTTAGTCATGTTTTAGGGGTGACTAATTATTTAGTCATTTATTTTTTCTGACCTTTTGATATTACCTGATGACCAAATCAGTCATTTATACTTGTGAATTGCAAAAAATTAGTAGAATATGATCATTTTTTATCACATGACTAAATTTTTTAGTCATGTGACTAAATATTTTATTCATGTAGTCATTTATTTGCTAAATTCTACTAGTGATTTATGTATGCACCCTAAAATTGTCACCTAGACTCTAGGCCCCCATTCTTTAATTTATCAAATGATGGAACCAATTTATCATTTCCTGAATCAATGCCTTGCAATATTTTCAATTCAAATCAATTTCCTTGATCAAATCATAATTAATTCAATTATTTCAAAATTTCCTAAGGTTTGATTATTTTATCCTAAGCCTCATTTAATTAAAAGAAAATTTCCCTTTTAATTAAATAAAATCATCTTATTAAAAGAAAATCCCTCTTTTAAATAAAATCCCCACTAAAATATCTCTTTGTGTTGAAAAAGGAAATAAAATAAATAAAAATCCCTTTTTCTCTCCACTTTGAATGCACATATTTCTAAGTGGTGGGCCTTTTTCATCTTTTTGCCTCTTAAGAATCTTGAGCACATGGATCAACCAATATTTTATCTCCACCATTGCTCATTTCTTTTGCCTCTTAATCACGACCATCCACTTTCCTTTATAAGGAGTCCTCTCCTTCTCATTTAGACATCTAGATTTTAAGTATTGTTATGCTGGAGGTTTGCAGAGTGATTTTGGAGAAGACTTTGAGCACTTGAGCTTGAACATTGCAACTTCTCTTTTCTTGTCTTCTTCTATCATGCCCCATGGAAATCCATTTAGATCAATCTTGCACTTGCATATTAGATAAGATTCATATTTCCTTTCATAGAATAATCTTGCATAAGCATTTCCTTTCATAGATTAGTTTTCTTTTATGCATTGTTATCATTTAGAATAGCTTGCATTTTCATTTGCATGCATACTTGATGATCATGGAAACTAGCATTCTTTCTTTTTCTCTTTGAATCTCTCATTTTATGGTGTACTTGAATGGGCATAAACTAGGTCTAAACTGAGGGCCTCCATTAGAAACCCTTGCACTCCATGAATAGAGAGCTATGAATCATCATTTGAGACCTCATTCTTGAGAAATCTTGGATTTAATGACTCATAGAAGCGTGTCAACATTTTAGTACACATTTTTGGCACCCACTGTGAGGCAGAAAATTCCATTTCTAGCCTCATTTTAATTTATTTTGATGATTTTCGTGCACTATCCATACTTTCATGCATCTTTAGTACAGATTCTCACATGAGGTTTTTTGCTGTATCATGCAAAGTTGTGCTCGCCTTAGCATTTATGCACGCAACAAAGGTTTTTTCTCACATGGGCCCTATGTAATTTCTTGTGCAACCCTATGTACTTTCTCATGCGGACTCTGTGTATTTTCTCATGTGGGTTTGGTAATTTCTTGCATAGTACTAAGTACTATCTCGCGCGAACTTTTGACAACAGAGACCTTAAAATTTGTAGATTTACTTTTCACTTTCTTTTTTCTGACATTTAATGGTTGCTATGATTTTTTCGCTGATTCTATTTTCTAAGGTAGCATAGTAGCAAGGTGTGTTGCTTTGGACTTGAGGTATTTTGTTGAATCTCTATAACATTTGGATTTTGGGAATAAAATGAATCTCTCATGTGTTTGGCTTGAGTTTTTATTGCTTTTGTAGATCACACTTATATTTTGCTATAAAGGAGACAATGAATCTAGATTTTCTTTCTTGCATATATGTCTCACATAGTAATTAGGCCTTATAAACACTATTTGTGGCATTCTTGAGAGAGTGGGCTTCATTCACTTGTTTTACATGTGAAGCTCTTCTCGAAGATAGATCCCCTTGTAGGTAGGGAGGATATTGTTACTATCTCACGATTTTACTTGGTTTAGTCCTCAACATTGATCACTACATTCCCTCTTGGACCCACTTAGAGAGCTTGGTAGACATTGTTGTTGACATCATGAACCTTTGTGAGGTGGTTTCAATCTTAGCATGTTAATGAATTTTCTTTCTATGTTTGGGTGAAGTGAAGAGGCTAGAGGATTATGCTCTACTCCCTTTTTAGGTAGTATCAGAAACTTAGATCCTTGAATCTAAACCAAGTCCCCATGTGGTCCTTTTTGTGAGTCACCTTTTTAGAGAGGGTTAACCATAGTGGACATTCCCTTTATTGGGTCAACCACATGGATGAAACCTCAAGTGGTAATAGCCATTTTCACCATGGTAGAAACAACCTCTATATAAATGTCCTTGTGGAAGAAATCTCCACAAGTGTGGTTTCTTGTTGGGCTATCAAATCTCCTCAGTATCTCTGATTGATTAAATTCTTAGAATGTGTCAAAACCCTAGTGTACCTAGATTGGAGTTCATCCTCTTGAAATTGTAAAAGTTGTAGAGTTGACCATTACTACAAACCATAGTGAGACCAACTTTTTATTTTCTAGGAATATGTGTGTAGTTGAAAAACATTTTGAGAACATACACAAATAGCATCTTCTTAGGGAGTACAATACTAAGTCACTATCTTTTTTCATGTGCAAGGTTGCCTTGTCCCTTGCTCATTGTTTGAAGACAATCATTTTCTTGAACTCCCTAATTGTTTTCTTGCGTGCTTCATTGATGATAAAAATCTATTGATGCATCTAGTTGGGTATTTAAAATGAACAAAAATTTGAGTTCCTGATTTTACAACTTTTTGTCGAGCTATTTGATCCTATTTTGTTGCCTGGTCTTATGTACTTTCTCATGTGAGCTTGCATTTTCTCACGTGAACCCAACATTTTCTCATGTGGGATTTCATATCCTCATGTGATGTTTTGCTACAATCCTGTCAGAGATTCCTACTAGTTTCTTTAGTCTGATCCTCTGTTTCTTCATGCAAGTTGGGCATTATTTCATGTGACCCTTGGTATTTCCTCACGCGGGACTACACTTCCTCACGCGGAACTATCCTGCAATTTGTCAAAACAGTGAGCTAATTCATATCATTTCCAATTTTCCTTGGTCGATGCAGATTATAGTAGGTCACTTACCCCATTATTGGAAGCCTATTTGTACCTTGGGTTTCTATGTTTTGACCTCTTGGACTAGTGACCTTTGATTTCACAAGTAACCTTTCTTGGTGTTGGTAAGTTAGAAATTGTCCTTGTTGAGAGGATCAACCTTTGGATTCTTTGATAACACACTTGGAGAGTTTTAGTAATCTCTTGTCTGTTCTCCTAATCCATATGTGTTAGAGTACTCACCCATTCATTGGGCACCTTTGTGGTAGTGTTGGTTTATGCCTCTTGTAGAAATTCTATCTTATCATCTCTCTTTGGACAATTGAGTTCTTTTACTATCCTAGTTTGATACCAATGTTTCTCAGGGTCATCTTATCACCTAGTACCTTTTCTTTCATGTCAGTTATGACAAGGTATCAAGTAAATCAAGGAAAGAAACCTCAATTAGTCTTTAACCAATTACCCTTAGTTCCAATTCACTAAAAATGTAAGGGAAAAGAGCCTACCTTTGATCAATCCCCTAGGAACAACTCAGAAGTTTAGTTTGATCCCAAGAGTAATCTTAGTGAGTTGAGTACACTTTTAGCACCTTCTCATTCAAATATGGATATGAGTTACACAATGACTCAAAGAGAGAGAGAAGAAATGGATAAAAGTCTTGACAACATATTTGAAGGACATAGAGACACCATTTTGTTTGGTAGTTCCTCTAATGAAAATCACTCAGTTTCACCCCTTATCACAAATAGATATTTGGATGCACACTAAAAGGTTGAAAGGGAAATGAGGAAATCCTATCCAGAAGGACAATCACAACATGGTAGTCAAGATGATGAACTTTATGATACTCATGTGAATGCAGCATATACTAATGACTTGTTTAAGCATTCAAGATCAAGTTCACTACTCCAAATAATTTCAAGATACACAAGTCAAAGACTCAAGAGAATTGAGCATGAAAAGAAAGCCTTCCTAGATGAACAAGCTGCAAAAGAAGAGAAATTTAGACTCCTAGATTTCCTAAGAGGTATTCATCTCCTATAATGATCATGTTGTGAAGTCCTTCTTCCTCTAGGACTAGGAGATCATGAAGGTGTTATAGGAGATGAATACCTCTTAGGAAATCAAGACAACCTTCACAATGTGCTCACCATCCTTCACAATATGGGGGTAGTAGCTTGAGTTTTGACCTTAAATCCCAAGACTTCATGAAGATACAACAAGAATCATTCTTCCAGTAGTATGTGGAGAGATACTTGGAGCAAAACAAAGACAAGTTCCTAGAGAGTTTAATTAACAAAGGTGCCAAAGTGTTGGTAAGTTGACTATACTAGAGAATATGACTTAATATAGTGTTTTCACTATGGCAACAAATTTATAGAGTATTTTGAGTCAGCGCACTTGATGAGAAGCTCATAAATTGGCTAAGTGTTGAAGACTGGACAATGTATAGAGTACTTGAAGATCATAGCGTCAGCGCACGTGCATACAATATAATTATGGTATGCACCCTAGAAGTTAAGTTGGTAATATCATATTCATGTTAAGTCTAAGAGTGCATGATCAGAAGATTCACTATGACAAAGTTACAGGTAGTTGAAGCTACATAGCTGGTAAATGATAGAGAAGAACAGTGAAAGCAGCCAATTGTTGGTATTTTGGTTTGCGGTTATATTATTATGATGTAAAGGCTATGTGCCTATTGTAATTAGGTTTCTAACATGTAATTATGTTTTTTTGTAAACATGCTTGAGTCAATTCAATTGGAAGTGTTGTATGTAATTGGTTAAAGGGCCGACCTAATTATTTATTTTATATGAGCATACAAATATGAGATGCACCCATTGTAATTAGTATGGCAATGCATATAGAGAAAATATAAGCAGAGCATAAGTGTGCCAAGAGTAGATAAGATATATTAGATCTTTGCAAGAGGTCAAAGCATCAATGCATCAAAGGAACTGATCAGACAAGAAGTGTCACAGTACCGGTTCATCTGACAGATATAGTGTATATCTGAGATTAGAAGGTTGTAGCCTTCACCACTTGAGCAGTGAGCTCTAGGACAATGTGTCCCCACCCCTAACAAGGTTTATTGTAAAAGAATCCTAACAAGGTTTGACCCTTAACAAGGTCACTATACTAAATACATTGTGAAGAAACTCCTAACGGGGTTAAGGATCTTCTAACAAGGATCTTAAAACACTAGTATAGAATATTAGTGGGTGTGAATTCTGGGGTTTTTACCTATTTGGGTTTTCTTGTAACCACATTGGTGTTATGTGTTGAGTTCACGTTTCTTACTTATGTTGATGTTCATTTCAGTATTTAAGTATTCAAGTTCAGTTTAAAGAATAAAGTAAAAAGATAAAATGTAGTGAACACTGATTCACGCCCCCCCCCCCCCCCTCTTAGTGTTCCCTTTCCTAACAATTGGTATAAGAGCTCTAGTCCTCAGCATAGAAGTTTAACCACTTGAGGAGATCATGGAAAAAGTATAAATGAAACATTTGAAAAGAAATCTTGAAGTTGCTCTTGAAGACCTGGACAGATGTGAAAAAGAAATTGAAGAACTAAAGGAAAAAGTTAGTGATGCTCAAGTAGTCATCAAAAGACTAAGAAAATATCTAAAAGAATGTTCTACCAGTGAATTGGGGATAATGGTCAAGAAGCTAAATGAAGAAAACTCATCTCTGAAAGATCATATTGAAGAACTTGTTGATAATTCAACCAACAATCAAGAAGTTTATGATGAACAGACCAAGGAGAACTTTCAACTGAATGAAGAACTAAGGCAAGCAAATATGGAAATTTTGGAGCTAAGAAACATTAAAGAAAAGATAGAGTCTGAATTAATTGAAGCAAAGAATAAAATTAATAAATTACACACAAGAAAAGATCTGATAGAATCTCAGTTATATGCTTAAAAGCTTAAAGCAGATACCAAAAACATTGGATACAATGAAGCACAAAATCAAATTGATAACATGTGAGCAAGGATGAAAGGACTAGAAGACACCATAGATGCTAAGGAGACTAGAAATTAGACTAAAGATCATGTTGAACCATCCAAGAATGAGCGCAAACTAGTAGATCAAACTTGTTATGCATGTAACAAACATGGACATATAGCAAGGAACTATATAGAGGTAAGACCTTTCAATGGTTATTATTATTCATGCAATAAATTTGGTCATAGAGCTATGAATTGTAAGACAAGTCAAAAGAATAAGACACAACATAATCAGAGAAATTAGAATCAGCTAAATATGAGGAGTTCTTAGAATCTTACACGTTAGATATGTAACTATAATGGTCACTTAGCAAGACAATGTCAAATGGTTACCCATGTCAATGCGCCAAGGAATATAAGGCCTCCAGTCATTTTTCATTCTTGTAATAAGGTTGGACACATCTCCAAGTTTTGTAGATCAAGGACGCAAGGTCAGGAAAGCCCTAAAAAGCCTGAAGAACCAATATTGGACCCCAAAGGAGAAGTTAAGTTTGTGAAAGCTTTAGAGGATGTGAGCTTGATTTGGTCAGAGGTGAAGAAGGATAAGGTTGATGAGTATGTATTGGATGCATCCATAGTGGACACATCCTCTACATCTAGATGAATGGCCCTCAGGGTCATAGGGGGAGCTAATTTAGCTCTAGACCCCTGTGCGGCTAGTATACTCACTATCAGAGTATGCTCCTTTGGACTTAACCTTTTAGAGACTAGAAGATTCTATGTGCAAGAGCACACTAGCTGATTTTCTATAGAATGAAAGTTATAAATTTTTAGTGAAAGCCTGGTTTAAGCGGCAAGCATTAATGGCATAATTTCTACTTTAAAGTACATAGAAGTTTGTTGATCCCTAATTTTCATTCAAATTCAGATTAATTGAAGGGTAGAAGAGCCCTTACATTTGGTTGTGAAGGATTGCATATTGATTCACTAGTAATTGACAGTGCATTGGATTGGTTGCAGAAATGCTAGTTCATTGCGCTGATTTAGAAGTCTTCAAGATCATTTGGAAAGCAATATACAAGTAAGTAATAGCTACTTCCATTGTATCTGATGTGGTGGAGAAGAAGAGATATGTGTTTAAGAGGCATCCATTTAAATCCACACTAGATGACCTAGAAGGTGCATTCTCCCACACTCCCATGGGTGTTATGGATGTGGAAGACATTAGGGCATACACATACTACAAAAAGGAACTAGTAGGTTTGGATAGAATAAGAGCGCACATGGAAACAATGATGGAACTTGATAAAACCTTCATGGATGAGTATGCGCAGTTGGATAATCATCCTATAGTGGAATATGCTATGACATATGAGTTCTATGAGTCAGAATGGATCAATATCCTACTCAGTAGGATCCATGATGACCTATTTTGGATAGGTGAAGTACCGGTGAGAATAATAGGAGATTTAATTCATGAGATGAGAGGACTCTCAAGAATAGGTGTTGTTCTTTGAGCAGGAAAGGACACCAAAAAACTTGTAGAACAGGCTTGCAAATCAAGAAGTGATAGGCGCAGAATGACAATATAGCCTATAGAGGAGAAAGACATCAAATTGATGTCCATGATAGTGGGATATAGATTCTAGCACACTAGCAGAGTAAACAGTGTGTTAGCGGCCACCATTCTAGGAGCAATAAGGTTGGTAATAGAGAATGGAGAGTTTAATCTATGTGAGATCTTACATGCACAACTAATAGACAACATTAAGGCCATCAAGCATGAGAAGACCAAGATATTTAGGTTTGGGTCTTTAATAATGTACATGTACTTCTATATTCTTGGAAAGGTGTCTGATTTGTATCTAGACAAATCTTTTCCCACAATGCCATAGATATCTCTCAAGGCATGTACTGAGAGTACTTTGAAGGATTACATGACACTAGAATTGAAGACATTTAGAGCCAAGATGTAGATGAGACATAGAATACCAGAGAGTATTGTAGAGAAATACAAAGACAATATTTGTTTTATGGTTGAAACTAATACAACATGCATGGAGGCTATTGAACCAAGAACAAAGTGGATTCATCCACTGGGATATGAAGTGGAAGAACCTATTATAGAGGCTTATGCTCAAGTTATTTTCTCAGCACCTGAGGACCCCAATGAACCTAGGTGGGGGACTTATGAAGAGAAAATGAGAGAAGTAGATGTTGTATTAAACAGTGTAGCAAAAAAATGAAAGGTTGCCAAGGTTACCTCAGAGATCTTGAGAATTCATGTAGTATCTCAAGTAGACATAGACAAAGAAAAGAAAGAGAAAATTGTCTTGGAATTAGAGACTGTAGCTCCAGAAAAGATAGAACCTGATGACCCAAAGATAAAGAAGGTGAAAATTGAGAAATCTGATATTACTCCTACACCCATAGCAACAATTGACCTTACTGCTCCACCTGAGTATAGGGAAATGCCTAAGAGGAAGAAAGAGATTAGCACTAGTCATCCATCCTTGCGAGTAACAAGGAATAGAAAGAATACTCAAGAACCCCCAGAAGTAAGCTTCAAACCTAGTCTAAGTGTGTTGAGTACAAGTATCATTGATGAAGGTAGGATAGATCAAGTAGGGAAGTTCTATGAAAAGTATAGTGAAATTGACGAGTCAGAAATTCATGGAATGATTGTTAAACATATGCTGAAGTTCAAAAAGATAGTCCTAGAACTAAAAACTATGATTCTAGATAATGTGTGGAACATCCTAGAATTCCAAAAGAGATAGGCCATTAAAGAGGACCTAATGATAAGGGAAAATACCTTAGATGAAACCCTCCCAGTATGCTCACTAGAAGAGAAGTTATTATTAGATCTGGTGTAGCCACATCTTAGAACCAAGTTAAGGACTTTACATATAATAGACAAAAACTATGAATTGGTGGCTAGGGAAATAGAGAAAGCCTTTGAGAAGGTATTCATGAACAAGAACATGTACCCATGTACTGTGCCCATAGCTCAAGTTCCCTCAAAGAAAGTCGATGTGGCAGAGCCCACTAATGTACCTATGATAGGTCCCCAGGACTTGGCGCCTACAGTTGGAACTCAAACAAAGGTAGATAAGTCTATGCCCATGATAAAGTCACTAAAGGATAGCACCATCATTATTGATAATGTAGAGATAGACATGGTGGCCATAGATAAAGACCTGGACAAGTTTGAAGAATATTTTGTGAGTACAAAAGAAGTTGAAATTCTATCTGGTGACAACTCACCTAAGTTGCAGAAAGAGGAAGTATTAGTTGAGGACATAATAGATAAAAAGGAAGAAGAAAAGGTAGAAGAAAAGAAAGGAAAAGAAGAGATAAAAATAAGTGAAATAAGAGTTAAAGAAGAAATGGTGGATAACACTCCCATTACTCCATCACCCTCAGTAGCATTGTTGTCAAGTTTGACACTTGACACAACTAGTTTGGATTCATGGGGAGAAGAAGACCTGATCAAGTTCAGTGTCTTAGCTATGGAGAATTCCAAGAGAAATAGGTAATGAGGAACCCCCTCCTTGTAGAATCAGTAACCATCCTGAACAACTTGTTACTAGAAGATAAGAAAGTGTCCAAGGTACACTCCGTTGATGATGTGAGTATAGTTATTTCATAGTTCAAGAGTAATTTCTCTAGCTTGGAAAAATCAGCATCATTAGTTGCATAGGAGAAGTATATGCAGAAAAGACTAAATGAGTTGATCAGTAACTTCTCATTAGACCTTAGTTCACTCAAAGTTGGACAAGTAACTTTGAAAGAGTTTGTAGAAAAAGGAAGAAAAATTATTGCTGACTGTATGGATCATGACAAGTTGACTGATAACCATTTCAAGAAGATACAAGAGGTAGAAGCTATGATAGAGAAAGTAAAAAAATTAGTGAAAGACCTATCCATTGATGTAAATATGTTCAATAATGTATATCAAGGATTAATTGACAAAATTGAGAAGGCAGAAAAGGAGATGTCAAAAATAAGGGCTAGGCGGACTCATCTTAGAAATGCTCTTGCACCATCACTAGATATGCTTAATTAGAATACAAGGAGATCAATGCTACCATGGTGACATATGATCAAGGTCCTAGTTTAGACTTGGAGAAGATGGAGAATCTACAGTATGCATTATGCGCCCATCTCCAGATTCTTAATTCACTGATTACATTTTGGAAGAAAGAAATCTAAAACTTATAGATAGCATATCTAAATGTTCTCTCACTGTAAGTATTTGTAGATAAAGTTTTTGAAGCACATTTTTCATTAATGTCAAATGGGGAGTATGTATGGAATATGAAATTATAGATATGTATAAGGAAGATATAAGATAGAAGTTTTTGTATAAGAGATCAATTAGTAACTGTGCCATATTCCTTTGTTGCCATCAATGAAAAAGGGGGTGATTGTTGGAAAGTTGAATATACTATAGAATATGACTTAATATAGAGTTTTCATTATGGAAATAAAGTCATATAGTATTTTGAGTCAGAACACTAGATGGGAAGATCAAAAATTGGCTAAGTGTTGAAGATTGGATAGTGTACAGAGTACCTGAAGATCAGAGCGTCGACGCACATGCATACAACAAAATTATGGTATGTGACCTAGAAGTTAATTTGGTAATATCATATTCATGCTAAGTCTAAGAGTGCATGATTAGAAGATTTAGTATGACAAAGTTACAAGCAGTTGAAGTTACACATCTAGTGAATGATAGAGAAGAACAGTGCAAGTAGCTGACTGTTGGTATTTTGGTTTGTGGTTATATTATTATGATGTAAAGGCTATGTGCCTATTGTAATTAGGTTTCCTACATGTTATTATGTTTTTTTGTATATAGGCTTGAGCCAATTCAATTGGAAGCATTGTATATAATCGGTTAAAGGGTCGACCTAATTATTTGTTTTGTATGAGCATACAAATATGAGATGCGCCTATTGTAATTAGTATGGCAGTGGATATAGAGTGAAGATAAGCAGAAAAAAAGTGTATGAAGAATTGATTAGATATATTAGAGCTTTGCAAGAGGTCAAAGCATCAGTGCATCAAAGGAAATGATCAGACAAGCAATGTCATAGTACCAGTTCATCCAACAGATATAGGGTATATCTGAGATCAGAAGGTTGTAGCCTTCACCACTTGAGGAGTGAGCTCTAGGATAGTGTGTCCCCACCCCTAATAGGGTTTATTGTAAAATACTCCCAACATGGTCTGATCCTTAATAAGGTCACTGTACTAAATACATTGTAAAGAAACTCCTAACAGGGTTAAGGATCTTCTAGCAAGGATCATAAAACACTAGTATAGAATATTAGTGGGTGTCAATTCCCACCAGGGTTTTTACCTATTTGGGTTTCCCCATAACCACATTGGTGTTATGCATTGAGTTCATGTTTCTTACTTATGTTTATGTTCATTTTAGTATTTAAGTATTCAAGTTCAATTTAAAGAATAAAGTAAAAAGATAAAATACAATGAACACTGATTCACCCACCCCCCCCCCCTCTCAATGTTCCCTTTCCTACCACAAAGTCCCCTAAAAATTTGATGTGGACAAGAAGATCAAGAAGCAAGGCCGATCTCAAGAAGAAGAGATCAAACAAATGAAGATTATGATGGAAAAGATGTTGGCACCCAAGAGTTCATTTTCACTTGACTCAATTTGTCCTAATCCTTTTGACAAGAGTGTGAGCATGAAAGACTTTCCTAGAAAGGTTGAGATCCCCCAATATGACAAGTATAATGGTAATGGAGATCCACATGATCATGTGCATCAATTTTATATTATGAGTTTTGAGTTCCATCATGATGACTCACACCTTATGAGATTGTTCCCAAGGAGTCTTAAAGGTCAAGTGATGGAATGGTTCACCAGCATAACTCCCCCTGTCAAGACTTTCAAAGAGCTCATCCATAGATTTGTCCAACACTTTGCATACAACCTTTCAAGATTTGTCACCATGTTGGACTTATGCAACTTAAAGAAAAATCAGGGGGAATCCTTTGTCACTTTCTTGCAAAGGTGGAGATGATAATTCTCTTGCTACTCTAGGACCATTCTTGAAAAATGAGAAGATTGACATCCTTGTTAGCAACTTGGTTTCTAAAATGCAGTATGAAGTTAGGAAAATGGTCTTTGATTCCTTTGACACCATGGTTGAAACCACATGTAGGGTTGAGGATGTTTTGAGAGAACAAGGAATTTTGTCCAAACATGGAAACAACAACAACAACAATGGTCAAAATAACAACTCTAATAAGGATAAAGGGAAAAACTCACATTGGAATAGGAACAAACAAGTGGTCAATGATGGAATTGTGGACTCTTCTCAACCCAAAGATCAATTTGTTCTTCACTTGTCTAGTGCAGTTCAAACCATGAAGCTCAATGCATCTAACCAACAAGATCATAAGCCAAAATACCAAGATAAGCCTAAGAAAGAGAGATGTCAGTTTTCAAAACTTGGTGATTCATATGAGGAAGTCTTAAAGACATTCATTGCCAACAAACTTGTACATCCTCAAGATCCTGCAAAGCACTATATACCTAATGTTAAGCCACATTGGTGGGATGAGAAAGCCTTCTACAAATTTCATAATGGCATTGGACATGATATTGAAAACTACTAGAAATGTAAGCATACCATCCAAGATCTCATTGAGAATGGAAAACTTAAGGTAGATGGATTGAACACCAACGTTAGTCATAAGGCATTCAAAGAGCCTTTGCCCAAGTATGAGAAGGGGGAAACCTCTAAACCTAAGAATGCCAAGGCTGAGATTAATTACACTTACACAGCCGCAGAGAATGTTGTCAAAATGCTTGAAGTTGTAGAAGAAAATTTCAACATGATGAGAAATAAAGATCCCTAAGGTTATGATCTAGACATGGACTCTCCTATCTTTGATGAAGAACCAATTGTGGTGGTAAGGGGTCCTCAATCTAGAATTTTATCCCAAGCTCTCAATGTTGTCATGTGAAGTCAAGGTCTCATTGTCATTAGAGGACCTAGTTCAAGTCAACCAAGTAAACCAAAGCAAGTGGCATCCAAGAATGTTACCTCAAAACCAACAGTTAATCCTAAGTTGACCTATAATCTTGTTGATTAGTTATAGAGAACCCCAGCTCAGATTTTGATCTTTGAGCTCTTAGAGTTGTCCTCGAGACACAAGCAAGTCCTTGAGGATGCTTTGCATGTAGCGAATGTCCCTAACAACTTAGACATTGATCAATTCCAGAACATGGTTACCATATTTCCAGCCCTCATTTCCTTAGCTTTTCAGAGGATGATGATAAAGCTTTAAGCCACCCACACAATCTCGCCCTTCATATTGAAGTCATGATCCAGAAAACTTATGTTAGGCACATGTTGATAGATGGGGGTGTTGGGCTTAATATTTGTTCCTTGAGTCTTTTAAAGACATTGGGTTATTTTGAACAAGTTATAGATACCAGAAAGAAGATCACTATCAAAGCCTATGAAGAGGTGGAAAGAAGTTCCAAAGGGTTGGTCATCCTTCCTGTTAGGATTGGCCCTGTTGAGAAGGATGTTTTGTTTCAAATTGTTGATGATGGTCCCCTTGCATACAATATCTTACTTGGTAGACCATGGATTCATTATATGCAAGCAGTACCATCTACCTATCATCAGTACGTCAAGTTCACCTACAATGGATTATAAATTTGTATACCTGGAGATAACACATTATTTGTTAACTCAATTTCAGAAAGTACTCATGTTCCCCTCAATAGAGAAGCAAAAGATTTCAATGCAACCTTAGCAGAATGTAAAGAAAAGTTCAAGTCAGTGGACCTTGGCATGGCGGGGTATCAAATCAACTCCCTCAAAAAGCTTCTAGTTTCACCTAGGTCTTATGGCAAGAATTCACAAGAAATGAGGCCTTCTCTTTGGCTATGACTTTATTTGGTATATTTGTAGAGTCCTCAGTGCTTATTCAAGATGAAAAAGAAGAGGTGGCTATTAAAGACTGAATTTATAGAGAAGATAAACACATGCACAATGAGAACTTCTCTCCCTCTCCTAAGGCTTAAGGGTATACTTTTGTCAAATAGATGGGTTATCCTAGACATGGCACTCTTAGTCACAGATTGGATGCTAGAGCTGAACCTCATGATCATGCTTTTTTTGGATGCAAGTTTAAGAAGATGGTTGGCCTAGGATTTGTGAATCATAACAAGAACATTTCTCCTATCCTTGATGAGTTGGGTAGTGAAGATGAACAAGAATACATACCTAATTTGATAAATCAGAAAGATATGTGTGAGGATTGGGTCCCTTCCACTAATCTCCTTTAGGGAGATTCAGATAGTCTAGTCACTCATGAGACAATTGCAACTTTTGAACAAGATGAATCAGATGTAGAAGATCCTATCAGATAATGTCAATGAAAGAGTAATTTTCATTTGATGAAGAGAGATGTTACCATTGATGACATTAGAACTTACACATCAAGATGTCCCAAACCTTCATGGTGTAAACATCCTAGTCAGGATTTAGAAATAGATTCACATGAGTATGAATGGGACTCTCTCTTTGATTCTTCCACAGTTGACATGGATGTTGATGTCATCCACACTTATAGTTCTCAACCCAAGGTAGCTAATGAGTCATGTGTAGGATTAGAGGATTTGAACCCACATGCTTCCTTAGTGGATGATTCTTCACTTGTTAGGATGAATCCTGATTTGGGTAGCTTAGAAGGATACTTGACGGACTTTGACTCTTCGGTCACCAGAGATGATATCATTCACATTCACAACCTTGAACCAGTCATTGACTTACCTCTTGCTCATCCTAACCTCATTGATTGGTCCCAACACTATCAAGAACCTAAGCTCTTAATGTTCCAAAATGATTATGAGATAACCTATTACTTGAATGTCATTGAACCTATGGTCTCTTCCACCGGTGAACCATCTACTAGCATGACAAAGCTAGAAATCAAGTACCTTAGTCACAAAATAAAAAGAAAATAAAATCAAAAGAATAAGAGTTCTGATGGTGAAAACCAATGTGTGGTGGTGTCAAAACCAAAAAAATTAAAAATAAATGATGTATCCAAGGGGGAAAACCTCTCTAAGGCACCTAAGGATGTGGTACTTGATTGTCTCCCTAGCTATTTTCAAGACAGATCTTTAGTGATTATCGATCCAACACAAAAAGTCAATTTGGGTGCAGATGAAGCTCCCCAAATAGTACACTTGGCTTAGTCCTTATCACCTCAAGAAAAAGAAGCTTACACTAAGTTCTTATAGAAAAAGAAGATCACTTTTGCATAGACTTATTCAGATATGTGACGGTTGGACACTAATCTTATCATGCATCACTTGTCCCTAGCTCTAGGTGTAAAACCAGTCAAACATAAATTGAGAAAGATGCATCCTCACATAGCTCTTCTAGTCAAAGAAAAATTAGAGAAACTCCTTGGTGCAGGTTTCATAAGAGCTATTGACTATGATGAATGGATATCAAACATTGTACTAGTTTTCAAACATGACAAATCCATTTGAATTTGCATAGATTTTAGAGATGTCAATAGAGCATGCCCAAAGGATGATTTTCCACTCCTCAATATAGACATGACAGTGGACATGACTACAGGTTATGAGATTTATTCCTTGATGGATGGTTTTTGTGGATACAATCATATTAAGATAGTTCCCGAAGATCAAAAAAAGATTTTATTCACTTGTGCATGGGGTACCTATTGTTGGAACATTATGCCTTTTGGATTAAAAAATGTAGGAGCCACCTATCAACAAGCTAAACAACCATTTTTCATGACATGATACATAAAAACATGGAAGATTATGTGGATGATACTTTAGCGAAGTCTAAGAAAAGAGACACACACTTAGATGATTTAGAAGTCATTCTAGATCACATGGAACAATTTCAATTAAGGTTAGGTCCTAAGAAGTGTGCATTTTGTGTCACCTCTGGAAAACTTCTAGGATTCATCATTTTAGCAAAAGGAATAGAGGTAGGCCTTGAAAAGGTCCAAGAAATCATGGATATGACACCTCCTAAAAATATTAGTTAAATGAGGAGTCTTCAAGGACATCTTCAATCCATAAGGATGTTCATTTCACAGTTGGTAGATAGAGCTCAACCTTTCAATAAGAAATTACACAAAGGAGTCAAATGTGTTTGGAATGAGGATTGTCAAAAGATCATAGATAAAATCAAGAAATACTTGGAAAATCCTCCCATTTTAATGCCTCCTATCCCAAGGAAACCACTTATTCTATACATTTTAGTGACAAAATCTTCCTTGGGGGCATTACTAGCTTAACTTGATGAACATGGGAAAAAAAGAGCAATATACTACATTAGCCATACTCTTGTTTCATATGAGGTTAACTACACTAGAATTGAGAAAGCTTGCCCGAAAGTTGTGTTTTCTTCCCAAAAGTTGCAACATTACATGCTTGTGCACACAATACACCTCATAGAAAGAATTGATCCACTCAAGTATTTACTCAGTAAGGCTACCCTCATAGGTAGACTTGCTAAATGGATGATGATCCTTTCTAAGTTTGACATAGAGTACATTGAGAGTAAAGAAATAAAAGGACAAGCAATAGTAGATCAATTGGCTGATCTCCCAATTCAAGATAATGCACCTATTCAAGTTGACTTCCTAGATGAACACCTCATGTATATAACTGAAAGAACATGGAATATGTTATTTGATGGATCTTTTATGCAAAATGGTATAGGAGCTGGTGTTTTGTTTATTTCTCATCATGGGTACATGATTCCTAAGTCTTACAAGTTATTGTTCCCATGTACAAACAAGATTGTTGAGTATAAAGCTTTAACAAATGGACTTAAGATGGCCATAGAATGGAGAATCATAGAGTTACACATCTATGGGGATTCACGGTTGATAATCAACCAAGTAAATGATGAATATCAAACAAAAGATGAGAAACTGGTACCTTATAAGAAAATGGTTGATTCCTTGAAATGATACTTCACATTTGTCATGTTTCAACAAATCCCTCAAGTAGGAAATAAAGTAGCTAATGCTATGGCTACACTTGCTTCACTCCTTTAGTTAGAGCAACATGAATCGAGATTCAAATTCCTGGTGGAAGAGCTACATCACCCTATTTATGACTCCCAAGAAATTCATGTTATTTGTACCCTTGTTGGTCGTGAGTCATCCTGTTATGGTACCATTTACTCATACCTTCAAGATGGCATTATCCTTGAAACCTTTAACTGATCTGAACATAGAAACCTTACCTAAAATGCCTCTCGCCATACCCTTATCCCTGGTGATTTGTATAGGAGGCATCTAGATGGAACACTTCTTAGATTCTTAGAGAAGGAAGTATCCGATCAAGCATTAGTTGAAATTCACAATGGAATCTATGGGGGACATTCCAATGGTCTTTCCATGGCTCAAAGGTTGCTTAGGGCATGGTACTATTGGCCTACGATGCAAATTGATGTATTATCTTTTGCAAAGTCATGTGAAAAGTGTCAAAAACATCGTAACCTGATACATGCTCTAGGAAGGGAGATCATTCCTTCTATATCTCATTGGCCATTTCAGCACTAGGCCTTTGATCTTATTGGGTAGATTCATGCCAACTCATCAAGTGGACACAAGTTTATTATCACTGCTACTGATTAATTCACTAAATGGGTAGAATTTGTCCCACTTTCTATTGCCTTGGGCAAGATGGTCTCTCTATTCATTCTGAACCATATCATTGGTCGATATGGAGTGCCTTCTGAGATTATGACTGATAATGGAGCTCAGTTCAAAAATAAGGACCTTAAGCAACTCTACAAGAAATTCAAGATTAAGCAGCATTGGTCCTCCATTTACTTCCCACAAGGAAATGGTTAAGCAGAGGCATCAAATAAAATCATTCTTAAAATCCTATATAGAACAATTTTTAAGATTGGTCAAGATTGGCATTTACAGATAAATCTAGCTTCGTGGGCTTGTAGAATCAGTATTCGTACTCCTACTAGGGCTACTCCTTTCTCCCTTACATATGGTTTTGAAGTAGTGTTACCTTTAGAGGTTGAGATTCCTTCACTTAGAGTTTCCCTCAAAGATCTAGTGACAGATGAAGACTATTGCGCCGTGAGACTTCAAGAGTTAGAACTTCTAGATGAGAAATGTCATGCATCATTTGACCATATGAGGGTTTATCAAAAGAACATGTCCAAAGCCTTCAACAAAAAGGTTCACCCTAAACAATTCTAATTGGGAGATCTTGTCCTACATGAAAATCCTAAGAATAAATAGCATAGAGATCAAAAGGGAAAATTTGAACCTAATTGGCTTGGACCTTACATCATTATAACAGATTTTTGGATAGGTGCTTATTTATTATCTACTACAGAGGGAGAGTAGCTCCCTGATTCTATCAATGTCTTCCACCTGAAGAAGTTCTATCCATGATGCCCATTCTATCTAGGGGCATCCTTTGTACATACTTATTAATCTTGAAAAAATCTAAAAAAATGATATATTGTCAAAAATTCTAAAAATAAAAAAATGTCCTAAAAAATGATCATCTTAGTGAAAACCTAGCAATAGGCACTTTGATGTATCTCCAAAAAAATTATATCTTCCAAAAATACAAAAAATAGAAAAAGTGCCTTGGTGAGAACTTGGAAACAGGCACCTTGGTAGCAAACAGACAAAAAAATAATAAAAAGTAATGGAAAAAAAATGCAATAAAATCCAAGTAATGAAAACCTAGAAATAGGTGCTACTTGAAGCCTTTGCACCCCTATTTCTTAGCATGTGTCCTCGACACTTAGCCTTTCTCCATCATGCCTTGTCCTTGTTGCCTTGGTTTGGAATTGGTCTTTGTCTTTGTCTGGGGGGCATAACTATGTCAGCTTTGGTATCTTGGATTTGTTAGTCTTTAGGATACCTCACAAATGGTGTTTTTCAACACCACCCCAACTATGTTTTTCAACACAACCCCTAGCATCGAGTGTTTTTCAAGACTTATCAATTTGGTCTTACCTAGTTTTGTCATGTGATCTTACCTTCTTGCAAGCATTTGATCCTTATCCTCAGAACTCGGTATCAGTTAACACACTTAAATTTTTAAACACAACACTTAATGCTTGAGATATGTCATGATATTTTCTTTGTGTGCTGACTGTTATTGATTTTCATTGAGTGACCTTGTCTAATAAGTCTCTCTGTGATGGATAGCTAGAGGACTTGGGGCATGGGGCATGTTTTCATTTTCTTTCTTCTTGTGGGTGTGGTCTTGAAACTCTAGAGTATCTCTTGTTGTTTCCTTGAAACACTTAGGAGATTTGAGGCATCATCCTTGACTATTTTGCACAATCATTCTTATGGTCATCCTAGCATCTATGCCTTGATGTGAGCGTGGTTTTGTTACATTAAATTGGGTAAGATAACATCGAATTCATCTTGACCTTTATGTCTTTGATGCTTATGTTAGAATTTTTCCACATTCCAATCTGATATAAATTACATTCATATCTTCATAGTTGTGCTTGTGACTAGTGAGATTGTGTGATTTTACGATGTTCGTTAATAATGGCCCAATGATGAAAATAAGTTCCTTAACATTCTCTAATGAATGATGAACACAAAATCCTATGTTATAGTTTCTCTATTGCAAGCACACCTTTGCATTTTCATGTAGCTTGCATTGTTATACGTCATGCTAATTTGCATTTTTAGGCTGCATTATGTGTTTGAGAGGGTTTCCTTCATCTTTCTTTTGGACTTTTAATCAACTGTGGTCACATTTTGATCTTCATTTCCTTATCTTCTTTCATGATCTCAATCAAAATTTCCTATCTTAAACAGTTGTTGATTTTGGGGCATTCTCTTTCTTGAGGCAAATTCTCTTTCTTCTCTTCATTTTTTTCACCTCTTCCAAACTTCTATCTTCTATTCACTTTCACCCACTTCTTTTTATTCTAATTCAACCTTGGGGCATAATATTTCTTGCTTGATCTACCTTGGTTCTGTGATCCTTATATCTTTCATCTTACATCAAGAACCTTATTTTTTAGTTAGATTTGATCAAATTTATCAATTCTTTGTTTCTCCTCTATCTCATTTCGATTTCAATCACGAGGGGGCAATACCTATCAAACTTCAATCCTTGATTCAACTTTATCAAACCTATCAATTGCTTTGCTTGGGGCAACCTTCCTCGAGACTTGAGAATTACCTATTTACAAGGGTGTTGGCCTTGTCTTTTTCAATCATTTTATCTTTGTCTTGATGTGTTCCCATCCATCGATCACACGTCAAGATTTTTTTGTGATCCCAAATCGATCTCACATTTCAACTTAATTCTTTGACTACATGTGTTCCCATGAAGATCACGCATTAGTCAAAGAGGGGCAAATTTTTGCACCCTAAAATGGTCACCTACACTTTGGGCCCCCATTCTTTAATTTATCAAATGATAGAACCAATTTATCATTTCCTTAATCAATGCCTTGCAATATTTTCAATTCAAATCAATTTCCTTGATCAAATCATAATTAATTCAATTATTTCAAAATTTCCTAAGGTTTGATTATTTTATCCTAAGCCTCATTTAATTAAAAGAAAATGTCTCTTTTAATTAAATAAAATCATCTTATTAAAAGAAAATCCCTCTTTTAAATAAAATCTCCACCTAAATATCTCTTTGTGTTGAAAAAGGAAATAAAATAAATAAAAATCCCTTTTTCTCTCCACTTTGAATGCACATATTTCTAAGTGGTGGACCTTTCTCATCTTTTTGCCTCTTAAGAATCTTGAGCACATGGATCAACCAATATTTTATCTCCACCATTGCTCATTTCTTTTGCCTCTTAATGATGACCATCCACTTTCCTTTATAAGGAGTCCTCTCCTTCTCATTTAGACATCTAGATTTGAAGTATTGTTATGTTGCAAGTTTGGAGATCGATTTTGGAGAAGATTTTGAGCACTTGAGCTTGAACATTGCAACTTCTCTTTTCTTGTCTTCTCTCATGCCCCATGGAAATCCATTTAGATTAATCTTACACTTGCATATTAGATTATATTCATATTTCCTTTCATAGAATAATCTTGCATAAGCATTTCCTTTCATAGATTAGTTTTCTTTTATGCATTGTTATCATTTAGAATAGCTTCCATTTTCATTTGCATGCATACTTCATGATCATGGATACTATCATTCTTGATTTTCCTCTTTGAGTCTCTCATTTTATGGTGTACTTTCATGGGCATAGACTAGGTCTAAACTGAGGGCCTCCATTAGAAACCCTTGCACTCCATGACTAGAGAGCTATGAGTCTCCATTTGAGACCTCATTCTGGAGAAATCTTGGATTTAATAACTCATAGAAGTGTGTCAACATTTTAGCACACAATGTAATCAACATATGGAAGGAGCTCAAGAAAATTTATCTCATACTAAGCCAATGTGAGTCCCCTCTACTGAAGGTCATGGAACTCATCAATCCACCACTTTATGAAATTCTCTAACATGTATCTAGCTCTGAAACTCTCTAAAAATATCTCTCATGAGAGGGTATCAATGAACAAGTGGTTCTTATACTCCTCCTTCCTCCACCATGTAGAAGAAATCCCTCTCAACTTGTGCACAACAAAATGTGCCTTTAGATTTCTCTCATAAGTTCGCAACCCAAATAAATTCTCAAGGCTCAAGATACATGCCTCAGCATCAATCCTATCTATAGATCTTGTAAATGGTGGTGGCTATAGGTGAAGAAGCTCCCTAATCTGATCCCCTGCATCATAGGGTTCTCTCTACACTACCTCTGGTGGTGGCTCTAGAATATGAACTGACTCACCCTCATGATCTTCTTGACCCTTAACATATCTAGGAGGAGGGCTCCTGCTCTGCTCTCAGGTCTATCCCTGCTGACCCCCTAGAGGTAATCTATCCATGATGATCCCAACAAGATTTTGAACTGCATTCAAAATATCCTGATTGGGATTTGGTGGCTACACAGGAGGAGGCCTCTTCTCCCCACCTATTCCCTATGTTATATGATCAACATCCTCTACTTCCATGTGGGAAAACCTAGCACCTTGTCCACGCTGGTGATCATTATGCATGACTAGAGGCATCCTACACAAAATTTTAAATAGGTAATGAGTTGAAAATGCAATGGGTTTAGGCTCCTAGAGTTGAAACTATCATCTGATACCAAAATGTCATGCCCAAAATTAGGGCAAAAACACACCAACATTTTTTTCTAAATGGACAAAAGTGAACTAAGGGATGCAATCTAAGGTACACTAACATGATCATTATGCAAGTTAACACTCAAGAGGTATCATGACGAGTGTTGGCTTGTCAACATCCCTTGATTGAAAACTGTCTTAGATAACTTTGAGAACCTAACTAGGCTTCTAAGAAAACCTAACAAGGTTGAAAATAAAGCATTTGGAATAAAATTGTTAATAAAAGTGGAAATTTAATTTGTTGATTAACTTAAGTTTAAAAGTTAGGTTAACCTACCCAAAAATGGTTTAATTAATTATTTAATTTAATGTTAAGGTGATAATAACCATAATGGTTCTATAACATGAACTAGGTTACTAGATTAAGGTAGGTTTCCTAAGGGCACATTAAAATAATAAAATAAGGCCATAAAATATCCCTATGTGATAACCTACGGTTACAATTTTAAAAATCACTTAATATTAATAAAGTTCTAATATCTTAATTAAAATATTATATTTAAATAAAAACATAAAGTTTCCCTTAGTTTATTTAATTAATTAAATTAAAATATTAAAATAATCATTATAAGATATTAATTATAAAATATTAAACTTTTTGGCTAAGGGGAAAAAGGAATTCCTAAGTCTCATCTAGGACAATAAAATAATCCCCCTAGAATATACCATTATTAAAATTATTAAAATAATACTAGAAAATGTTATTAAATAATACCATAAATATTAAACAATATTAAAATTACTCCATTTAAAATAACCATTCAATTTTAAATTCAAAATATTCAAATTCCAAGGTTTGCCTTAAAAAAAAGATCAAATGACACTTTAATAATTTTATTTACTAAATAAAGTAAATTCAAAAGATAACTAACAATAATAATAAATTCCACCCAATAAATAAAATGTCAATTATAGATTTCAATGATGAGAAGAATAATAAAATATTCAAATTTTAAAATAAAACAACTCACTAAAGTCAACAATTATTAATTATTTAATAACAACAATTCAAAATTTAAAACAACACTTAATAAAATCTCATTTAAAAAAATAAAGTAAAAAAGGCCAGCCCTAACCCTAATTCAAAATGAGGGTTGGGCTAAAATATAAAAATCTAAACAAACCCTAATCTCCTCATTTGCTTGTGCAAATTTGGCTGGGAGAAGAAATGGAGAACAAAATAGAAGAGATATATACACATGATTATACATGAGTGTATATATACATCAAGGATGTGTATATATATACATATATACTTTTGTATATATGTGCACAAGGTTACAAAGAGAAGGAAACAAAACCAAAAAAAGATGTAACCAAGAGGGTATACAAAAACACTCTTCCCTCTCTCATACTAAAAATTTTACTTGTAGCTTCACTTCTCTGTAGCATTATGTGAATGATTAAATCATTCATTGTTTATTTTAATAGTCCGATGTTTTATTTTTTTGTTTTATTCTTTACTTTTTATTATTATTATTTTTTAAAATGCAAGTACCATTTCTTTATTATTTCATTTTTTAAAAAAAATTACACCCAAAGGGTTTAGGGTTCAAGGGCCAACAACCATGGCTGCCACAATCCACCCCCTAGTCTATGGAGGTAATGCCTCCCACAGTCCCTCCCCATGGGGTCTACAATGGCAGGCCTTTCACAGCCCCAAGGGGACCATGGTGGCGGAGCCACCCACAACCACCTGAAAGGTGGACTGTGGTAGTCGCCACTCGAAGCCCCAAAGGGTGCGGTGGCAGTGCCAACCGCATCCCCAATGGGTTGCAGTGGAAAATCCACTTTCATCCCCCAGTGGGGTGCAGTGGCAATACCACCCGGAGCTCCAAAGGGGTTGCGGTGGCACATAAGACATGCAACCTAGGGTCAAGGCTCAACAGACCCAAATTTTTTTTATCTTTTTACAAACTGAGTTTATTTTATAATATAGTTTAGTTTATTAAATAGAATTTGTGGCACCATCACCTAAAAGAGGTATATACATTTTATGTATAGTTATGTATATGTATATATATTTCTTTAGAATATGTATAGATATACATATGTATATATATAACATATATACATGCATTAACAAAAAGGATAAATTAATGTTGTATACACACAAATATATTCAACTTTATATCTGTGTTTGTGTGTGTGTGTGTGTGTCTAAAAATATATACATGTGTGCATATTTTCTATCTATACAAGATTTCAATCTACTAATTCTTTGCATAAAATTTTAAATAGAAACTTGGAGATAGTCAAGTATTTTGAATAGGAAATATTGAATGCTACTATAATCTAACTTTATTTTGAAATGAAATATTTTACTAAGAAACAAATTATTCTATTTTTCTTATACAAAAGTAAGGAAGTAAAAACAACAAATATTATTTTCTTCTAAGATAGCAATAGAATTTTTCTTTTTCATTTCTCTTTCTAAGTACATAGTAAAGTAAAGGAAAATACTAAAATTTAATGTTACAAATCTTTTACAAGCATGAAATATGCAATATAGGTATTTACATAGCCTTTGTTTTACTATATTTTCATTTACAAGGCATTTTCCCATTTTACACTAATAAAATCTGCAACTTGAATTTTAAGACAAGGACCATTTTTTCTCTTTTCCCTTCAACAAAACAATAACTTTCTTCATGATGCAGGAGCATCTTGGGTCCTTGGCAATCCTGTGTCACCAAAAAGAATTTGAGTTTTGTCTATGTTCCTCGGTTTCTTCTTCAACCAAGTCGGTCAGTAGTTGATCGATTTACTTTTGTTATTGAGTGTCGTCAATTATCTCCAAGGCCGTCGGTTAATTCTCCGGCACTCAGCATTGTCTATCTGTTGCTCGGTTATCTTTCTTACCGATGGGTCTAGTTTTGTTTCCTATTGTGGCTGACTTGTGCATTTATATTGGATCATGGAATTGATGCTAGAATCCATCATTGGGAAATGTGTGGTCCCAGATTTGACCATTACTTCCGCTAATTATGGATTTGAAGGCTGACTCAACTCGGTAGCTTCTTGTATAAATGTAGATGTTTGGTGGTAGTTTAGGAGTCAGGTTTGGATAGAAGAAGTAGACATTAGAATTGTGATTTTTGACAGATCCTCACATGTTTGAGGACTTCTATAATTCATTATAATATCAGGTTGTAACCAGGAAGGCCTTACAACCTGGCATGTATGATTCAAATTGATGATAATAATTGAAGGATTTGGCATTCTCTCTCTCACTCTTGTTGTTTGTTGCTTCTGCATGTGTGTTGTAGGCTTGGATCATTAGGGTGTGCCATCCTTTGGCCCCTCTTGCTTTCTACCTTGCATCACTTCAACACTAAACCCAGAATAAAATAAGCCTTTGACTACGGAGACTCACCTTCCAACCTAGGCCATTTCATGGCCACCCCCGAGCTTGGGGAAACAAAAATGGATGGGGATACATTCACACACATTACATACAAAAACCAGCATTAACATAAAATTCTCATTTCCCATAATTTTCACAATGGATCATCTTGGACCCATGAAGAGGGGTGAAGGTGGAAATGAACCCAAAATAGGAGAAGCCATAACAATAAACAATTCCTTCAACAAGGCTCAACACCATACAAACAATTCCTTCACAAGGCTATCACAAAACATCCCTTCCTTTCATTTCTCATACAAAATAAAATTCCCTTCTGGCCTCTGAATGTGTAGTAGAATATGATGGAAACATGGAACCCATATATCTATTCCATATCCCCTTCCTCCATGAGGAAGGACTCTACACTATTTAGGAATTCCCAATTTTACCCTTCACCCTCAAGACTCTCTTCCCTCTGAAGGGTGAATCTAGCCTTGCAAACCCCAACAAAGACAAGAAAAAAAAGAATAAAATAGCAAGGAGGAATCTACATGAATCTATGAAAATAAGCTTAAATCACAACACAATACAATAGCTACAACATCACAATTTTTTACACATATAACACAAGAAAAGAAACATGGAATTCCATGATAGGAGCACCAACCTTTCTCCAAGCTATGGCAATGAAAGCTTGAGCAGAGCTTCCTTCTTAATAGTCTTTCTTTCCTTTTGCTAAGTCCACCAAAAATCCTGCTAAGTCCACTAGAAGTCTCCAAATTGGAGAGTGAGATATTAACCTACCAAATTCATCTCCATCCCACTAAAAGGAAAACCCTACCTAACATCATACCTAACCTAAAAGATGGTTGGACACACTATCCAAGTGTTCTCTCTCTCCAACAAGAGAGAATTTCAAATTTGAAAGAGAGGAAGACATGGCACACATCCCAAATTTGTTACTTTTGAAAAAGTCATATTTAGAAGAGGAAAAAATGAGATATAATCACCCTATTGGTCGAAATTTGACCTCCAACCCAAAGTGCACCAATGGGGTTATCTTATTTTAACCCTAACCAACCTCTAGGGTTACATTTAACCTCTCAAAAGTCCACTAAGAGTTGACCTACAAAAATTTAAAATAAGATTCTCTCACATGACTCAACAACCAAGATACCTAACCTTGGGACACTACAAGGTGACTCAAAGGTGAACAACTAACCAACAAAAATTTACATGGCCATGCCAAATCACATGCATAAACATCAATTGACACCACATAAAGTCACAACACATTACTACACACATGGCATGCCAAGCAAACATACGCATAAATAAGATAAACACAATAATAATAATACATTCAAATATTACATTTACAACTATAGAACATAACAATGAGGTTATTTCTCCGTCTAGATTTAACCTTGGCTTAACTTGATTTTCACATACATCCATCTTTGATTTACCCTCATTTTAATTCCTGCATGGTCAATTTCCTGCACACTAGATCAAAATATCAATAGCTCATGAAATTCCAATAACATATATATATAAATGCAACATTAATAATTACATAAAATACATCATATAATCTAATTGTATTTCACAACATCATATAAAATTCACTTTACACAAGAATGTATTTACTCAATACTTATTAAATTTCAACATCATGATATTCCTAGAAAACACATCTATCCGAAATATCCTGATCATTTGCATGGTTCAAGTCATGTAGAATATTTCATTTGATCATCATATCTACTAGATTCACATTTCTCACATCAATATAAAATTAAAATATAATACTCAAAATTATAAAATTCATCAATATCATAGTAACAAGGTCTGTAAATCAAAAGCATAGAAGTATGTCATATATCATCATCCACATAGTCAAATATCATCACATAATATCTAAAATATGAAATCTCTGTCAAAAAGAGTCTAATATATCAAAATAATGTGTCAACATGAGAATCATAAAGTGGAAATTTTAGTTATGCAATGATGGTATAGGGTGAGGCCTCACATAATGATGTATCATCATTAATGTGTTAGTGCATTTTCATTTATGTTGTTCTTATCAAGTGAACTTGACCTTAATTTTATGTATCTAGTTCTCCTTAGTGTGGAGATGGTCTTAATTTGGCTATATGTTGGATTTGATGCCTCATTTTTATCATTTTTATAAGTTTTTTTATGAATGTGTGCATATGTGCATTTCTATTGTACAGTCATTCTCTACACTTGTGCATATCCATAACATATTGATTTTACCTTTGGTTTGTGCTTAGGTTGGTTAGTTTTTTGGATACCCATTGTCTTAGTGATGGTTTTGATATATTCATATTTTGTAAATTATCATGAATTGTTGGCAAGTTGACTATACTATTGTATATGACTAGATATAGTGTTTTCATTATGGAAACAAATTCGTATAGAGTTTTGGAGTCAACACACATAATCATAAGGTCAAAATTTGGTTAAGTATAGAAGACTGGACAGTCAGCAGAGCACCAGATGATCAGAGCATCAGTGCACGTGTGTATGACCAAGTTATGGTATGTGATCTTGAAGTTAAGATGGTAAGTGTGTATTCATGCTAAGTCTAAGAGCACATGATTAGATAAGGCAATATGATGAAGATATAGACAATTGAAGAGGCACAGGCAGTGAACGCCAGAACAGAATAGAGTTTTCAGCCAACTGTTTCTATTTTGATTAGCGATGATAATATTGTTTTGTATAGGATATGTGCCTATTGTAATTAAGTTGTAGACATATAACTATCTTTTTTTGTAAACACGCTAGGGCCAATTCACTTGGAACCATGGTATGTAATTGGTTGAAGGTCAACCTAGTTAATTAGTTTGTAAGCGCATATAAATATGAGATGCCCCTTCATAATTATGTATGGAATTTGATATAGAGTGAAGATAAATAGAGTAGAAGTATGTGAAGATCAGTTAGAATGTACTAGAGCTTTGCAAGAAGTCAAAGCATTGGTGCATCAAAGGAATTGATTAGACAAGCAGTGTCACATCACCAGTTCATCCAGTAGATATAGTGTGTATCTGAGATTAGAAGGTTGCAACCTTCACCACTTGAGTAGTGAGCTCTAGGACAGTGTGTCCCCACCCCTAATAGGGTTATTGTAAAAGACTCCTAATAGGGTCTGACCCTTGACCAAGTCACTGTACTAAATGCATTGTAAATATCAACTCCTAACAGGGATCATAATACACTAGTGCAACTTATTAGTGGGTGTCAATTCCCACTGGGGTTTTTACCTATTTGGGTTTCCCCGTAACCATATTGGTGTTATGTCTTTTGATTATTTTTCTCATTTTCTTTGATGTTCATTTCAGTACTTAAGTAATCAAGTTAAAATTTTAAGAATTTAATAAGATATAGTGAACACTGCTTCACCACCCCCCCCCGCCCCCCCCCCCCTCTTGGTGTTCCCATTCCTAACAATTGGTATCAGAGCTCTGGTCCTTTGAAGAGAAGTTTAACCACTTGAGGAGATCAATGGGCTTAGAAGAAGAAAATAATCTGAAGAAGAATTTTATGGCAGCTCTTGAAGACCTTGACAGATCTGAGAAAGAAGTTGAAGAACTGAAATTGAAAATCAATGGTGCACAAGTTTTCATCAAGAAGCTAGGAAAAGATTTGAAAGATTTCTCCAACAGTGATTTGGGAAAAATGGTTAAGAAGCTAAAATGAGGAGAACGCATCCTTAAAAGATTAGATTGAAGAGTTGGATGAAAAGCTAACTAACAATCAAGAAGTTTATGATGAACAGATCAAAGAAAACCTTCAACTAAATGAAGAATTGAGGCAAGCTAACATAGAAATCTTGGAGGTAAGAAAAAAAAAAGAAAACTTAGAATCTGAGTTAAAAGAGGCAAAGAATCACATTGAGAAATTACACACCATTTCTGATTTGATAGAGTCACAACTATATGCAAGGAAGCTTAAAGGAGATACCAGCGGTATTGGATTCAATGAAGCACAAAATCAGATTGATGACATGTGAGCAAGGATGAAAGCACCAGAAGAAATTATAGATGCTAAGGCAACTAGAAATCAGACTGAAGATAATGTTGAATTATCTAAGGATGAGTGCAAGCGAAGTAGACCAACTTTTTATGCATGTAAAAAGCATGGACATATAGAAAGGAATTGTAAAGAGGTAAATGGTTACTTTTATTCATGCAATAAATTTGGCCATGACGCTATGAATTGTAGAACAAGTCAGAAGAACAAAACTTGGCAAAATCAGAGAAATCAGAATCAACCAAATGTAAGGAGTTCTCAGAGTATTACATGTCAAATATGTAATCACAGTGGTCACTCTGCTAGACAGTGTAAAATGGTAACCCATATCAATTCATCGAGGAAATTAAGGCCTCCAGTTATTTGTCACTCATGTAACAAGGTTGAACACATCTCAAAGTTTTGCAAATCAAGAACGCAAAGTCAGGAAAGCCCTAAAAAGCCAAAATAATCAATATTGGATACTGAAGGAGAAGTCAAGTTTGTGAAAGCTTCAGAAGATGCGAGCATGATTTTTTCAGAAGAAAAGAAGGATAAGGTTGATGAGTATGTATTGGTGTTGGAGATTTGTCAGGAGGCTAGTACTGACTGTATGTTTGTCATTGATGACAACATATAGAAAGTAGCATGCATGGAAGTCTTATATAGTAAGACTTCTACATATGTAGCATGGACATGATATCAGCATGATATCATGGGCACAAAGATTATCTGTTAGTACAGATAGTTATATTGTAGTTGGTGTCAACAATGTTCCTGACAGAGTTATAGGCACTGTTCTGTGTATGGTTGTCTGTATAGTTATCATGGAGCCTTGTGTGCTTGGATATATGTTGAAGACATGTTAGTGATGTTTTAGTTATGATGCATAGTATGATGATGAACACAAGTGAAGTTATGCAGTCATTATTCACTAATAGCAGTTTCATGTGTTTGTTCAGAAGAGCCAACAAAGATTTTATTGGTTCTTGAGTTGTACCTATCTTGAGGGTATGCAGCCTTGGAGTTAAGCTTGGAGAAGTGTTATTGATTTTTGGTTAAGAGTGCATGATTTAATTCATCTTATAGAGAAAGTTTGAGTTGTTTTGGTAGAGCCGACAGTGTGTAGCGTGCATCTACAATTATTTTATTAGACAGGTCCTAGAATAAGTTGCGCACATAGTAGAGCTGACATAATGTTTGTTGGAATTTATTATGGTTTCTCTAATATGATTTCAAGGTGGTTATAATAGGCCGACTTGATTATATCATTTGGAGGAAAGATATTTATAGGCAGTCATTTGTGGTTGCTGAAGTGTGGTTCATGTTGATTAAGTAGAGAAAAGAAAAGTGTGTGAAAGTGTTGAGCCATCAGAAGAAGGTCTATGTGACCAAGTAAAGTACTTGTGCTATTCATTGGAACTGATCTAGATAGCAGGTCAAAGCTTAGTTCACCAAGATCTAGATATAGTGTGTATCTATTATTCAGAAGGTTGTAGCCTTCACCCATTTGAGCAGTGAGATCTCGAACAGTGCATCCTCTCCCCTAACAGGGACAATTGTAAAAGACTCCTAATAGGGTCTGACCCTTGACCAGGTCTACTATAATTAATATATTGTAAATCTACTCCTAGTAGGGTAAAGGATCTTCTAACAAGGATCATTATACACTAGTAGAAAATATTAGTGGGTATCAAGTCCCACCGGAGGTTTTACCCATTTGGGTTTCCCTGTAACCAAAATATTGGTGTTGTGTTATTGTGTTCTTTCATTGTGTTTATGCTTTATGTTTCAGTATACTTAATTGGATAAAGAATTGAATCTTGTGGATAACTGATTCACCCCCCCCCCCTCTCAGTTATCTCTTGGGACTATTCCTAACAATTGGTATCGGAGCCAAGTGCCTAGGAGAGAAAGTTTAATAGCTTGAGGTTGATCAGATGGCATACTTTAGGAAAGAAAGTCCTAAGTTCGATAGAGAGAATTATCTTGATTGATAGAACAAGATGGTAACTTGTTAGCTTTTCGTGACTGATTAGGAAAGTACTATCAAGCGAATTTTTTTGAGGCTGACATATTTTTGGCTATTTTGGGCTGACATATTGTAACTCATTATAACCCTAAAGTAGAAAAATATTGTATAATATGGCTTAGGGTTAGGGATATCTTGATGTATGATTTTTAGTACTTATAGTGGAATTGAGCTATAAGGGATTATAGATTGTAATCAGGTTGTAATCACTAGATAATAATAATATTGGACTTGCTGATGGTGGATGTAGCCTAGGGATTGGGTGAACCATGTTAAATCTTTGTGTATTGTTTTCTCTTCTATGTGGTTTATTATTTTCTGATATTGGTTATATTTGCATGTAATTGTTATTTCTACCTTGTTAATCCTAACATAACCCATTTGCAGTGCATTGCTTTTGAAGTTTTTAATGTAACCATCAAAGCAACCAAGATTCCTACCTTAGAAGACCTTGGAAAAGATGATGCTACTGACATACAAAAGGAATTGTTTCATCATAATGCTATTGCTAAAGAAGCCCTTATCATCACCCTATCTAATGGTGAATTTTCAGAAGTAAAAAAGGTTGATATAGCCCATAAAATATGGAAGCACCTAGAAGACATGTTTGAAGGAGAAAAACAAGAAAAGGATGCATGCAGAAAGACATGGAAGAAAAGGTAAAATGCATTAGAGATGTTTCCTGAAGAAAACATCAGAGCTTACAATCAGAGAATTAATGAAGTAGTTGTTGGAATTAGGAGCAATGGTGGAGAGATATCAGAAGAGGACATCATGGATAAGTTGATGACAACTCTTACTCTTGAATATGAAAGCAAGATCAATGTCCTTGATGAGACCATGCAACTTATATCAAATTTCAAGAGAGAGACCTTGATCAACAAGATCTCAACCTTTGAGATTTCAAGATTGAAGATAGAACCAAAGAGTGAGACAGCCTTCAAAGCAACAACTCATGGTAAGAAATCTACAAACACTTTTGGTAATTTTGATGATGATGATGAAGAGAAAACTCTAGAGGATTTCATTGCTATGATTGCTAAAAGAGAAAATAAAGGAAAAGGAAAATATGAAGGTCAATTACCATTTAAGTGCTTTTCATGTAATAAGATTGGTCACTTTGCATCTAAGTGTCCTACTAGAACTAGAAAGTTTAAAAAGGGTTACAAGCCTAAGTATTGTAAGGAATACTACTATGTCGGAGATGGTGTATCAAATGAGGAATCTGGTGAAGAAGAGATTGGATTCATTGCTATTGTGGATAAGATGAATAATAAGATAGCTCATGAAGATAAGAAAGGAAATCAAGAACTTGCATTGATTTCACAAGCTGATATAAGGACAAGTTGGATTATAGACAATGGTTGTTGACATCACATGACTGGTGATAAAGGTAGGTTTATTCAATTAGATAAATACAATGGAGGTATGGTTAGATTCGGAGATAACACTCCTAAACCAATAGTTGGTAGAGGAGCCATCACTTTGGATGGAAAGAACAATACAAATGATGTTCTTTATGTTAATGGTTTGAAACATAACATTCTTAGTGTTGGTCAGTTACTTGGAAAAGGCTATCAATTGGAGTTCAAAGATGAAAAATGCATCATTAACAACAAAGATGGTGTTATGAATGCATCAGGAACAAAGACAAGAGGTAATTTTTTTCAATTCAATTTAGAAGCAAGTTGTTTTGTTGCTAAAGTTAATGATAGTTGGCTATGGCATAAAAGACTGTGTCATATCAATTTTGATAACATAGTAAAGATAAGCAATGTAAAAGTAGTAAGAGATCTACCTAGCATAGAAAAGCCAGTTGATACTATATGTAGGGAATGTGTGATGGGGAAGCATGTGAGAAATTCATTCAGGAGAAAGCAGAATTCAGTAGAGAAGAAGTTGGATCTGATTCATATAGATTTGTGTGGTCCAACTCAAACAAGATCATACTATGGTGAAAGGTACTTCATTTTGTTTTTTGATGATTATAATAGGATGATGTGGATTGCATTCTTAAAAGATAAATCAAAAGCTTTTGAGAAGTTCAAAATATTCAAAGCTAAGGTTGAGAATGAACCTGGTCTAAAGCTAAAATGTTTGAGGTCAGATAGAGGAGGAGAATTCACCTATGACAGATTCTATGAGTACTACGAAGAACATGGCATAAAGAGATAGTTAAGTTTACCTAGAACCAACCAGTAGAATGAAATTGTAGAGAGAAGGAATAGGATCATTCTTGATACAACGTGCACCATTATGATAGAAGTAAAAGTTTCTCACACCTATTGGAGAGATGCGGTCAATACAACAATCTACACCATCAATAGAATTCAATTGAGGCCAGGCACTGACAAAACACCATACGAACTATGGTTTGGTAATGTTCCCATAGTAAAATACTTCAAAATCTTTGGAAGCAAGTGCTACATCAAGAGGGATGAAGCAGTAGGCAAGTTTGATGCAAGAAGTGATGAAGGTATTTTTCTTGGTTACTCTACCAAAAGTAAATCTTATAGATGTTTCAATTTAAGATTGAAAAAGATCATTGAAAGTGCTCATGTAAATATTGATGAAAATTTTAGGATTCAAGAGAAATATCATGACTACTCACCCATGATTGAGGAAGAACCTAGACCCTCCACTAGTGAGACAGTTATTGAAGAAATATTTGATAGTATTGATGTGTTATCCAATGACCCTGAGACAAGTGAAGAAGAAAATCCTATGGCTGATAAGTCAACATCACCTAAAGTTCCAAAGTTTACATCAAGAAATCATTCCAAGATAGACATCATTGGAGATTAGAGCACTAAAGTCCTAACAAAGTCCCAAGCAAAGAACTCAGCTAGCAGTGAAGCGGTATGTTTACTATCTCAAATTGAACCCTTGAGTGTTGAAGATGCATGTAATGATTCAGATTGGCATGATGATATGAAAGAAGAACTTGATTAGATTGTTAAGAATGACGCTTAGGAACTGGTCCCAAGACCTAGTGATAAGAATGTGATTAGAACAAAATGGATATTTAGAAATAGTATGAATGAAGATGGCACAATAGTAAGAAACAAAGCAAGATTATTATGTAAAGGATATGCACAAAGAGAAGGCATTGATTATTCAAATACATTTTCAGCTATGGGTAGATTAGAAGCTATTAAGTTGTTTTTAGCTTATGCTATAGTAAAAAAATTCAAATTTTATCAAATGGATGTCAAGTCAGCATTCCTAAATGCAGACTTGAAAGAAGAAGTATACATTGAGAAACTGGAAGGATTCACCTTATCAGATAGACCTGATATGGTATGTAGATTGAAGAAGGACCTCTATGGACTTAAGCAAGCCCCTAGAGCATGGTATGAGAGACTAGATGGATACTTAACAAAGATTGGATTCAAGAAAGGAGCAGCAGATTGTAATCTATTCATTAGAGAGACATCTAAAGGTTTGCTTCTTGTAGCTATATTTGTTGATGACATTATCTTCGGAGGTAATGACAAACTAAGTGCTGAATTTTCCAAAGAAATGCAGAATGAGTTTGAGATGATTATGATTGGTCCTATCAAATACTTTTTGGGATTAAATGTGCAGCAGATAGAAAAAGGAATTTTTATTAATCAGTCAAAATATGTGAAAGAGATACTGAAGAAATTCAAGATGCATGATTGCAAGCCAATAGGAACACCTATGATCACTAGATGGAAACTTACAAAAGATGATAACTCACTAGTAGTAGATATAGCATTGTATAAGTCTATGATTGGTAAACTCATATATCTTACTTAGACTATACCTGATATTTCAAATGCAATTGGCATAGTTGGAAGATTTACAGTAGAACCTAAACAAAGTCATCTCATGCTAGTAAAAAGAATATTTAGATACTTGTAGGGCACTGTAGATTATGGTCTATGGTATCCTAATTCTTAAAATGTTGAGCTTCATGTGTACACTGATGCAGATTGGGCAAGATGTGTTGATGACAGAAAGAGTACTTCAGGTGGAGCAATGTTTCTTGGTGATAGACTTGTCATTTGGACAAGTAAGAAACAAAATTGTATTTCTCAGTCAACAGAAGAAGTGAAGTATGTTGCAGCAGCCCTGAATTGTTCTACAATTTTTTGGACCAAGTAGATGATAAAGGATTTTTGAATTTAGATTGATTATCCTATTTTTATTCACTATGATAAAACTAGCACTATCAATATGTCAAAGAACCCTATGATGCATGCAAAGACAAAGCACATTGAGATCAAGTATCACTTCCTAAGAGAGAAAGTGGCACAGAAAGAAGTCAAGTTGGACTATGTGAATACTAAAGATCAGTTGGAAGATACATTCAAAAATTTCTTGCCTAAGGATACTTGTGAGTATCTCAGGGAGAAATTGGGAGTCATTCCCTTCCCTATTTCTACTTAGAAGAAAGAAGGAAAGGCATCAATCCTCTGGGACTGGTGGAAGGTTGAATACTCTACCTCAAGAGTAGTATCAGTGCTTAAAATGAATGCCACCCTTTTCCATTGATGTCAAATGGGGAGTGATATACAGAGTCATAAAAAACAAAAGCAAAAGAGGAGTAATATACTAAGGGGGAGAAGCATTTAGATATGACAACAGTTCAGTGAGGAAATGGAGAATATTAGAAAATATTATAGAAATTGGAGGATTCATCTTTGGGGGAGTTTTGAAGAGGAAATGGAAAATTTTATAAAATAAATGTTCTTTTGGGTTGGTGGTGGTTTTTCATTCCACATGTTTCCATCAATGCTAAAGGGGGAGATTGTTGGAGATTTGCTAGCAGGCCAGTATTGACTTTATGTTTGCCATTGATGACAACATATGGAAAGTAGCATGCATGGAAGTATTATATAGTAAGCATTGTTTATATGTAACATGGACATGATATTAGCATGATATCATGGGTGCAAAGATTAACTGTTAGTACAAACATTTATATTGTAGTTGGTGTCAACAGTGTTCTTGACAGAGTTATAGGCAGTGTTCTATGTATGGTTGTTCGTATAGTTATCATGGAGCCTTGTGCACTTTGATATATGTTGAAGACATGTTAGTGATGTTTCAATTAAGGACACATAGTCTGATGATGAACGCAAGTGAATTTATGTGGTCGCTATTCACCAATAGTAGTTTCCTATGTTTGTTTAGAAGAGGCGACAAAGATTTTATTGGTTGTTGAGTTGTGCCTATCTTGAGGGTATGTAGCCTTGGAGTTAATATTGGAGAAGTGTTATTGATGTTTGGTTAAGAGCGCATGAGTTAATTCAGCTTACAAAGAAAGTTCCAATTGTTTTGGTAGAGCCGACAATGTGTAGCGTGCGTCTACAATTATTTTATTAGACAAGACCCAGAATAAGTTTTGTACATAATAGAGCTAATAGAATGTTTGTTGGAGTTTATTATGGTTTCTCTAATATGATTTCAAGGTGGTTCTAATAGGCCAACTTGATTATATCATTTGGAGGAAAGATATTTATAGGTAGTCATTTGTGTTTGCTAAAGTGTGGTTCATGTTGATTAAGCAGAGCAGAGCAGAGTGTGTGAAAGTGTTGAGCCATCAGAAGAAGGTCTATGTGACCAAGTAAAGTACTTGTGCTAGTCATTGGAATTGATCTAGATAGAAGGTCAAAGCACAGTTCACCAAGATCGAGATATAGTGTGTATATGTTATTCAGAAGGTTGTAGCCTTTGCCCATTTGAGCAGTGAGATCTCAGACAGTGCATCCTCTCTCCTAACAGGGACAATTTTAAAAGACTCCTAATAGGGTTTGACCCTTGACCAAGTCTATTGTACTTAACATATTGTAAAGCTACTCCTAATAGGGTAAAGGATGTTCTAACAAGGATCATTATACACTAGTAGAAAATATTAGTGGGTATCAAATCCCACCGGGGTTTTTACCTATTTGGGTTTCCCCGTAACCAAAATATTGGTGTTGTGTTCTTGTGTTCTTTCATTGTGTTTATGCTTTATGTTTAAGTATACTTAATTGGATAAAGAATTGAATCTTGTAGATAACTGATTCACCCCCCCCCCCTCTCAGTTATCTCTTGGGACTATTCCTAAAAATTGGATGCATCCACAGTGGATGCACCCTCTATATTTGGATAAATGACCCTCAGGGTCAAAGTGGGAGCTAATTTAGCTCTAAACCCCTTCGTGGCTGATGTACTCACCGTTAGATTATGCACCTTTGGATTTAATGTCTTGGAAATAATATGATGTTATGTGGAAGAATGCATTGCTTGATCGATTGCAGGATGGAAGTTGGAAAATCTCAATCAAATTCTTTTTTACGCGGCAAGCATTAATGGAAAATTTTTCACTTTAAAGTACATAGAGAGTTGTAGATCACTCATTTCATTTGAGTTAGAGTGATTGGAGATCAAAAAAGCACTAATAGTTGATTATGAAGTATTGGAGTTTGATTCACCAGTGAAAGAGTGTATTTGATCAGTTACAAAGCCCTAATCCACCGCAATGATTCAAAAGTTCTTGGAAACCTATTTGTAGTGATAAACAAGTAAGTTATGGCTACACCTATTGTGTTTGATGTTGCAGAGAGAAAAAGATACATTTTCAAGAGGCATCCCCTTAATTCTACCCTAGATGACTTAGAAGGTGCATTCTGCAGAACCCCTATGGGTGTCATGCACGTTGAAGACATCTATGCATACATTTACTGTAAGAAGGAACTTGTAGGACTTGACAGGATAAGAGTGAACATTGAAACTCTGATAAAGCCAGACCAAATATTCCTAGATGAGTTTGTGTAGTTAGAAAACCATCCCATAGTTGAATATTGTTGGCAAACAGATTTGTCTTCTACTTTTTAAATGAAATTGAATAAAAACTCTATGCCTTTGAAGACAAACAATTCATCAACAGTTGGGTAAGCATCAGAAATTGCTTCCCTTTGAATTTTGAAGGTTCAGCTTGCTTGTAGGATATTCAATGACTGATTAACATAAAAGTAAATGCATACACTTTTCACATGAGAGTGTGGAAGGACCGCTCAAATACTCTTGGGTATTGAGGTAATTTCAAGAATAAGAAAATGAATAAATTCAACTATGAAGAATACTGAGATCTACTAATTACTTCTAAAACAAAGAACCTATAAAATAACTCAAGAAGAAACAACTAGCAAGAAATCAGGAGTGACTAAGTATAAATAATACATACATAGATATAAATGTACCAATTATCAAAGTAACCAATACATTCTAGATTTTGATTCAAAGATCTAAATCAAACCATACATCTATATATTCATATATGATCGGATCAAAGTCTAATCAAAACAAGTCACAAACTATTTTAGAATTTAAAAAAAAACTATTCTAAATAGATACTTAGAAAAACTATCTATTTTTCTATTTGTAATTTCTAACCCTTTCACAGTTCAATGCACTAGCATTTATAGTTTTAGGTTCGAGAGAGCCTCCAGAAAAACCCAGCCTCTCAGACACCTGAAAAACTATTAAAAACTAGTTATACAATTAAAATGAGAGTTTCAGAACACTTATCTTTTAAAATAGAAATAAAGATAAATGCAATCCCACAAAATGCTAACTCCATCCAAGGCCTTCTAACGTTTTTGTTTGTACGAGCTTCCAGGTTTGGAACACATTCACTGATTCATGAGCTACCTAGAAATGCAGATTCTTTAGACCTGTCAAATTTTCCCGAGTCACATTCTTCTCCCATCTTAACTCCTTGAACCTCTCTGCCCATTTAGGTAATTGGCCCCTATTCAGCAGCAACATGGATTCCATGTTTGCTATTCTGGTGAAATCCTAAACCTTCAGTGCTTCATTTTCTTTTAGAGCATTCATGGTATCTATAAAGACTTTGACCATGGTGTCTATGTCCCTATTACCTTCATCAATCTATAAAATAATTGAAGGATTTACTATCTTGATGTCTTTAAGGGCATTTGTGTGCATATCTAGTTCCTCTTTCTCTATTGCTTTGGCTTGAGAAATTGTAGCTTTAAACATTGTGTTTTTCCAGCCAAAATTTTGTTTCAAGATGAACAACATACAGGGGTCTACCAACTTCATTAGATTTTCTAATAAGAATTGAGTCACACCATAAATCTCTATTTCTTGAACCTATATGACAACCACTACGTATTTCTCTTCTTCTATATCCCAGCTTGGGACCAGAGTTTTAATCTCACTAAGTAATCCTTCCCCATCTAAGCAGGTGGATATAAACTCTCATATGAAAGCACCCCCTTCATCAATTACATTATTTATCCAAGATTTCATGACCTCCATCAGGACTTTACCCTGCTGCATTTGTTTCACTAGCCTTTGGCTTTCAGGTGAATTCAGATCGAAGTCTTGTGAGGATTGGGCCAGTGGTAGTGCTCCAACATCTATGAGTGAGGAAAGAAACTTGGCCATGGTAGATACCAGCTATTTTAACTCACCTTTCTCTCTCCCATCTTTTTGCGACTACCCAAGCATATGATCAGCTAAAAATTTAAAAAGATGATCTCTAGAGTCCCTGTTCTAAACACCAAGCTCCATCTTGGTGATTTCAAAGTCTTCCACCTCTGGCTCCTAAATTCCTTCTTTAGGACTGAAGGTTTCTATTTCTACAGTCACCTTCCTAGTAGATGGATGAGTAGATAACCTTGCATCACTCTTCATTCTTTTTGCTTTAGGAGTCCAAGTGGCATATTTGGTGACAATCTCTTTCACAGGAAGTGAGATAGGCTTATAATACTTCCTTTTACTCATTCATTCGGTTAACCAAGGAGGAACTAAACTAGTGACTATCTAATTGTCAAGCATTTTGACAAGAGTGCTCTCAGCCCAAGGTACTTATGTGTTACTGGTAAGAGTTTCTAGAATCTTTTCTTGTTGATCCAATGGAAAAGAAATATCCTCATCATTAATCTCTATATCTAGATAGTCAAATCCTAAGGATGCCATCTGAGAACATCTTTCTGATCTTGTTCTAGGCCTCAATCTAGGTGTGGTAGGATGCCCGCTGGAAATCACCTTTTTCTTAGGGGATGTGACTTTACCTGCATTAGGAAGCATAGGAAATGCATTAGATGAAACATGGTTCACATTTTTTAGGGCTGATTCTACACTACTCCTTTCAAGAGGGGTGTTCTTTGTTCCTTTCTTTTTCATTTCTATCAACTACATCTCTGTAACCCTGAATATGGTTTGGGCTCTTAATTTTATATCATCTTCCTCCTTTTATTTCCAATCTATGACCAGAGGACTTCTTTCTTCTATATTGATGATATCTAAACTTGTGGTTTCAGAACTATCTTCTTCTATTCCTTTTATATCAAACTTTGACTGCAATAGTTTGATTTGTAGGACAAGTCTTGAGTGATCCCATTCCTAGACTACTTCCTCATCACTAAGATCTTCCCATAGATCTTCCAAGTGCGAACTGGGTGATGGATAATTACTTAGACTTAAAACTTGTATGGAAAAACCCTTATTGTCAAAACTCCTTCTTAACTCATAAAATTGCAAGTGAAAACTTAACATATTGCTTCCTATCATCGAGGCATCCATCATACTATTACAGACCAAGTTTCCAAACTTAACTAGAAACATAGAAGGCCATCTTTCTTTTGGCAGGGTATTTTTAATGACTGTGAATAATTGTTTGTAGACCTCTACCAATATAAAATAGTCAAAGGCATATCTTGTGAGCCTAAGAGGTTCTTCATGAAAGCCTCTAACCCAGATGTAAGTAAAACATGGAAATTGAATGTATAGACTTCCGTAGACCTTAACCAATTTTTGTGCTTCCAATGAGACTCTTTGGTTTGGAACTCTTGCTAATCGTTGACACAATCTTCCCAGAAATCCATCATGAACCTTCATGTAGTCTTCCAAAATCTTATCCTTTCTTAATAAGGGACAGTACTCATAGATTAAAAGGTCTTCATTCCAAGGGACATGCTGAATGGCTAATAGATACTGTGTGCATGCCAAACAATATATCAAATAGGAAGCCATAAAGAAATCCTTCTTAATGGTCTGGTCTTGTTTAAGTTGGTCGCTAAGGGAACTGGTGATAATCTCCACCCAATCAAGATGTTTCCTCCCCTCCAAGACTATTTCTATAAAGTGGAACATCCACTCCTCATAAAGGAGAACCTTCTCTGAACCTCTAATTCAGTGAAGCAAAACTATCACATCATGAATAGGTGGCTTCATATGGTCTTTAGTGAGGACTTTAGGCAATCAAGATCCTCCTTTATAATTAGTTTGAGTCCATTTTCAGGCCACATGACTATGGTTTTTATCTATGTTTTCTCTTTACTGAGCTACAGATTGGGTGGGAGTGAAACTGACAAGAGATTCCTCTGTGATTTTAAAAATAGCCATGATAGTCTCTCTATTAACTAGCAGAAGGGTTTGGCCTTCCACATTTATTATGCACTTGATAGGAACTCTAGACTATGATCTTCCACTGCACAGTTTGTGAGGTCAATTGCCATCTTTTCTACTGATACACCTAACAGGTCTGTATCTGTGACAACAGGGGCTCAACACTGCATATTCTTGACATTCCTAAAGAAATGCATGCTAGTCCTCATCTCTCGCATGAGAATAAAAATAAAGCCCCTCTCTTGAATCAATATTATCAAACAACAATAGGAAATGAAAAAGAGCATTAGGGGCTACCTGTTTTATGCAAACTTAGAAAAATTCCCTCTCCCATAGTGGAGACTCTATAGAAATATAACAAGGAGAGAACACTTACAAAGTTGTTTATATTTTTGAAAGATTGTGCCCTGAATAGTTGACTTTAATTAGCATAAGTCAGGAACATTAATGTAAAATGATGTGAATAATAATGACTCAGCAGCAAGATGTTCTTGAAATCCACAAAATTTAATAACATCATTAATCATCCTGTAAGCAATATTTTTCACTCATGTTAGAGATTTCACTAATCGCAACCTGAAACCTTATCTGAGGCTTGCCTCATAGCTTCCATCAAATCCAAGCTATCCATATTAATAACTTGACCATTATTTCACCTCCGGCTTGTGTCATCTATCTCATCAACTATCACTTCACTTATGACCCCACCTGCTATCTGTCCTCAAACCTCTTTGAACAACCTTGAACCAAGGTTCAAAGGGGTTCAAAGTGGTTCACCACAAAAAGGTGATGTAGGTTGGGGCCCACCTACAGAAAATAGACATTAGAAAAAAAAATTATTCATACAATTGCTTCGAACTACTTTGAACCAGAGTTCAAAGAGGTTTGAAGTGGTTCATGAGAAGCATGAATCTTAGGGAAAGATTCAACCAAGGACAGCCAAAATTGAACTTGACAAACTTGGAGGCTATTTCTTGATCACTTGAAGGACATGCACATTTGGAGGATTTTTGAAAGGGAAGACCATCAAGGGAATGCACTAGATTGGACCTCAAATGAATGTACTATGAAGGGTCAAAACACTTCCTAATGGTGACTCTAATTGACCCTAACATCAGCTCTAGTTGGGGACTGGATATTGCTCAATGTGGAGAGAACTCAGAAAAATTGGTTTCGTAGAAAAACATAACAAAGGGAAAGAAAAACATAAATCTACGACACAAAGAAAAAGGAAAGCAAGGAAACACTACCTAATATGTACATAGGTATGACTGGATATATCATTAAAGCTTACATAATTTGAGGTCCTTCCCATTATAAGTAAAAGGAAGATTCACACCATCTGGGTAGGACAACTGGAAAGCATTTGAACTAAGAGTTTTAGAAATGATAAATGGGCCCTTCCATAAAGACTCAAATTTCCCGTGAGACCCTTTGGGTGCTTGCCTTTTGTCCCATAGAAGCACTTCATCACCCTCCATAAAATTATGAGGCCATGCTCACATATCAAAAATATTCTTTTTCTTAGAATGGTGCTTTGTAATATGATCTACCAACTCCTCCCTTTCTTCTTCTAGTCGACTCAAATGCATGACACATTTCTCTAGAGGATCTTTAAAATACTGATCTTCAATGCCAGCTTGGAGCTTGGCTGAGGAGAGCTCCAAAGGCAGAGATACATGTGCTCCTATTCCATATACCAGTTCAAAGGGAGCCATTCCAATTTCTCTTTTCAAAGTAGCTCAATCTGGCCACAAAGCTTCAAAGAGCTTCTTATGCCACTCACGAGGGTTGTCATCCATTAACTTTTTCATGATCACCACTGGGTTCTTATTGTTGGATTCAGCTTGACCATTCCCTTGCAGGAAATTATCAAAGGAATGAGCCAGAGATATGCCATGTTCATAAAAAAAGTTGAGATCTCTTCAGAGGAAAAGTATGTAGCATTGTCTGCTACTATCTTAATAGGTACCCCGAACCTGACAAAAATATAATTTAAAAGGAACTCACACACAACTTGAGAGTTTTCTTTCTTAGTGGGGACTACTTCTACCCACTTAGTAAAATAATTAGTGGCTGTGAGAATATAAACATGCCTAGTGCTAGATGGTGGGTTCAAAGGTCCCATGAAATCTATTCCCCATTGTTTGAAAGGCTCAGCAATAATCACAGGTTTAAGAGTAAGGGCAGCAAGATGAGGTCTCCTAGTAAAAGTTGACATTTTTCATAATTGTCAACATACTAATACATGTCCTTGAACATGCCAGGCTAGTAAAAGTGATTCTGAAGAATCTTGAATGTAGTTACAGTTGAGGAGTAGTGGCCTCTACAAGCTTCATCATGAAAGATTTTCAAAAGTTCTTTCTGCTGCTCAACATCTACGCATCTTATAAAGGTTCCATCTACACCCTTTTTATATAATGTCCCCTGGGATATCACATATTTACTTTCTTTCAATTTCAAGTTATGCCTCTCTTTGGGATTTAAATGATCAGGATAGTCACCATAGGTAATGAAATAAGCCATGTCTGAAAACCAAGGATCGGTTAGAATGAGTAGCAACGCCACGGGTACTTCATAAATTTTCTCATATGGCTCACCATTCTCTGCTATCAACTTGCATAGGCCTTTTTCCCTCACCAAATTGGTTGGCTTGATCATCAAGTCATACTCTTGAATTTTTGCTATCCAAACTTCTCTATTATTCATACCAATCTCCTTCTAAGTCATAATACTTTTACTACAGTTTCAGGAACAAAAATGGTACAATGGGAATGAAGTATATAGTACCTAAACTAATTTACCACTTTTACTATGGTGAAGGCATGTTTTTCCATCTGGGAGTACTTGAGCTCATGTCTTTTTAGAGGCATGCTCATAAAGGCTATGGGTGCTTCCTATCCTTTCTTATCTTTTTATGTTAATATACCTGACAGAGTATGCTCAGAGGCATAACAATAAATGATAAAGTCCTTTTTGAAATTGGGACTCTTTAACACGGGTGCCTAAGATATTACATCCTTAATATCACTGAAAGCTTTGCATCCATTCATGTTCCACTTAAAAGGAACTTTCTCACTCATCATGTCAACCATGTACCTAGTAATTTCAAAAAATTCTAGAATGAACACATGCAAGCAATTCACCTAGCCAAAGAAGGACTTCAATCCACTCCTGCTCAAAGGTAGGCTGAGCTGTTGAATCACCTTAATCCTTTTGGAGTCAATCCAGACACCATCCTTTGAGACAATATGACCTATTAATTTTCCTTCCTCCACAAAGAATGTTGATTTCTTGGGGTTTAAAGAGATGTCGTAGCTCCTACATCTTAAGAGCATTGTCTTGAGATCCTTTAGATGTTGACTTCTCTTCTTCAAAAAGATGGTAAGATCATCTAAATATACCACTATAATTTTGTTCCAGAGATCTTCGAAAGAAGAATTCATTTCCCTCTAGAAGGTTGCACCCACATTGATTAGCCCAAACGAAATATGATTATATGCATAAGTTCCCCATGAGGTCATAAACATCATGTTGTGTTGGTCATTCTCTGCTACACTGATTTGGTTGTACCCAGAATAGCCACCTAGCATAGACATAACTTCAGATCCTGATCTCACCATTCTTCTTTCTCATAGGAACTATATTGGCGATCCAAGTTGAATGATGAATGGGATAGATAATCCTTTTCTATAGCATTTTTTCAACTTCCTTTAATATGGCTTCAGACACTTTCAGATTATAGTTCCTTAATTTTTGACAAAAAGGGGTAACACCAGGTTTTAAAGGGATTTGATGTTCAAATAGGCCTCCTCTAAAATTCTTTAGGTCCTCATACCCCCAAGAAAAGACATCTCTGTATTCTATAAGTAACCTCATCAAGTCTTCTTTTTCAGATGAAGTACATGTTTGACCAATTGAAATCCATTTCAGATTATTTTGCTCTCCTATATCAATTTTGTCATATTCTTTGGCATTATGCACATGAGACACCTTCTCTTTAACAGTACTATCATCTTTTCTCCTGAACAAATGTTCTAGAGAGATGAGGCCCTTGGGTATTTTATTTCTTTTCAACTGAATCACTCCATCACAACCTACAACATCTTCATAGACTTCTTTGCACTCACTGTTAGATCCTTCAAAATATATATCATAAAAACTTGTGGCACATTCAAACAAATCTCTAAGTTGGGAATCACTATCAAAGACCTACTGATACTCCACCTTGTCAGGTACTCTCATCTTGTAAATCATCTCAATTTGATATTTTTTATTTTTAAAGTTAGGATGTGGCAAAAATAGTGAAGTCGAAACCGCCAAGGCATCTGCTTTGGTGTTCTACTTTCTTGGTATAAATTCTATGGAAAAAGTATTGAAGAAATCCAGCTCATCCCATACCAAATTTCTATAGTTCTTTAACCTCTCATTTTTAATAGAGAATTGGCCTCTCACCTACTTCACTATTAACTCAACATCACCTTTTACAATCAACTTCTTGACTCCCCTCAGTTTTGCCTCTTCTAACCCCAACAGTAAGGCTTCATATTCTATAGTATTATTAGTATTTTTGAAATCTAATTTGAAAGAAAGAGGAATACATTCTTTATTAGGAGGGAAAAAGACTACCCTCATGCCTAAACTTGAATTGGAGCAATTGCCATCAAACTCCATCTTCCATATATCCTCTTCTTTTTGAGAAGAAGCTTCACCAACTTTTTCAAGATCGGCTAAAATGACATAGTTCCCAAAATGACACTCCTCATACAAAATTTGAGCTTTTTGATTATCCAAGGGTACCATAGTATATTTATTTTTAGGCTCAGGTTCAAGTCTTACTTTCTTTTTACCTACTGGGATCATGGCCTCTGACCAATCCATCTTAATGTCTCCTCCTAAATCTTTGCAAAAGGTTCTACTGAGCAGCATACCATAATTGGCTAGGATATCTACTACCAAGATAGTCAACTTTAGATGCTTGTCAGGGTATGTAGCAAGAATGGCTTGGGAATCTTTGACCTGACCCATTAATGGTACTTGTTTCCCATCCATAGAATAACAATGACCATAAGTTTTAGTCAAGGTGAGACCGAGGGCTCTTGCAACTAGGGTAGGCATGATGTTATCTAATGTGCTAGAGTTGATAATGCAATTACTAAGTTTTTGGCCATTTAGCAGCAAGGAGATATAGAAAGGATTAGGCTTCCTTTCTTCCATTTCACTTTCAATTGTATTAACAAAGGGACATTCATCATGCATCTACGTAGTGTCTTGGGGCTTAAAGACAAGGGGCTCCTCAACTGTGGTCATCTCACCTATGAGAGGTTTATCTATTTTGGGGCTTGAACTTGACTCCCCTTTAACATATTTTACCAGCTTGTCCAACTCCTTAGGATTCATTTTGAGGTATTCTCCAAGGGAAATAGAGATCATGGTGGTTTTGTAGAATTCAAAAAAGTCAAAAGGTGAAGAAGGAGTAGGAATACCTCTTGATAAAATCTTCAGTTCAGGAACCTTTGGACATGTAGGAGTCTCTCCACTTCTAGCTTCTTTATGCTTAGCATCAGCATTAGCAACAATTGAGCCAGGGACAAACTTTTGTGTTTCCTAATTTCTAGTTAGAATAGTATAGGCCAAATCTTGCAGGGTTGCCAAAACACCTCCACCTCTATCAGAGCTGGGTTCATACTCTAAATAAAAAGAACTAGACAAACCAATATCTGGTGTGTCTTTCTCTTTCTTCAACTCTTCTATACCGATAGTATCCTTTGTTGCATTGATTTGAAGGCATCTTAACCAATTAGGACAAGATTATCCATCATGATTAGTTGTTAGATTAAAGAAACACATTGTTTCCCTTGGGGTAGATTCAATCTGTAATCTCAATTGTGAACTTGGCAAGAGAGGAGTTTTTCTTGGAGGTTGATTATATTACCTTTGGCTAACATCTTGATAAGGGGATTGGTATGGAGAAGTAGCCTTATTCTATTGTCTCTTGAGCATAGCCATATCATTCATCAACCTCTGCATTAGAGGGTCTATTGTGGTAGATGATGAGGGACTTCTTGAAGCCTGAACTTCTCTCTTCCACTTTCCAGCCATTATGAGCATATCTTCTAGCTAAATAGCCTATGTCTGGGCAGTGGCCAAATCAGCCACCCCATCTTTTAATAGGTGAAATCTTATATTAGGCTGAACAACATTTAAGAAGAAGATCTTCTTATTCTCATTGCTTGGTGCCAAATTGGCTAGTATCCTTTGCAAGATTCTATTAAACTTAGCCACAAACTCTCGCATAGGCTCATGTATTTCTTTTTTTAGTTGGCTAAGTTGAAGAAATAATGAAATCTCATTATTAGGAGTTTTAAATCTTGTTTCAAAAGCATTTTTCATGTCATTCCAATTAGTTATTGAACCATTAGGTAAATGACTGAACCAGTCAACTGCAGTATCCACTAAGGTCCTGACAAAGAGCCTAACTACTACTTCTTCAGTAGGAACACTAATAACACCATAGCCAGTATGAAAGGCACTGAGATGATCATCAGTGGTTACTTTTCCATCTCTACTGAACTAGGGCAAGGCCTGATTAGCACCTTTAGGAAAATCCCCAAGGGGGTTAGCTCCTAAGTTTAGTGGGCCAATATTCTGACCCCAGGGTTGATTGGCAGCCATGTTAGGTAATTGGAAATTCAAAAGGATAAATATTAAGAACATTAGGTACCATAGTACTAGGTGTTACAATAGCTCAGAAAAGAGGTGGGACAAATGGGCTAGGTGGAGGTGAAGAAGGCCTGCTAAATGTTTGATTTTTCTTCTTCTTGCAAGTATTGAGATCAGGTTCGAAACTAAGATTCATCAAGGCTTCAAAGTCTTCATCAACCAATCCCATACTCCTATCACCTCTGTTATATCTCTTTTTTACTAGCTTCAATACTCAGGAATAACCTTAATTTCTTGCTGGGGCATTTGCAAGTCTATTTACCATAACTACTTCATGAGCAACTGGTATGCCCCTCAGTCACTCAACTATTTCCTCTTCTCTTTCAAGCACTGCTTGGACTTGATGAAACTGCTGGTTACTGTGCTTAAATCTCCATGTTGCTATAGCTAGGCTTGAAATTATATCTTCTTGTGTGTCTTCAAATCCTAGGTTAGGTTGAAGCACAACAAACACATCATCATGTGGTAATACCATCTTGTGGCATTATATCAGTTGAGAACCTAGTGTTTTATACTGGACTCTCCCTAATAGAGTCGCCAAAAATCTGTTGGTGAACAGATTTATCTTCTAATTTTTAAATGAAATTGAATAAAAACTCTATGCCTTTGAAGACAAACAATTCATCAATAGCTGGGTAAGCATCAGAAATTGCTTCCCTCTGAATTTTGAAGGTTCAGCTTCCTTGTAGGATATTCAATGAATGATTAACATAAAAGTAAATACATACACTTTTCACCAGAAAGTGTGGAAGGACCACTCAAATACTCTTGGGTATTGAGGTAATTTTAAGAATAAGCAAATGAATAAATTCAACTATGAAGAATACTAAGATCTACTAATTACTTCTAAAACAAAGAACCTATAAAATAACTCAAGAAGAAACAACTAGCAAGAAACTGGGAGTGACTAAGTATAAATAATACATGCATAGATATAAATGTACCAATTATCAAAGTAACCAATAGATTCTAGATTTTGATTCAAAGATCTAAATCAAACCATGCATCTATATATTCATATATGATCGGATCAAAGTCTAATTAAAACAAGTCACAAACTATTTCAGAATTTTAAAAAAAACTATTTGAACTATCTACTTAGAAAAACTATCTATTTTTCTATCTGTAATTTCTAACCCTTTCACAGTTTAATGCACTAACATTTATAGTTTTAGGTCTGAGAGAGCCTCCAGAAAAACCTGGCCTCTTGGACACCTGAGAAATCATTAAAAACTAGTTATACAACTAAAATGAGAGTTTTAGAACACGTCTTTTAAAACAGAAATAAAGATAAATGCAATCCCACAAAATGCTAACTCCCTCCAAGGCCTTTTGACGTGGCTATTTGTACGAGCTTCCAGGTTTGAAACACATTCACCAATTCCTAAGCTGGCTAGAAATGTAGATTCTTTAGACCTATCAACTTTTCCCAAGTCACATTCTTCTCCCATCTTAACTCCTTGATCCTCTCCACCTATTTAGGTAACTGGCCCCTATTCAATAGCAAGATGGATTCCACATTTTCTATTCTGGTGAAATCCTAAACCGTCAATGCTTTGTTTTCTTTTAGAGCATTCATGGTATCTATAAAGACTTTGACCATGGTGTCTGCATCCCTATTACCTTCATCAATCTATAAAATACTTGAGGGATTTACTATCTTGATGTGTTTAAGGGCATTTGTGTGCATATCTAGTACCTCTTTCTCTATTGATTTGGCTTGAGAAATTGTAGCTTTAAACATTGTGTTTTTCTACCTAAAATTTTGTTTCAAGATGAGTAGCATACAGGGGTCTACCAACTTCATTGGATTTTCTGATAAGAACTAAGTCACACCATACATCTCTATTTCTTGAACCTGTATGACAAGTGCTATGCATTTCTCGTCTTCTATTTCCCAGCTTGAGACTAGAGTTTTAATCTCACCAAGTAATCCTTCCCCATCTAAGCAAGTAGATATAAAATCTCATATGAAAGTACTCCCTTCATCGATTACATTATTTATCCAAGATTTCATGACCTCCATCAGGAGTCTACCCTGTTGCATCTATTTCACTAGCCTTTGGCTTTCAGCTAAATTCAGATCAAAGTCTTGTGAGGACTAGGCTAGTGGCAGTGCTCCAACATCTATGAGTGAGGAAAGAAACTCGGCCATGGTAGATACCAGTTGTTTCAACTCACGTTTCTCTCTCCCATCTTTTTGTGACTACCCAAGCATATGATCAGCTAAAAATTTGAAAAGATGATCTCTAGAGTCCATATTCAGAACACCAAGCTCCATATTAGTGATTTCAAAGTCTTCCACCTCTGGCTCCTGAATTCCTTCTCTAGGCCTGAAGGTTTCTATTTATGTAGTCACCTTCCCAGTAGATGGATCAGTAGATAACCTTGCATCACTCTTCATTCTTTTTGCTTTAGGAGTTTGGGTGGCATATTTGGTGACAATCTCTTTCACAGGAAGTGAGATAGGCTTATAAATCTTCCTTTTACTCACTGATTTAGTTAACCAACGAGGAAATCAACCAATGATTATCTCATTGTCAGGCATTTTGATAAGAGTGCTCTTAGCCTGAGGTACTTCTATGTTACTGGTAAGAATTTCTTGAATCTTTTCTTGTTGATCCAGTGGAAAAGACATATCCTCATCGTTAATCTCAATATCCAGATAGTCAGGTCCTAAGGATGCCATCTAATAAATCCTTTCTAATCTTGTTCTAGGCGTCAATCTAGGTATGGTAGGATGTCCACTGGGAACCACCTTTTTCTTAGGGGATGTGACTTTACCTACATTAGGAACCACAAGAGATGCATTAGATGAAACATCCTTCACATTTTTTAGGGCTGATTATGCACTACTCCTCTTAAGAGGGGGGTTCTTTGTTCCTTTCTTTTTCATTTCTATCAACCAAGTCTCTATAACCCTGAATATGGTTCATGATCTTAATTTTATATCATCTTCCTCCTTTCTATTCCAATCTATGACCAGAGGACTTCTTGCTTCTCTATTGATGATACTTGAACTTGCAGTTTTAGAGCTATCTTCTTCTATTCCTTTTATATCAAACTTTAACTACAACAGTTTGATCTATGGAACAAAAAGTCTTGAGTCATCTTGTTCCCAGACTACTTCCTCATCACTAAGATCTTCCCATAGATCTTCTAGGTGTGAACTAGGCAATGGATAATTACTTAGACTTAAAACTTTTCTGGCAAAACCCTTATTGTCAAAACCCTTTCTTAACTCATAAAATTTCAAGTGAAAACTTAATAGGTTGCTTCCTATCACCAAGGCATCCATTATATTGGTATGAACCAAGTCGCCAACCTTAACTGGAAACATAGAAGGCCATCTTTCTTCTGGCAAGGTATTTTTAATGACTATGAATAATTGTCTGCAGACCTCTGCCAATGTAAAATAGTCAAAGGCATATCTTGGGAGCCTAAGAGGTTCTTCATCAAAGCCTCTAACCCAGATGTAAGTAAAATGTGGAAATTGAATGTATAGACTTCCGTAGACCTAAACTAGTTTTTGTGCTTCCAATGAGACTCTTTGGTTTGGAACTCCTGTCAATTGTTGACACAATCTTCCCAGAAAAATATCATGAATCTTCTTGTAGTCTTCCAATATCTTATCCTTTCTTAATAAGGGATAGTACTCATAGATGAAAAGGTCTTCATTCCAAGGGACATCTTGAATGGCTGATAGATCCTATGTGAATGCTACACAATATATCAAATAGGAAGACATAAAGAAATCCTTCTTAATGGCCTGGGCTTGTTTAAGTTGGTCCCTTAGGGAACTGGTGATAATCTCCACCCAATTAAGATGTTGCCTCCCCTCCAAGACTATTTCTATAAAGTGGAACATCCATTCCTCATAGAGGAGAACTTGCTCTGAACCTCTAATTCGGTGAAGCAAAACTATCATGTCATGAATAGGTGGCTTCATATTTGTCTTTAGTGAGGACTTTAGGTAACCAGGATCCTCCCTTATAATTTGTTTGAGTCCATTTCTAGGCCACATGACTATGGTTTTTATCTATGTTTTCTCTATACTGAGCTAGAGATTGGGTTGGAGTGAAACTAACGAGAGATTCCTCTAGGATTTTAAAAATAGCCATGATAGTCTCTCTATTAGCTGGCACAAGGGTTTGGCCTTCCGCATTCATTATGCACTTGGATTTAATATCATATCTATTAATACATTTCTAAACCAACTCCAGGCATACAGCTAATGCAGGGAAAGCTGCAGCTTCCAATAATCCACTTGACAGGTACTCTAGACTATGATCTTCCACTGCATGGTTTTTGAGGTCAATTGCCATCTTTTCTACTGATACACCTAACAGGTTTGTATCTATGACAACAGGGGCTCGACATTGCATATTCTTGACATTCCTGAAGAAATGCATGCTATTCCTCATATCTCCCACATGAATAAAAATAAACCCCCCTCTTGAATCAATATTATCAAACAGCAATAGGAAATGAAAAAGAGCTTTAGGGGCTACCTATTTTACATGAACTTAGAACAATTCCCTCTCCCACAGTAGAGACTGGGCAAAAATATATCAAGAAGAGAACACTTACAAAGCTGTTTATATTTTTGAAAGATTGTGCCCTGAATTGTCGACTTTAATGAGCATAAGTCAAGAACATTAATGTAAAATGATGTGAATAATAATGACTCTACAGCGGGACATCCTTGAACTCCACAAAATTTAATAACATCATTAATCATCCTGTAAGCAATATTTCTCACTCGTGTTAGAGATTTCACTAATCGCAACCTGAAACCTTATCTGAGGCTTGACTCGTGGCTTTCATCAAATCCAAGTTGTCCATATTAATAACTTGACCATTATTTCACCACCGGCTTGTGTCATCTATCCTAGTAGTTGTCACTTCACTTATGACCCTGCCCACTATCTGTCCTTGAACCTCTTTGAACAACTTTAAATCGGGGTTCAAAGTGGTTTGCCACAAAAAGGTGATGTAGACTGGGCCCACTTGCAGAAAATAGATGTTAGAAAAAAAAAATTATTCATAGAACTGCTTCGAACTACTTTGAACCAAAGTTCAAAGAGGTTCGAAGTGGTTGATGAGAAGCATGAACCTTAGGGAAAGATTCAACCAAGGACAACTGAAATTGAACTTGACAAACTTGGAGGGTATTTCTTGATCACTTGAAGGACATGCACATTTGGAGGATTGCTAAAAGGGAAGACCGTCAAGGGAATGTGCTTGATTGGTTCTCAAATGAATGTTCTATGAACGGTCAAAGACACTTCTGAATGGTGACTCTAACTGACCCTAAAAATTATGTTATGGCATATGAGTTTTATGAGTTTGAATGGATAAATATATTACTCAACAAGATTCATGATGATCTATTCTAGATAGGTGAAGTACTAGTGAGAATCACAAGAGACCTCATTCATAAAATGATAGGCCTTTCAAGGATAGGCACCTTTCTTCCAGTAGGTAAGGATGTAAGAAAACTAGTTGAACAAACATGTAAGTCAAGAAGTGATAGGCACGGAATGACAATTGAGCCTATAAAGGAGAAAGGCATCAAATTTATGTCTATGATATTAGGTTATAGATTCCAACACACTAGCAGGGTGAATAGCATGTTTGTGGCCACTATTCTTGTAGCAATAAGGCTTGTCAAAGAAAATGGTTAGTTCAATCTATACGAGATCTTGTGTGCATAATTGATAGACAATATTAAAGCCATCAAGCATGACAAGACCAAAATATTCAGGTTTGGGTCTTTGATTATCTACATGTACTTCCACATACTTGGAAAGGTCTTAGATTTTTATCTAGACAAGAGTTTACCCACAATGACACATATATCTCTTAAAGAATCTACTGAGAGATCATTGAAGGAATAAATGGAGTTGGAATTAAAGGCATTTAGGATTAGAATGCAGATGACATACAAGATACTAGAGAGTATTGTTGAGAAATACAAGGACAACATTTTCTTTATGGTAGAAATTGATACAACTTGTATGGAAGTAGTTGAGCCAAGAACAAAGTGGATCCATCCACTTGGATATGAAGTTGAGGAACCAATATTGGAATCCTATGCACAAGTACTACTATCATTTCCTAAGGACCCCAATGAACCTAGATGGGGGACTTATGAAGAGAATACAAGAGAAGTTGATGCAGTTCTTAACAATGCAGCAACAAAATGGAAAGCATCAAAGATTACTTTTGAGATACTTAGAATTCATGGAGTAACTCAGGAAGATCTTGACAAAGCAAGAGAAGAAAATATTTCTTTGTAGATTAAGAGTGCATCTACACTAGAAGCTAAGGAAGATAATCCTAACTTAAAGAAGATCAAGATTGAAAAGATAGATGATCCAAAGGATAAAATAGATTTTATCCCTCTTGCGCCCAAGGAAACAATTGATCTAACATCACCTCCTAAGTATAAGGAAATGGCCAAGAGGAAGAAGGAAACTAGCACTATTCATCCATCCTTATGGGCAATTAGAAGCAAGAAAAATGCTCAAGAACCTCTATAGGTAGGCTTCAGACCTAGTCTTCAAGTGTTAAGGACTAGAGTGGTTGATGAAGGAAGATTGGATCAGAAAGGAAAGTTTTGTGAGAAATACAATGAAATTGACAAATCAGAGATTCATGGCATGATCATAAAACACATGATTAAGTTCAAGAAGGTAGTCTTGGAACTTAAGATTGTCATTCTGGATAGTGTTTGGAATAGTTTGGAATCCTTAAAGAAACAGGCTATTGAAGAAGATCTTAGGATAAGGGAAAAGATTCTAGATGAAAGTCTCCCGGTGTGTTCCTTAGAAGAGACAGAGAAAGCCTTTGAGAAATTTTTCCTAAACAAACACATGTATCCACCTACTACACCCACAACGCAAGTTCCCTCCAAGGAAGCCAAGGTGGTAGAGAAGACAAATGTACCAGTGACAAGTCCTCAGGATCAAGTGCCTACAATGGTATCACCTATAGAGACAGTGAAATTTGTGCCCATGACAAAGACACTAAAAGATAACACTATCATCATTGATAATGTAGAGATAGCCATGGTGGCCATAGATAGAGACCTCGATAATTTTAAGGAAGTTTTTGTCAGCACACAAGAAGCTAAAATCCTATGCAATGATTGTTGCCCAAAATTTCCTATCTATTCAATTTTGGTCATAGGCTAGATTCTATCCAGGGTCTGCATTTTAACCCTATTGCACCTGTAATATTTTTATGGCCTTCTGCCTTTTCTTCTGCTCTCTAGAACTATCCAAACTCCCTAGTCTGCAAGTTTAAATTTGAAAATGTGACCATTGGAGTGAAAAAACTGTCAAAACCCTAGGGCCTATTCTAATTCACCGTTACTTTTTCGGCCACTTAAGACTCCATTTTCCATGTGCACTTTTCCATTCTAAGGCAGGTCACGAGATCTCTAAAGCTCAAGAGAATATGCCTTTTTGTTCCCCGATCCTATGATTACCTTATATCTCTTAATCTCCTGATCGGATGGAATATTCTTTGTTCATTCTATGACTTAGCGACTACCCCTTTTAGTCTCCAGGTCTCGATAAGTCTTTCTCAAGATCTAGCAACTTCTGTAACAAATTTGGTAAGAAAAGACCCTATAGTCATGTGGTCTCTAGATGGATTTCCTTTGGTCGTGAGATCTCAAAAAGAAAGTTGAAAATTTAGAAGGCTGCAATGATTAAGAGACTTCCTTTGGTCACTGAATCTCTAGATATGCTTAGTCAGGTAATGAAAAAGACTTCAGTCACTGGGTCACTAGATGAAAGAAAGATTGAAGGAGCTCCTATAGTCACCAGATCAGAGAATAAAGAAATGGTTAAGTTTTATTCAGTGAATAAGTGATTGTGTGTTCATGAGGTCTCTTATTTCCGGTAGTTAAGTCCTAAGCATCTGGTGACCTGGTGGGCATTCTATTTTCCTCATTTGTGTAATCTCCAGATGGTTGGTGGTCTCATCTCTATAGTTAAAGATGAAGTAAGATCTACTACCGGTGCATGATCTGATGGAATATTCTTGGAATATTCTTGTGCCATTGATCTTTCCTTTCAACATAGCATTTCAGTTGTTAGTGGGTCCACTGCAAGTTGTCTGAGGTGTTTGATCCTGATTGGTCATAGAGTTATGATATGGAGCCATGTCAGAGTGGGCCCAATGTGCTATCTTAACTTTTGATCTAATGGTTGTCTTATGATTGCATGGAATATTCTTAGCCCATGTGATCATACGCTAACCATTGATCTTGCTTTATCACCAGGCTCTGTCAGGTGGGTCCTCTTATTCTGATGTACTCATTTTTATTGGCTGGCCAAGTGGTGATAGGGATTTGTTAGTGGTACCATTGTTAGAAGATCTGCAAGGGCACCAGCTTAAAAAAGATCTACGATTGTCTTATGATCTTAAAGAATCTTCTGAGCCTTTACGATTATAAGATGGTCATTTGATCTTCCAAGTGTTCAAGCCGATGTCAGATGGGTCCATCTAACATGTTAAAATCTTATTGGTTGCTGGGTAATATAGTTGGAATCTGTCAATGGGTCTAGATTTCTTAAGTGAGGTGGCAAAAAATATAAGATCTATGGCTGGGGCATGATCTTAAGGAATCTTCTGAGCCCATGAGATCATGCGACAGCCGTCGATTGGGCCCAAGCTTGTAAGTGTTGTCGCTAGATCTCCAAAAAAAATTTTAGTGACTTGGTGACTATCAAAGTGAGATAAAGGTTTGTCACGTAATCACCAGAATAAGCCAGGGTTAGTTAAAACTTCAAGCAATTCAGCAACTAAAAGGAAAGGAAGGGCCCGAGGTTAAATAAAGTGTTAAGGTTAAGAATATAAGTGGTGCTTGGGTAAAATAGAGGATCTGACAGCCACATTTTAAAGGATAGATCATATTTGAATGTCAGCCATTGATAGATAAAGCTTGGCGCCACTTGTGACCATTTAATCAATTTTAAAATTCAAATATCTAAGAGTACAAGATTTGAATAGTTATGGTGAGCCCGAGTTGCAGAGAGGTAGATAGATCAAGGTGGCTTGTCTATTGGTAGATATAGTACAAAGATGGACACACAAAATGATATATGATCAGTTGGGATATTTTCATGGACATTTATGATCAGAATTGATAGAGTTAGGGCTTTTATTATGAAAAGTTGTGTAACCCTAATTAGGTTTTGAATCCTGCCTACGTGTAGTGGAGGAGATGTATATTTTTTTTTTGGAGCTTTTTGAAGCTAAGAGTTTACATTTTGTAAAAGGAGATTTTCTTTCTGAGGAGTTATCCAAGGCATTCTTTCTACCCTCTAGCTTCTACTTTTTGTAACCTTTCATTGATGTTTAGATATTGCAAAGGTACTTTGTGACATTTTTTCTGTCCCTATACCTTCTTGTCTAAATTTTCTCTTATTGAGTTAAGTATATGTATTTTTTCAGTGATATCGTAGGGTTCTTGATACCTTTTTCTTTCTGCAATTCATGTGTATCCTTGTGGGTATACTTCAACCCCCTAACAATCTGTCTCATTCCTATACCTATTTGCAGAAGTGGATATTTGTTTGTAGGTTATAGATTGTGTCCAATTCTTAGGAATGCTATTGTTGTGAAATTATCTCTTTCCCTAAATAGCCTCTTTCTATTGCAGGCCCTTCTATGAAATATTAATGCAAACCTATTCAGTGAGTTGTGATCTCCTAGACCTAAGTTTATGCACTAATTTCATCCTCCATACTCTAATTCATACCATCATTTCAATGTATCACCTAGTAGGATAGTTTTCTTTTAGTTATTTCCCTTTCATGCATTCCTTCTATCCCTTTTCCCCTCAAGAGTTTACTTTCCTGTCAAAGAGAAAATTAAGGTGATTATCCAAGAGGAACCAGCCTAAAACCTGGAGGTCTCATCTTAGTTAGCATAGGTCCCACAACCTGGAGATGATTCCCATGTTATACTAGGTTATCAAGACCAAGAGAGCTTGAAAAAAGGGTGTAAACTTAGTGTATAACAATTCTGGCATGCCCGGTGGGACAACAAATGAAGTTCATTTTGAAAAGATTATGCTATCTTTGATATACTAATTGCATAATATAGACTTTTTAGAATTTTTTCTGCCAAGTATATCTGGTGACTCCACTAATTTCACAAATCTAGGCTAAACTTGTTCAAAGTTTATGAGAAAGATTGAGACTAGAAGCTCAAAGCCTACTAAATTTTTAGAGTTGCCCTTAAAAAGAGGCTACAAAGGTAGATCAACCCATAGAACATCTCCTACAAGGAGAGTATAGTCTACAACTCCTGATACTTCTGAAAGGAGACATTTTTCCTTCCATCTTAGAAGAAGAGGAAGATCTCTAACCATAGATCTAGAAGAAGATTCTAATTCAACACGAAATGCAACTCACACAGCTACTCATCAAATTTCAGCTCCTACAATGGCAAGATAGTTTTCTTTTGCACCTTTCAACTAGGGGAGCCCATTAAACTTTGCTCAACATCATGATATTCCCTTGGTGGCACTAAAGAGTCTACCTAATTTCACAGGTGAAGGACAAACTACAACTTTTGAGCATATAAGAGATGTGACCACTATTTGCAGCATACACAATATAACTCAAGAAGATGTGGCCACCAAACTATTAACAGCCTCTCTCAAAGGTAAGGCTCTTGAATGGTTTAGAACCTTAATTGTTGGCTCCATTACTTCATGGGATGAATTAGGAGATGCATTGAGTAAACATTTTGAGGATAAATCAGACAACTTTTCATTGGTTGAGCAGTTGACAACCATTAAAAGAGACCCTCAAGAACAAATGATAGATTATAACAATAGATTCCTGAAGACATGGAATAGAATTCCAGTCTCAGTGAGGCCATCAGTTGACCATTCTTTCTTATACTTGTAAAGTTTGAATGGTCAAATCCATGTCATGATCCAATCTATGGGTGGTACCTCTTTACCCCAAGCTTTTGACATAGCTGTCAGGGCTGAAAATTGTTTAATCCAAGTAGGCATGATAGCTAGAAGGCCACCCATTCCCATCTTTCCTAACCTTCAGCCCATTGCACATTTACAAGTACCCACATTTACTCCTATTCCCACCATATTAGCACCTCAAGCTAGTACTAGCGGTTAGGAGCTAAAAACAAGTTTCTCTCAAGAGTTGTAAGAAATCAAGAATAGTCAACAAACTAGTTAGCAAGAAATGACAAATTTGCTGCAAACTTTGACTAAAGAGGTCACAAATCTAAAGAGGCAAGGGCAAGGAATCAGACCACCCTTTCAACCACAAGGACAAGGTCCTAATCAACAATATCAGAATCAAGGACAACCTTATCAAAAAAATAGGCCACCATACCAAGGAGGTTATCAAGGGCAAAGACAAAATTTTAATAAGAGACCATTCCAATCATACAACCCTGCTCCTCTTAATTCTACAAATCTAGTTAGGGACATGGTCCCTAGTCAAAATAATATGGTTATGGACAATGAATGGTGTTTCCCTTGTAATCAGCCTCATAATCAAGCTACATGTTCAAATGGATGGATGAACCAAGCAGTAATGGTTCAAAATGCCTCACAAGCTCAATTAGAGGCTTCTTTCAATGGATCAGTTCCTCAACAAGAATCACAAGATAATGAGACTGCTCTTTTCAATTTGGAGTAGCAAGACTTCAATGGACTCATTGGTGAACCTTCCATTGCTACCAACATAAGGTCAAAGAGAAGAGCTCAAGACATGGAGCAAGCAGATCCTGGGATTAAAGCTACTACATCTGTAGAACAAATGCAACAAGCTATTCCTATCACATTTAAGAACGCTCTTGTCATTACAAGCAAAGAGGACCAGACTCTCAAAGAGGTGGAACACATCATAGTAAAAGCACAACAAAGAGTACACACTATGACACCTTTCAACATTGTAGACAACATGAAGAAGGTGAACATTACTATGTCTATGTGGGACTCTTTGGCTATTCCAGGGCAGCCTGAGATTTTGAAGAAAGCTATGACTTAAATGACAACTCCTCAGCATACAAAAGAAGCCACAAAGCCAGTGTTGGTCAACACTGATCAAGAAAAGGAGGCTCCAAGTTGCAACTCCAAAGCCAATCCCATGCAAGGTAGGAACTCAAAGCCACCTCCCTTTTATGTATCTTTAATTATTGGAAAATCCTTAGTACATAATTGTATGGTAGATAGTGGAGCTACTAGTACTGTAATGCCCAAAAAGGTGGCTGATCAATTAGGACTTAAATATGAACTCCTCCAAAAGAAGGTTACACAACTTGATGGATCCTCAGTTAACACTATAGGTGTGGCTAAGGATACCGGTCTAATCCTTCATGCTAGTCCTAATTTCTCTATCCTACTTGATATTTATATTATAGATCTCCCTGCTTTATTGGCCATATGTTTGTCAAGGGAGTTTACAGCCAAAATAGGAGGCTACCTTTCTTCTAACTGGTCTCACATGCTTTTTCACACAAGATATGGTGCCAAGGTTACCATTAAATCTGAATCATTGGTAGCACACCATATAGAGCCATATGTGTCCAATACCATCAATGCAAGCTACCTTGTATTTGATGACAATGACTTCCCAACTATCAGAGAAGCAAACACTAAGACAGAAAGTATCCCTGATTTTTTATTAGATGAACTAGAATTAGAAAAAGTTTTTGAAGCCCAAGAAAATGTCGTTTGGGATGCTGGTTTGGGAAGCTATTTGATACAAGAGAGTGGATCCATAGAGCCAAGTCTTCTCAAAGAGGACATTGATTCAGAGGATCAGAGAAATCAGGTTTGGGAATTATTTTTTGATGGAGCTAGAAGTAGACATGGCTCTAGTGGTGGTGCTATGCTAGTGTCCCCAAAAGGAGAAAGATATTATACAACTTTTAGATTTAGTTTCTCCTACACTAGCAACACTGCAGAGTATGAAAGTCTAGTGAATGGACTAGAGTGGGCTAGAAAAAGAGGGCTCAAAGCCTTAAAATTTTATGGTGATAGTGATTTAGTAGTCATCCAAGTGAGACGGATAAGTGCAACCAAAAATGACACCTTGAAAGCATACAAACATAGATTTTGGGATGTAATTGAAGACTTTTGTGCTTTCAATATTGTTGCTATCCCTAGAAAGCTAAATCAAAATGCGGATAGTTTAGCTATTGTTGGATCTCGGTATGACATTCCTAATAGTATTTCAAAGGAGGAGACCCAATAGCATATCAAAGTGATTGTTAGACCTTCTATCCCTGATAATAATACTAATTGGCAACCAAGTGGGGAACCATGGCTTATCAAAAAATGCCCTTTGGTTTGTCAAATGCAGGTGGTACTTTTCAAAAGGCAATGGATATGGCCTTTAAAAGCCTCATGTACAAATTTGTACTGATCTACCTAGATGACATAATTGTCTATTCTGAACATGTAGTAGATCATATCAAACATCTAAGGAAAATCTTTGAAAGATGTAGAGAGTTTGGGATATCTCTTAATCCCAAGAAATGTGTGTTTATAGTTCATGAAGGAAAATTGCTAGGATATGTAGTATCCAATAAAGGAATTATAGTAGACCCTGAGAGGATTGCAACCATCCTAGAGCTACCATTGCCACATCATAAGAAAAGTCTCCAATCTTTCATAGGAAGGATTAATTTTGTCAGATGTTTCTTGCCTAATATTGCAGATTTATTAAAGCCTATGACAACCATGTTAAAGAAGAGTTCAACTTTCAGTTGGACTAAAGAAGGGATAGCCAATTTCTAGGCTATCAGAGAAGCCTTGACATAAGATCCTACTCTATTAAACCCAAACTTCAGTAAGGATTTTATCCTTTATGCTTATGGAGGTCATTATGCTATATCTACTATGTTTACTCAAGAAAATTCAGATGGGTTGGAGCAGCCTATTGCTTTCTTCAACAAAGGTTTAGAAGAGTATGAACAAAGATACTCTTTTGTGGAAAAACATGTACTTACTGTGGTAAAGAGCCTTAAAAATTTCAGATATCTATTAAACCATAACAAGGTACACTTGAAGGTTACTCATCCAAGTGTTAAAGAATTTTTTCTTTCCAAGGACCTAAATGAGAAAAGAACTGGTTGGATTACCAAAGTAATGGAATATGACATTGATATCCAAACCACCAAGCTGGTTAGAGAAAGAGGTCTTTGTGAGCATTTGGAAAAAGATGAAATTTCAAAGAAATTAGAGCAAACAGATGCATCTCTATTTGTGCAATCTACAGAAGAACATGCCAAGGCATCAGGTTGGTTGCCTAACATGATTCATTACTTAAAGACAAGACAATGTCCTATAGGCCTAGATTCAACAAAAAGAAGATATTATAGGTTACAATCTATTCCTTTTGTGCTGATAGATGAGGTTCTTTTTAGAAAGGATCACAATGGTGTCCTTTTAAGATGTATTGATTCAGAAAAGATAGCTGATGTCCTATTTGAATTTCATGATGCACCTTCTAGAGGTCACTTTTCTCCTAGGACTACTACTTTTAAAATCATGAGGGCCAGATATTATTGGCCATCTATCTTTAAGGATAGTCATGAGTATGTGAGAAAATGCATCAAATGTGCTATGTTTGTAGGAAAAGAAAGGCTTGCAGCTCTGCCCCTTTAGCCAGTTAGAATAGAGCAACCATTCATGAGATGGGGCATAGACTTTATTGGTATGATCAATCCTCCATCTAGTGTAGGACACATGTGGATAATCATTGCAATAGATTATTTCACTAGATGGACAGAGGCAATTACCTTGAAAGAATCAAATGAGAGTGTTGTTTTGAGTTTTTATGATGATATCATTCATAGATTTGGCACTCTAGACTCCATAATATCAGATAATGCATTGGCATTCACAGGCCTTAAAGTCTTAGAATGGGCAATCAAAAATGGCATTTATCTAAATACAAGTTCAAATTACTACCCTCATGGAAATGGTTTGGCAGAATCAACTAATAAGAACTTGATTAGGATAATCAAGAAAACTCTATAGGATAACCAAAGAGATTGGCATACTAAATTGAAATATGCCTTATGGTTAGACAAGATTACCCTAAAGAAGATTATTGGGAATTCTCCTTATGTGTTAGTATATGGCAGAGAGGCTAAGTTGTCCATTTCAACTGAATTTCTAGTTTTGGACTTGGCCACTCAATATGCCCTGTTTGAAGAAGGAGATCCCTTACAAATTAGGTATACTCAACTAATGGAGTTAGAAGAACTCAGAGATAAGTCCATGAAAGATATGGAGTTCCATCAGATACAAACAAAGAAAATTTTTGATAGAAGAGCCAAGGCTAGAGATTTCAAAGTTGGAGGTGTAGTCCTTAAGTGGGATGAATTCAGATCAAAGCCTGGCAGACATACAAAGTTTGATTCTTTCTGGGGTGGACCATTTGTTATTATAGAATGCAAGGGGCCTAATGATTTTCAGCTATCAACTCTAGGAGGAGATTCCTTACCTATTTCAATTAATGGATTCCACTTAATGCCCTACTTTGAGGTCAATCCTTCCTTGTAAATCTCTGTGAATATGTTTCCTATTTTCTGTCCTAGCTTTCTAGTTAGTTTGCCCTATTTTCCAAGAAGTGCCTGTGCACAGTTTTGTCCCTTGGGTTCTAGGTCTATCTCTCTATCAAGGTTTTATTTTTTGAGATGACTCCTATGCCCAATGGATCATTTTAGGGCCACTAATCAATGTTTAGCAGGTTGACATCCAGTAGAAATTGCCAAAATGTTGCCAAAAATTTCTTATCTATTCAATTTTGGTCATAGGCTGGATTCTATCCAGGGTTTGCATTTTAACCTTGTTGCACCTATGAGATTTTTATGGCTTTCTGCCTTTTCTTCTGGTCTCTGCAACTGTCACAACTCCCTGGTCTGCAAGTTTAAATTTTAAAATGTGACCGTTGGAGCCAAAAAATGGTCAAAACCCTAGGGCCTATTCTAATTTTCCGTTACTTTTTCAGCCACTTAAGACTCCATTTTCCATGTGCACTTTTCCATTCTAAGGCTAGTCGCGAGATCTCTAAAGCTCAAGAGAATATTCCTTTTAGTTCCTTGATCCCGTGACTACCTTATATCTCTTAATCTCTCAATCAGATGGAATATTCTTTGTTCATTCTACAACTTAGTGACTACCCCTTTTAGTCTCCAGGTCTCAGTAAGTCTTTCTTGAGATCTAGCGACTTTTGTAACAAATTTGGTAAGAAAAGACCCTATAGTCGCGTGGTCTCTAGATGGATTTCCTTTGTGTTGGGTATTTTCTTAATTTTCTAAGGTTTTTGTCCAAATGTTGGTTTAGTCCTCTGGTCTATGAAGTTTTCCTAGGTCCAAGTGTCAGAATTTCTTCAAAAAATTGTCATAGCCCAGTTCAAAAATCCTTACCCTAGGTCTTGTCTTTGAAGAATTTTGAATTCATGTCAAAAACCCTAAAATGCCTGCCATTTTCAAATAAACCTTAAGTCATTCTCCTCATTTCTTTTTGAATGTTACTTTTTAAGTCACTTAAGCTCATTAAAGAGCACATGTGTTTATTTTTCACACAGGGGTTATATCTTTTTTCCTAAGTCTAGAAACCCAGTGATATAAATAACATATCCTATGTCCTAATTACCTTATATTCTAATGTTTCAGGTTTCATTCAACTGTGAATCTTTAAAGAAGATCTAATGACTGTCGTGTGTTCACATGGCATCTTTCCAAGCCATGCGAACATGCAAAATAACCATTGATTTTATAATGAAGCTTGATGCGGAAACAAGGTGGGACCACTGACAAGTATTTCACAAGTAGTGGCCTTTTATTTGTAAAGGACAGTGGGGCCAGTGGCAGAGGAATCTCCAAAGTTTGAAAAGCAATAAGGGGAAGATCAGACGGTTGTCATATGATCGCATGGGATCTTTCAAGCTATGCGATCATGTGACAAGCCGTTGATCTTGCATTAAGCCAAGCACAATTCTCAGGTGGGACTTTTGATAGATGTACATGAATAGCATTGTCTCATTGGCTAGTATCAGTAGACACCAGTGCTCAGAAAGAAAGAAAATACCTGACAATTTTCCAGGTATTGCAAGCGTGGATTTTCTTTATTGAAAAAGGAAAAGTGGGACTAGCAAATTGAAGAAAGATAATGACGGTGATAAATGCTAACGGGTTTTCACATGTTCGCATAAGCTTGTTTCACGCTATGTGATCATGTGAATAACATTTTGTCTTAACAGTGGAAGTTATAAGAGACTGCCATAAATAAAGAGATAAAGTGATGGTTAGTCATATGTTCGCATGAGCAATTTTCACGCTATGTGATCATGTGACAGGCTGTTAGATCATCTACTAATGAGGATCGACGGTTCTAATTCAAACTGGAGATAAAGTGATGCAAATTTGAAGTTTCCTGTTGAGAAGTTACAGTTATTTCTTTTGGAGGAGTAATTGTTCAATCGTGCTAAATAAATTGTTGACATAACTACTTTAATTGCTCATATATCAGAATTCTATGCACTCTCAGAAGCACAAAGAGATCAAAAAATTTGCAGAGACTCAAGCATGAAGAATTACAAGGATTGGCTGCTATCCCCCGGTGGTTTCTGAGAAAAAGGTTGGTGAAATACTCGTGCAAATTGCTTCCTTACTAAAAGAGTTATAGTTCTATAATTTGTCTATCTTGAAAAGATTTCTTTTAAAGATGAAACCTAAAAATGGCACCGAGGAAAGAATTGTCAGGTAAAATTGAGTACAATGAAAGAGGTTTGCATGAGGATTTGTTGCAATTACTTCCCGGCTCTTCCACTAACCTAGTGAAAACCAAGAGTTTGATTCCCAAAGATCCTAGGGCAAAAGTAGCGGAGGGTTTATATGACACAAGAAGTTTTATTAAAGAGGCCAAAATTGGTACAATCAATGCAAGTGGTGACTTTGATATCATAAGATTGGAGTTATTCAAAGTAGGTTTTAGTCAAAGAAATGCCCCTCACCCTGCAAGCAATATATGGCAGTCTGACCTAGGAAAACTTGTCGTGCCCGGTGTCTTTTTAGATGTGGATTTGATGACCTAGGTTGCAAGGAGTTATGATCCAATCACTAGAGAGGTTAGGGATGCAAAGGGAGTACTATTGATTAAAGTTTTTGCTAAAGAGATCAGGAAGGTGTTCAATTTAAGTGAACCCTCAGATAGTTTGGAGAATATTGATTTTGAAGAGCTAAGGCGAGTGTATGATGCACAAAGGAACTATTTCAGAGGCAAATTGTTGAAGGATTTTTGCACCAGAATTGGAAAAATGGTTATTATGGGATAGAACACTCAGGAGCCTTTTAAAATAGAATTTTTGATCTCAGAGCTAAGGGTGCATATTGGTCATTATGTCAAGTTTTTGGAGAGGATGTTAGTGAAATGATGCCAATACACTTGATGTGCATGGTGATCCAAATTCTACATGCACACGTATCTATTACTTTTGATTTTTCTCCTTTTATTGCTGAATTAATCCATAATGGATTAGTGAAGATTCAAAAGAATGAATATGACAGGCCCTTTTGCTAGTACTCTTTCATAATGTACATCTTTTTGTTTAAAGGAGCAAGTTATTCTGAACAAGAAATGGAATTAGTGAGAAAGAAGGATGGTGAAGATATGCCAATCCAATTATGGAGCCTCACAATGACCTGGGATAAGAAGGATCATAGTTTCATTAATTTTGATAAACATTTTGCAGCCAGACTCAGGAAGTTGTTTGTCTTAGACAACCCAAGAATCCCAATAGTATTGGCACAGCTTGTTAGGCCAAACCAGTTTGCTAAGAATCTGAATATTGTACACAATTGGGGAGATGTTATTTTCTATAATGTATCAACTGTCATCAGGTTGTATGCTTTCACAGGGACCCCTTTTATATTGCCCTATCAGGTTCCCCTTAGGATTGGAATTGCAGAGTTCTTGAGGCAATTGGGAGAGATTGAAGAGTGTTCCCTCACTAGAAAAGGCAAGGGAACTTTATTCCCAAATATTACTATTGCCCATCAATTCATAATTACCAAGGTTGGATGGGTTTACATGGATAAAATCCTGGCTCCATACCATATGGCTACTGCAATTGCCAGAATAGCAGATCCAAAAGGTTTCTATAATGAATTGTTTAAAAAGAGAGCCAAGTGTGCCATGATTAACCATATTTTTAATTTTCCTTAAGATATTGTCAGGAATGTAGAAAAGTTGCAGGAACAAGAGGTTATGAAATAAAAATAGCTGGTATACAGGAAGACATTAGATTTTATCCGACAATTTGATTCTGGATGGGATCCCCTAAAAAGCATAACTCCAATGGGGAAGAAAATAGACACTCTTATGAATTGTTTTCAGGATATTTTTCGGACCCTAAATGAAAAGAAGGAAAAGGTTATGAAGGATGATCCAAAAAAGGCTAAACAATTGTTGAGCAAGCATGTATTTGTAAAAGGGTTACTCCCAAGGAGGTACATGGTGCAAAAGAAGACTGGTTATAATGTTGTGATACCAGAACAAAGCCAGCAAAAGCAAATAGATAAAAAGGATATCCCATCAACCTTACAACAGGTTGGAAAACAAAAGGAGATTATAGAGATCCTTGATTCTCCTCATCCTCAAACCTTTGAGGATATAATTGATTCTCCACCCCCATCAAAAAAGAAAAGATTGGAAGAAAGACCTGCTCATGTTGAAAAGGAGTACTCCCCATCACAGTCTCCTCTAAGAATTTTTGATGACCAAGAGATTGCAGAACAAGTACAGCAAGTAGATGCTCTAGGTCAAATCTTTATGACCTATGAAGAAGTAAATGAGGGAGTGCCAGAGCCACCAGAAGAACCTAAGTTGGATTTAACAGCAGGGGAACTGGAAGGTATAGAATTGGACCCTGTAATCAAGAAAGCCTGTGAAGAGTTTTTGGTTGATGATACTTTTGTTAAAAAAAGGGCCTTTATGCAATTTCTTTGGAAATTAAACATAAAACAATTCCAAGAAATTTGTGAGAAGAGACATGAAGAGAATCTGGAGAAGGATTTACAAGTCATAGAGGAAGAAGTGAAAACAGAGATGACTACAAAATTTAAACAAATCACTCCAGAACAAGGAAGAGATATGGTAAAGGTATCAAGAGTGCTAATCCTCCCAGAATGGGATATAGCTGATGCAGTAGTGTTTGATGTAGTTAGGAAACATACCACTCCTTTCCACAAAACTCTAGAGGAAGCAGAACAGGCTGTTAAAGGAGTCACTTTCAGTGACAATCACCAAGCATTGGTAATGTGGTCTTTAAGAAAGAATGAAAGTAACAAGGGAAAACAAATTGCCAAAGATGACCTTTCAGGGAGTCTAATTGTAAGGAGAGTTACTAACACTTCTTTGGTGGAAGCATCAAGTATGGTAGTGGCCACAGCACAATTAATAGTAAAAGTGGCAGAAAAGGAAGCTAAAGAGAAGGAAGAGCTCACTGCAAAATTGGAAACAGTTTTGAAGGTTTATGGTGAGATGAAACAGGGGATTCTTGAGAGAGATATTCTAATTGCAGATTTAAAAAGGAGATTGGGAGAGCATGGCCCAATACAATTATCAAAGCAGATGTAGATAGCTTCCTCCCCTACTGGGCCTACCTCATCAAGCCCTATTGTTGAACTTCCCCCTTCCCCTTTTCCTCCTTCCATAAATGAGGAGGATATTGATCAGAAAGTAAAGGATAGGTTAGATAAGAAGATAAAAGATGTTGTTTCACATTTTGTTGTAAATGTGAGGCCTAAAGAAATATGCAAATCTGCAAAACAATTGGCAGATATCTTAGCAATTTTTCAAAAAGAGGTGGATACTATGGACAAGATTTTGGAAAGATGGTCTGCAAGAAGGGATAGTCTGAGGTCATTTTTTGATCAAAATAAGGATAAATGTGTTGTGAATATAGAGCTAACAAACACTTATAGGTTTGTTAAGGATCTTTTTGACTTTGAGGTAAATGGGGAGAGTATAAGAAGAAGGTCAGAAATCCTAAGGGCAAGATATTTCCAGGATGATTTCCAAATTTTTCCCGGTCTTATTAAGGCAGATGGGGTAATCAAAGATAAAGATCAATGGATGGAGAAAATAGATAGACAAGTATTTTCTAAAGTAGATTCCATTTTATGTACAGATGATAATACCCCATTCATACAATTTGTTGAACTCCTTCAGGATGTTAGGATGCACTTTGCAAATGTAAGAATAGAGGTTCACCAGTTGGTTGCTAAGTGGGACAAGTTATCACCAAAGAAAGATGAGGTCCTTTCCTTTCATTGGCCAAGTGAAGAAACCTACATGACTTGGGAATCAACATATTTTTCAGAAGGTTCAGAAGAAAAGGTAATCAAATGAAGAAGCGGTAGGTGTTAGTGCTCCAAACCTTTGAAGATCAAAGTAAAAGAAGACAAAGATGTCAAGCAGTTATCATAGGCATGAATATGACACCTAGCCAAAGTTGAACTACCCTTGGGAGCTGTTACAAGATTTTGGCGCTCACCCTAACAATCCATTTTGAAGATTTGTAACAAGAAAAGGAGGAAGAAGAATAGAATACACTTGGTACTTGATCCATAGTTCGAAGGAGAGTGGTTTCAAACAGAGGGTGATGTAAGTTAGCCGGATGGTGGTCATCATTCATGCAATAAATTTAGCAATTGCACTAAAATATCTTTAGACAAGGATGCCACCTGCAAGATTGTTGGAAATAGATATTTGTAATCTGTTGTAGCCATCAAATTTTGTCAGTTTGTAATCTTGTCTCTAGTGTAAGATCTTTCTAGCCATCCCAAGCTTGTTGCATCCTTTCAAGGATTCCAAGATGGCTGATTAGTATATATAGCAGGTCTTTGTTCATTAGAAAAGAGGGTTGGAAATACTCTGTAAGAAAGGTTCTGAATACAAAACCTTATTTTCTTTAAATAAGAGGATACTGTATCAATGCATTTTGACCATTAATACAAAATATTGGAGCTCTATTACTACTATTTTGTTGTCTTTATGTATGGAGTGTTTTAGTTTTCTTATGTATTTAGATTGCAAGGCATTTTAAATACATTATTCACAAGGTGAATATAGGGGTTAAGCTTAAGTTTCTTTCAAGGAAAGAGTAAAATCTTAGGGGAAGTCTCTGGGAATTACAAATCCATGTATGAATTTGATGACAGTTGTAGGAATTAAAAGGATGATATGTTAGGCATGTCATTTGAGTTTTAGTATTTTTGTTTTGATAGATATATGTGGAGTTAGGGTTTGACTCTGACGCCCAAGTGGATAAGGCACTAGTTCTAGATCCATTTACATTTATTTTCCACCCAAGATATAAACAATTGATTGATTTTACTTTATCTGTATAAACCTTAATCTGAACTACTCTATGACAAGTTCATAGATGTGTATTGTAATGCTTTATAGAAGCATTGAATGAGGTTAACCTTCCTTGAGTTCAACTCTAAAAGGAAGAAGGATGAATATCCTTAAACCATTGTTTCATGTTTCTACTTTCATGATTTCCATCATAGTTTTGTGTATCAGGATAATTTGGGCAATACTTAGAGTTTTATCATCTTACTAGGTTGATGTTCGAAAGCAATAACAAAGCAGTGAAGGAGCTAGTTCACAATTCAGAGCTCAATAAAATATTGAATTGATATAGGTACACCCGCCTGAGTATTCATACTCGAAGTGAAGAAGGTTTTCTGACCTTAATACCTTAGTGTTTGCATTTTGTTAGATTATGTCCATTGGGATTATATGAGTATTTGATAATCTATAGATTTGAGCACTAACACTTTGGTCAGAAGATCTCAGAAAGAAGGTTGAAAAGTCAAAAGGCTACAGTGATTAAGAGACTTCCTTTGGTCACTAAATCTCTAGATACGCTTAGTCAGGTAAAGAAATAGACTTCAGTCACTGGTCACTAGATGAAAGAAAGATTGAAGGAGCTCCTGTAGTCACCAGATTGGAGAATAAAGAAATGGTTAAGATTTATTTAGTGACTAAGTGACTGTGTGTTCGTGAGGTCTCTTATTTTTGGTAGTTAAGTCCTAAGCATCTGATGACCTGGTGGGTGGTCTATTTTCTCAGTCATGTAATCTTCAAATGGTTGGTGGTCTCGGCTCTGCGATTAAAGATGAAGTAAGATCTACGACTGGTGCATGATATGATGGAATATTCTTGTGCCTAAAGATCATGTGATGGTCATTGATCTTTCCTTTCAATGCAACATTTTAGTTGTCAGTGGGTCCACCGCCAGTTGTCCAAGGTGTTTGATCCTGATTGGTCATAGAGTTATGATGTGGAGCCATGTCATAGTAGGCCTAGTGTGCTATCTTAACTTTTGATCTAATGGTTGTCTTATGATCGCATGGAATATTCTTAGCCCGTACAATCATATGCCAACCATTGATCTTGCTTTATCACTAGGCTCTGTCAGGTGGGTCCTCTTATTCTAATCTGCTCATTTTTATTGGCTGGCCAAGTGGTGATAGGGATTTGTCAGTGGGACCATTGTCAGAAGATCTGCAAGGGCACTAGCTTAATGAAGATCTATGGTTGTCTTATGATCTTAAGGAATCTTCCAAGTGTTCAAACCGATGTCAGATGGGTCTATCTAACATGTTAAAATCTTATTGGTTTCTAGGTAATACAGTTGGCATCTTTCAATGGGTCTAAATTTCTTAAGTGAGGTGGAAAAAAATATAAGATCTACGGTTGGTGCATGATCTTAAGGAATCTTATAAGCCCATGAGATTATGTGACAGTCATCGATTGGGCCCAAGCTTGTAAGTGTTGTCGCTAGATCTCCAGAAAATTTTTCAATGTCTTGGCAACTATCAAAGTGAGATGAAGGTTTTTCGCGTAATCGCCAGAATAAGCCAGTGTTAGTTAAAACTTCAAGCGAGTTAGCAACTAAAAGGAAAGGAAGGGCCCGAGGTTAAATAAAGAGTTAAGGTTAAGAATATAAGCAGTGCCTGAGTAAAATAGAGGGTCTGACAGGCACATTTTAAAGGACAAATCAGATTTGAATGTCAGCTATTGATAGATAAAGCTTGGCACCACCTGTAACCATTTAATCAATTTTAAAATTCAAATATCTAAGTGTACCAAAATTGAATAGTTATGGCGAGCCCAAGTTGCAGAGAGGTAGATGGATCAAGGTGGCTTGTCTGCAGGTAGATAAAGTACAGAGATGGACATGCAAAATGATATATGATCAATTGGGATATTTTCATGGACATATATGATCAAAATTGACAGAATTAGGGATTTTATTATGAAAATCTATGTAACCCTAACTAGGTTTTGACTCCTACCTATGTGTAGTGGAGGAGATGTATATATTGTTTTTTTGGTGCTTTTTGAAGCTCAGAGTTTACATTTTGTAAAGGGAGATTTTCTTTCTGAGGAGTTATCTGAGGCATTCTTTCTACCCTCTAGCTTCTACTTTTTGTAACCTTTCATTTATGTTTAGATATTGCAAAGGTACTTTGTGACATTCTTTCTGTCCCTATACCTTCTTGTCTAAATTTTCTCTTATTGAGTTAAGTATATGTATGTTTTTCAGTGATATCGTAGGGTTCTTGATCCCTCTTTCTTTTTGCAATTCATGTGTATCCTTGTGGGTGATTTGATTTGAATGATCTTGTGGCTATACCTCAACCCTCTGACAATCTGTCTCATTCCTATACCTATTTGTAGAAGTGGATGTTTGTTTGCAGGTTATAGATTGTGTCCAATTCTTAGGAATGTTATTGTTGTGAAATTCTCTCTTTCCCTGAATAGCCTCTTTCTATGCAGGCCCTTCTATGAAATATTAATGAAAACCTATTCAGTGAATTGTGATCTCCTAGACCTAAGTTTATGCACTAATTTCATCCTCCATACTGTAATTCATACCATCATTTTAGTGTATCACCTAGTAGGATAGTTTGCTTTTAGTTATTTCCCTTTCATGCATTCCTTCTATCCCTTTTCCCCTCAAGAGTTTACTTTGCTGTCAAAGAAAAATTAAGGTGATTATCCAAGAGGAACCAGCCCAGAACTTGGAGGTCTCATCTCAGTTGGCATAGGTCCCACAACTTGGAGATGATTCCCATGTTATACTAGGTTATCAAGACCAAGAGAGCTTGAAACAAGGGTGCAAACTTAGTGTATAATAGTGAGAATTCACCAAAGCTACAAGAAGTACTAATAGAAGATCTAACTAGTAAAGAAGAAGAGAAAGAGATAGGAAAAGAAGAAGAAAAGGTAGAAGAGGAGAAAGGAGAAGAAGAGGTACAAGGAAGTGAACCAATAGATGAGCCATCTATTGAGATGCCAATCAGAGTAAAGCAAGAAGTAATGGAAAGAAGTCCTATCACTCCATTACCCTCAACATCATTGTTATCAAGTTTGACACTAGACACTACTAGTTTGGACTCTTGGGGAGAAGAAGACCTGATCAAGATCAGTGTCTTAGCTATGGAAAAGAAAAAGAGAAATAGGTAATGAGGAACCCTTTGTTTGTTGAATCAGTCAACATTTTGAACAACCTATTACATTCAGACAAGAAATTGTCTAAGGTCCATATAGTTGATGATGTTAGCACCATCCTTACAGCCTTCAAGACTAACTTCTCTAGCTTGGAAGAATCTACATTTCAAGTTGCAAAAGAGAGGTTAAAGAGAAAGGTCGGGAAGTTACACACATTGTTAAGCTAGTAGTTGGCGTGACTTTGACAGTTAAAATTGTGGCTAAGAAATGGGATTTTGAGGTTACACTGGTAGTCTGTGTAACTTCACATGAGGGAGGTTATGTCACAGACCAATGAAGAGCTTAGAGTATCCACATGGTTGTACCAGATAAAATAAATCAAGTTGAACTGCTGGATGTGGGATCTACAATTAGGGACATTAATGAGACTTAACAATTTTAAATTATTCACTAGTAAATAATCTAGGCTAAGATTTTGATTAGACATTAAAAAGGATAGCTTGTACGGGATATGATTTTTGATTCATCGACATTAATTTTTTTTCTTTTCTAAGGCAAGCCACCTTACATGAAACATTCCTTCAAAATTTATTGTGGTTGCCAAGTTGGTGATGAATTCTTTATATAATCTCCGTAGTGGAATAGTAGAACACTGAAGTTCTAAACACGGGGAACTTTCTAAATTTCTAATTTTGGATGATAGAATGGGTCTTCCAGTAGATGAGGGATCATCAAATGAGAACCTAGAATCTATTATCCAACCAAATTTGGATATCGACAAGGAGATTTAGTAGGATGTCCTTAGTCATCTTATGTCTGCAGCATGGGATCATGCTACCAGTTACACTGGATACCAAAGCGACATGTTTGAACTTGAAGTAGAACATGAAAAGGAAAAGATGCATACTATTTTTAAGGATCATGGCTTCAACTAGGAGGGGTTCCTAGAAAAGATGATCCAATTATTTTCTGGTCTTCACATCGATTGACTCTCATGGCCCATAATGAAATGATCTTTTTTTCTTTCTAGATACTATTACTATTATACCATAAAAAATTACAATTACTTTTAGGATATGCAGGACTAGGATTTTCCTCTAAAAGGATGATTTTTGTTACTTGGAATTTTTAAATATGAATATAATTTTGGTTTTGGAAATGGTTAGAAGCTTGCTGCTTCCCCTGTTGGGGAAACCACAACCATTCAATATAGAAGAAAAACTTAAATGTATTATTTTAGAAATTAATACATATGAGAAGACCTTTTTTCAAATATTATTATATGCATTATTTTCTTATACTTTAAATTTCAATACAGTAACATGTTCCATGAATCATGAACAATAGTTTTGTAAATTGTAATTATTAGTATGATTCAAGATTCAAGATTCAAGAAGTATAGTATATGAACTTGAAGTATCTGTGAGACTATGATTCTATATAACATTATAAAAACCTATTAACTAAATGATAAATCACTTCACTGACTCAATGAGCAGTCTAACACTTCTAAATCCCACATGGAAATTTAAACCCAGCTCCTAATTCCTAAAATTGACTAGTAGTAAGTAAAATGTAACATGTTCCTCAAACCTCTTCATTCTAACTCGGGTATTCAAAATCAAATAACTCTTCATCTTCATTCTTAGTTTCAGACCACTAGATTTTGATTCTTTGAAATTTGAACTTCTACAAAGCCCTTGTATTTAGAGTTTGACCACTAAAAATGTTCCAAAGTTACGCCTGGCTATTTCGTAACTTCTCAAAAGTTAAGTTGTTATGATGGTGATGGGTTCTGACATTGTGACTAATAGCATGCATAACTTTGGAAGGTGTTGAAAAGTGAGAGTAAGTTGCATGCTACGTGGAAAGTGGTGAAGAATGGAATGTGTCCACTATCAAGTTCAATGGTCAAAATTAGTATTTGTCAGGAACAGTTCTGAAAGTACGATAGAAATGTTCAAGTGGTTTGTGGAGATTCGGTAGGGTTTCTTGGCTATTTTAGTTTAACAGTCCTGAAGTCTTAAAAAAGGCTTTGTGTGACTTTGCAAGTGTCAATTTTTTATGATTTCAAATCCAAAGGGTGAAGGCCCCTGATTTGCAGGTAGCAAAGTTGAGATAGGGTTAGATAAACCGTTATAACTTAGTGTAACTTTGACATTCAGAACCAAGCCAATTTAAGTTTTAAATAGAAAGATCCTTTTACATAAAGGAAAAAGGACAAGTTGTGGGGTCTTAATGGATAAAAGAATGACAGGTTGATGATTTTCTCTTGGATTGCTACCAAATCTAAGCTAGAAGTGATAGTTGACACTTTTTTGAAAAAGGTAATTTCATGCGTATTCTCTTGATGATATTTTAATAGGGTAGTTGGTGAGTTTCTTATTAAAGATAGTTCATAGAGCATCCATAATTTTTAGAGTTAGAGAGAAATAGAGAGTTGAAATATTTAATTACAGAAAAGGAGCTTAGAGTTTAGTATACATAAAGATGCTAGAACAAGGATCTCCTAAGGTTTTTGAATTACCAGCAAAGAGTGTACATTCAAGAATAGAGAGGCAAAACATATATGTTGAAGAATGGTTGAAATTGTTTCCTGGAACCTCAAACATGCAATCAACTAACTCTTATGAATGGAGGGACCCTTATGTATACTGCAAGGATGATGTCTGCCCAAAAATAACTAGGTATGAGCTCTTAATGTATTTCTATAATAATAGTTTGAGAGGCCCTCTTGTTTCAAACCCATGGGTTAGGAACTTGGGAAAGTTGATACTACCTGAGGTATTTGTGACACAAGCTTTCCACAAGAAGGACAAGTCTATACTTTGCATGTTAGATAGAGCAACTTTTATTCAAGCTTTCAACCTTCAGGTATCGATGAGTGTGGATATTAACCTAGCAAAAGAGGAGCCCATGTTTAATAGATAGAAAAGTTACTACACTAGAAGGGTTATGAGGCAGCATATTCCTAGAGAAAAGAAAGAGGCAGGGTTGTTATCGAAGAATGTTGCAAATTCATTTGATATTGAGCTTTTGTCTCCCTATTTCCAGTATACCATCTATGGTCTACACAAAGTTATTGGACTAGATGGAGGATTGATAGTGACTCCTGACATTTATATCATGGCTACAGATATTCAATAACTATACACCAACAAGGAGTTTGATTAAGTGGGGCACATTGTAATACACTCTTCGATGATTATATTTTGAATCTTTGATTTGGATATTTTGCATTATGATGATTAGAAATATATGTTTACATTCATGTTTATGGGTGATGATATTTACCTTTATATGTTTATGAGGAAGTAAAGCTAACCCAAGGATTTGAATCTAACCATTACTATCTATGATGTATCATATTTCATATGTGATTGATGTGTTTCCATGGCTCAGGATGAAGTTGTAGTTACTCACTTAGTTGAGGTCCACACGATGTATCAATCCTGATCATTTGTTTGCATATGTTTTATTATGTATCTTTGCACATGTATCTCTTCTCGGTGGTATAGGCTTGTAGGTACCGGGCATCGTCTCCACTTGGCTTCACAGGTCTGAGTGATTCCTCAAAATCCTTGATCATTGTTGTTGTTTGGAGATGGTCCATAGTTAACACATGGAAAAACCCTATAGTTTTGATTATTTTACCCAATCTCTTAGTTTGGTTTTGGGTTGATTTGAGTTCCTTATTTTATATAACCTTTCATGTCAGTCTCATTTATTTGGTTATGAGATATGTGGGGTAATGATGTTATTTCTCTCTATGTGTTAATCGTATATACAAAGTATGCATATATGGGTGCACATGTATATGCATACCTGTATATATTCATTTATTGATGTGTTTGTAATTATGTTCCTATGAGTGTATTAGTTATAATCACAACTCTATTTATTTTGATGTATAATGTGGCTCTAGCTAAATATAATAAATGCAAAGTGAGTAAACAAAAATAATAAATATAATATAAAAGTAAATAAAACTAATTACCTACTCCTATATTTACTCCTACTTTATAGACTCTCTCTCTCTCTCTCTTGTATGTCTTGTTAGTATAGAGGGTGGGAGTGGAACTCGAGACCTCTAGTTTGTAAGGGGTCCAAAGTTGCCATTGGGTTAGTGACTTCCTTGAGAAGCATACCCATATATATTTTATATATATAAGAGTTAGTTGATATTAAAAATAATAATAATAATAATAATAAAACTATATAGGTGGAGTTAAATTATTTAATAAGTTCGGTAAGAGAGTACGTGAAGGGTAGGTAAAAGTTAGTTACCTAAGGGGTAAAACTAACTATTGGTTAAGTTATTTTTATTTATTATTAGATTTATTTAATAAATTAGGTGAGGGCGTTGCTTTACGGAAAGCAACGCCCTCAAAGTCTAGAACTACTTGGAGGTTTACTTATAGGGAGAAATCCCTGAGCATAAGGAAGGGGATTTTGGGGAGGCTGGAGGAAAGGATTGCTTGGGAAGTTGCATAAGGATTGGGAGAAAGCTAGGCTCGGGAAAAGTGTTGTGTCAGGGACCTCCATCAAATGATCCAGGTAGGCTTTTGAATCTAGAAAAAGCCTCTTCTGTGTCTCTCTCTCCCTTCTCTCTTTATTTTCTCATGGTTCTCTTCTTGTGTGTTTATTTATTTCTGGAAGGTTAGATTTAAAATTATTAAAATAAAACCATAATAGCCTTAGTAATAATCTACATAAAATGAACTAGAAATGTTTTAGTATAAAAAAATTACAGAACTTGGCTCCATTGGGTTTTTGAATTTTAGGAAAAAAAATTAATGCACAAGCATAAGTAAATTTCAAAATAATTAAAACATTAATAATACTGAAATAATAAATGTAATAAATACATAATAAATTAGATGTTATTTTTAGGTTCTAAATTGTTTTAATATTTAAAGATTATCATGTTTAGTTTTATAATATTTTATTTGAGAGATTTTGTTTAATAAGTTATTTATCAAATTAAATAAGGGAGATTATTAGATTTTAAATTTAATGATTTTATATATGTGATAAATTTTTTGGCAAAAATCATTTAAACTTTTAGTAAAAATATATGAGAAATTATAGGAGAAAAATATGGAGAGATTGTAGGAGAAAAATAAATAATTAAAAGAAAAGAAATCAAAAGAAATAAATTAAAAGTGGGATATTAATATGCATAGAAAATCCATCTTTATAGCATAAGAAAGTATTAACCAAACATATTAAATTTAGAAGAAAAAAAAACAGGGCATTTTTTTAACAAGAAAAGAATACGGAGTCCAATGCTAAGGTACAAAATTTATTTATTAAAAATATATATTATGTATAGAAATTACTATTATTATAAAATAAAATTTATTTTACATATTAATGATACAAATGTATAGATATAAATGATGTATTATAAATATATATTTATGACTATATATAATTAATAAATAATTAAAATAAGAGAAGTTAGTTAATAATAATTAACAATATTATTTAAAATTTAAAATTAAATAAAATTTGGATTAGTCTATTTATAATTATTCTATTTAATGAAAACTGGTGTAGAATTTAATTAAGAAACCTAATGTAATTTATGGTTATAAATTAAGATGTTAACTTCGGTTTATATTAAGTTTGGATTTAATAAGAATTTCAACTTAATTAATACTGAACAATAAATTAAGTGTATTACGTTTGTAATGAGCCTAAATTTTATAAAGATTAGTTTATGTTAAATTAGGAACCCTTTTTGGACATCACAATTAAACAATTCATAGATATGGTCGTTAGGTCCTATGTGTATATTTTGATGTTGGTTAATTCTAACTTTGATTGATTTTTATTTTTTTTGTAAGGATTATAGTGTTACCTTGTATCATGTAGGTGTATCTAGGAATTGTACCTCCCTCTACACTTGTATAATATTATGTTTAGAATAATTATGAGATCTCTACCTTTTTTGTATGTCATCTTTTGACTTGAGGGTTAGGGTTTGTCCTAGTGGTATGGGCCCTAGGAAAACACCAAAAGGACCCTAAGGGAGGGATTTATATGAGAAGTTATAAACACTAGATAGCCTATTTGTTCAGTAAGGTTCCTAGGTGCCCTAGGTGAGTGGCTCACCACAGGATCCGACCGAGGAGGCTAGAAGGATAACCTTTGGGTGAGTTTGGAAAATAAAACCTAATATAATTCATAACTAGTTGGGAATGGGTAAGGGATTTAATAAACTTTTAATAGACCGCATAGGTCCTGTTGGAGTACCGAGGTCATTGTAGCTACTGGGGCAAGCCACATGAGGGTGCCAGGGTACATGACTGCTAGGAAGGATCACAATAGATAGGACTATATGATGAAACTCACCTGGTCAGCATCATAGGGAACTCCACTCTTGGTCTTTTGTTTTATGCTGCTTTGTGGATCCACATGGTTGGGTGGTGATCCTTTTTGAGGTATTGTTCGTGTTTGTGCTATTCATGGAGCATCTAAAGTTATTGAAGACATTTCTCGCTATTTTTAATGTTGTAAGGCCTTGTATTGTAGAATGTATATTGTAAGAATTCATGTACTTGGGAACGGTATATCTAGGAAAATTATGGGGATGAAAATCAATATGTATTATTGTTGTTTGAAGAAAGTAATGGTTTAGAATATGGAAAGTGTAATTGTTGAAAGAATGTGAATTTAAATGTGTTAATGTTATTTCATGTTGAAAAAGAGAGAAATGTTTGTTTTAGTACACTTGTCTCTCTCTCTACTTTCTCTTATGTGGTTAAATGGATCAGAGGAATTTCTATCTTTAGTTTATGTTAAATCTTAATGCACTATGAAAAATGGTTTTAAAGGAATAATCTTGTAAGGGAACCTGTTAGGACTTTAATACCTAGTAACTTAAGGAAGTCAAAAGAAGAAAAAAAAAATGTAATTTTTCTCTTGTTTTTGTCTTGTCCTTTCAGGTTCCCTGGTGGGCATGACATTTGGTATCAGAGCACTAGGTTTCAACACTCAGAACTCTAGGACTCTTAGCTCACTTATTGCTCAATATTTTGCATAGTTTAATTTTGGTTTATCATTATAAGATAAGATCCTAGATATAGGAACTATGTTCTTGGTATTCATGGTATAGTATTTTTTTAAAAAGTGTACCCATTCTTCTAAGATTAGGTTGTCTTACATAAATTACTTCTATTTTACATTCTAGAAATAATGAATGAGCCTCCTAAGTACTTTCTTAGATAGTGAATATCTTTCTAGTAAATAAATGTTAATTAATTCCTCATATTTTATGTCACCTTTTTGTTGTACTCCTAGAAAGACTCAAATTAGTATTACAATTTATTTTGCACCATAAGTGTTGACAGTAGCCAACCATATCTCCTCTAAAACTTGTCATCACAAGTGCTTGCTTTAGTGATTATAGGTTGCTTGATTGACTTGAAAAGGCTTAACACTTTATTCTATTTTAAATATCATAATAGCTATGTGTGATCAATGAATCTAGTTAATGATGTTACCATGTTAGTTCTCCTTATTATAGATTCAAATGATGAAGTTACTACATACGTATTATAGGCTATTGTAAGGACTGAAATATTACATCTCTCTTTCTTTTTCCCTATTTTAGAATAGAATTGAAAAATAAATCCTTGTACAAAACATGAATCTAGGACCTTATTAATTATGTTGCAACATTGGAATTCTTGTGTAATCCTTTTGGTCATGTTGTTTTTGAATAATTACAAATAGTGGGGAACATCTGCTAAATTAACATTGTGAGTATTTCTCTTGGGATTTATATGCAAATGATAACATGACATGATGCATGATTGATTTTGTTTTTATAACACCTGAATGTTTACATGAATTACATTTGGGTTATTTGATAATAATAAACACAAATTAAAAATAAATATCTCTTCTCTATTCATGATGAATTACCATCAAATGATGTTATCTATATAAAGTAAAAATATGATTTAATTTGTTGATTTTGGAAAGTCTTGGCTAAAAGACCCAAGGTCCATTTGTGACTATATGCCTATGTAGGGATTAACCCTAGGGATGACATTAGGATTTTTTCATAATGAAAGGAATATGTGTTCTTTTGGTATAATTATTGAAGGAATAGGTAGGATTGATGTAATATTTTCTTGACTATCTTTCTGAAATTGTTTGTTCTTGACTTGGTGAATAGGTAATATTTAGATGAAATATGAATGCTATGGTAAGTCCAGTAATGATGTGATTATCCTCCCCAAATTGCAATATTAGGCAATTGAGAATTCAATGTATTTCCTTATTAGTATTGAAGTCATTATGTTAGTGAAAACTAGTGTCTTGAAATGTCTCTATGGTGTGTTGTGTCTTTATTGGAGGGATTTATCATATGTAATGAAAGTACCTAGCTAATTCATTTGTTTGAAAAGATGATACTTGGTCCACTCTTAGTGTCCCTGATTGGGTGAAAAGTAAATATCCATAATGGTTTATAATGATTAGTTGTGAATTTATTGTGTGACTAATAAATGTACGTAGTACAAGTTTATTTTTCCTTTCCTTAATTAAAACAAATATGTGTTGATTTGATGACTCTTGAAGAAATATAGTGTATCATTTTTCCTTGTGCCTTATTTTATATAAGTAAAATTCATCTAGCAAATAGATGTTATTGTCTCATATTATGGGAATGGCAAAGATTCATATGTGTACTTTGGATATTGGCATATGCCCATGAGAAGGTGAAATGTGATTAAGTATGTCATTGGTATTTTGTACCAGGTAGACAAAGTGAGTTGTGAAAATAAAATAAAATAAAAATTGGAACATATGGATACCATGTGATGTTATTGTGTACTTCCTTCTAAATGTGATAAAACTAGTGCCAGTGGTTATGTTGGGTGTTGTGTATAACCAATAATTATTTGAGTTCCATGGAGTGGTGCAATATAAGTGTCATCCACAGAAGTTATGTTTTGGATAAGGGTATGGGAGAACCATACCACTCATGTGTTGCTTTCTTGTTTGTCACCCTACTAAGTTCCAACCCATGAGTGTTGGTAATTTAGTATGTGGAGGGGTAGTAGTAGCACCATTTCCTTGGGTATTTATGTGGCATACATATAATGGCAGCACAAAGTGACCGTGGCTTCCACTACTCGAGGGAAAAGAGTAAACTATGCCTCCCCTTATGATGAACCTAAACATTTGGTTCATAAGTGTTTATCCTAATTTCCATAGTTCTTGAGCACAATACCAATACTGGATATGAACCTCTATGAGGAGATATATGATTTATGGATATGTACATTTCTATGTGTTGCAGCATGTGGAGGGAGATTCTGTTAGCCCATGTTGTGATGGATACTGTATTCACACATGTTCTGACATGATGCAATGAATATGATGCCACACCCCACTATTGTTCTGACATAGTGTGAGGTGATGATGTCATGCTGCTGATGGTAGCGAGCTAAGCTTGAGAACATGATGCCACGTACATGATTATGTGAAGGTGCAATATATGTATGTATTTTTTGTCCTACTTGATGTAGAGTATATTGGTGATGCTTACATTCTTGTAGAGGGGCAGCCATGGATGCTTGATTTGTAGACACGGTAGGCATATGGGTGGGCCCAAGCCATGTATACCTCTAGCTACAACAATGATCTATGAGAGACATCATTATGCGGGGTGTGTTCTATGTGCGCCTACTCCAAAAGGAATACTACCATGTGACATACGACCAAAGTGTGCTTACTCCACTTGGTGTATGGTCATGTCGGGTGGGTTGGCATGCTTATTCTGCTCCATCTAATGCAGGGGTGTTGTCGAGGTGAACCCCCTATTCCATGTGGGTATTGTTTCCTGGGCCCAACCACATGATGGGCTATTGCGATAGTTGGATGTTTTTCCCTCCTTCCTCGTGAGGTGACTAGATATAGTCACACAGTGATGTGATGTGCAATTTATGATGAATTTCTTTTATCTTCAGTTGTGTAGACCAATAGTTTTCTTATCTTTTTCTATAATAGTTTAGCCAAGGCTTATGAAATTTATCTTGGATTCTTCTTATCTTATTGTTGAGATTGATAATTCTATTTTATTTATTTATTTAATATTATTGTTGAGCTTTGATGGCTAAACTATCTCCTTTTGTAATGTTGGTCTTGTGTTGTGTTGTGATTCCTCACTAAAGACGCATGAGGTGGACTTGGTGAGTGTATATGAGGAAGTAGATGTAGGGAACCTTTGAGGATGGGGATATGTGAGGCCTTTATGTAGCTAGTATCCACTACCTTCCTATGTGTGGTGTATGTTCCTTGGAGGCTAACCACCTTACACAAACAAGGGATATGACATGTGGACTTGTATGGAGGGTCTTCATGACAAAGGCCCAAGACACCATCAAGCCACTATGTGAGGTATTGATTATGGATTTTGGATATAGAAGAGACTGGTATTGTATCTTAGAGTGAGAGTTTGTCTAGAGAGGCATATCCACTCCTGATCCTTGTGATGTGTAATCCCAGTGATGTGGATTGATATGATTGTTTGTGAGGCACATTTGGTTATTCTCAATGTTCTATTTTAGATTGAAATATATCATTATGTCAGATACAAGTAAAATTTTGATTTATATGTTTTAAAAGAGAAGGAATTTGTAACATTTCGATATATTTTAAGCAAAATTCTATTCATATCGATATTTGATCAAGTTGAAGTTATCCTTGTTGGTGATAGAAAAATTGATTAGGATATATAATTCATGCTTAACCATATTATGAGGATTATTCTCTATATAGTGCATGGATTCAAGGATTCGTTATGCATGTGATATCAGTCAAAATGTGTTTAAGATGTATTTCCATTTTTTTTAATTTGCTGATGTCCAGGAGTAAGTCTCATCTTAGGGGGGGAGGATGTAATACCCTCTCCGATGATTATATTTCAAATCTTTGATTTGGATATTTTGCATTATGATGATTATAAATATATGTTTACATTCATGTTTATGGGTGATGATATGCTTACTAGATTATTTGGATACACTCATTTATGATTAATGTTTAATGTTTATTTATCTTTATATATTTATGAGGAAGTAGAGTTAAACCAAGAATTTGAAGCTAACCATTACTATCTATGATGTCTCATGTTTCATATGTGATTGATGTGTTTTCATGGCTCAGGATGAAGTCACAGTTACTCACTTAGTTGAGGTCCACACGATGTATCTATCCTAGTCATTTGTTTACATATGTCTTATTATGTATCTATGCACATGTATCTCTTCTTAGTGATACAGGCTTGCAAGTACTAGGAATCATCTCCACCTAGTTTCATAGGTCTGAGCGATCCCTCAAAATCCTTGATCATTGTTGTTGTTTGGAGATGGCCCATAGTTCACACACGAGAAAACCCTATAGTTTTAATTATTTTACCCAATCTCTTGGTTTGGTTTTGGGTTGATTTGAGTTCCTTATTTTATATAACATTTGATGTCGGTCTCATTTATTTGGTTATTAGATATGTAGGATAATGATGTTATTTTCTCTCTATGTGTTAATCGTATATACAAAGTATGCATATATGGGTGCACACGTATATGCATACCTATATATTCATTTATTGATGTGTTTGTAATTATGTTCCTATGAGTGTATTAGTTATAATCACAATTCTATTTATTTTGATGTATAATGTGGCTTTAGATAAATATAATAAATGCAAAGTGAATAAACAAAAATAATAAATACAATATAAACATAAATAAAACTAATTACCTACTCCTATATTTACTCCTACTTTATAGACTCTCTCTCTCTCTTGTATGTCTTGTTAGTATAGAGGGTGGGAGTGGAAGTCGAGACCTCTAGTTTGTAAAGGGTCCAAAGTTTCCATTGGGTTAGTGACTTCCTTGAGAAGCATGCCCATATATATTTTATATATAAAAGAGTTAGTTGATATTAATTATAAAAATAATAATAATAATAAAACTATATAGGTGGAGTTAAATTATTTAATAAGTTTGGTAAGAGAGTACGTGAAGGGTAGGTAAAAGTTAGTTATCTAAGGGGTAAAACTAACTATTGGTTAAGTTATTTTTATTTATTATTAGATTTATTTAATAAATTAGGTGAGGACGTTGCTTTACGGGAAGCAATGCCCTCAATGTCTAGAACTGCCTAGAGGTTTACTTATAGGGAGAAATCCTTGAGCATAAGGAAGGGGATTTTGGGGAGGTTGGAGAAAAGGATTGCTCAGGAAGTTTCATAAGGATTGGGAGAAAGCTAGGCTAAGGAAAAGTGTTGTGTCATGGACCTCCATCAAATGATCCAAGTAGGGTTTTGAATCTAGAAAAAGCCTCTTTTGTGTCTCTCTCTCCCTTCTCTCTTTGTTTTCTCATGGTTCTCTTCCTATGTGTTTATTTATTTTTGGAAGGTTAGACTTAAATTTATTAAAATAAAACCATAATAACCTTAGTAATAATCTACATAAAATGAACTAGAAATGTTTTAGTATAAAAAAATTACAGAACCTGGCTCCATTGGGTTTTTGAATTTTAGGACAAAAAAATTAATGCACAGGCATAAGTAAATTTAAAAATAATTAAAACATTAATAATACTGAAATAATAAATGTAATAAATTAGATGTTATTTTTAGGTTCTAAATTATTTTAATATTTAAAGACTATCATGTTTAGTTTTATAATATTTTTATTTGAGATATTTTGTTTAATAAGTTATTCATCAAATTAAATAGGCGAGATTATTAGATTTTAAATTTAATGATTTTATATATTGATAAATTTTTTGGCAAAAATCATTTAAACTTTTAGTAAAAATATAGGAGAAATTATAGGAAAATAATAAGGAAGAAATATAGGAGAAAAATAAGGAGAGATTGTAGGAGAAAAATAAATAATTAAAAGAAAAGAAATCAAAAGAAATAAATTAAAAGTGGGATATTAATATGCATAGAAAATCCATCTTTATCGCATAAGAAAGTATTAACCAAACATATTAAATTTAGAAGAAAAAAAAAGGGGGCATTTTTTTAACAAGAGAAGAATATGGAGTCCAATGCTAAGGTAGAAAATTTATTTATTAAAAATATATGTTATGTATAGAAATTACTATTATTATAAAATAAAATTTATTTTACATATTAATGATATAAACGTATAGATATAAATGATGTATTATAAATATATATTTATGACTATATATAATTAATAAATAATTAAAATAAGAGAAGTTAGTTAATAATAATTAACGATATTATTTAAAATTTAAAATTAAATAAAATTTGGATTAGTCTATTTATAATTATTCTATTTAATTAAAAGTGGTGTAGAATTTAATTAAGAGACCTAACGTAATTTATGGTTATAAATTAAGATGTTAACTTCAATTTATATTAAGTTTGGATTTAATAAGAATTTCAACTTAATTAATACTGAACAATAAATTAAGTGTATTACATTTGTTATGAGCCTAAATTTTATAAAGATTAGTTTATGTTAAATTAGGAACCCTTTTTGGATATCATAATTAAACAATTCATAGATATGGCCATTAGGTCCTGTGTATATTTTGATGTTGGTTAATTCTAACTTTGATTGATTTTTATTTTTTTTGTAAGGATTATAGTGTTACCTTGTATCATGTAGGTGTATCTAGGAATTGTACCTCCCTCTACACTTGTATGATATTATGTTTGGAATAATTGTGAGATCTCTACTTTTGTTGTATGTCATCTTTTGACTTGAGGGTTAGGGTTTGTCCTAGTGGTATGGCCCCTAGGAAAACACCAAAAGGACCCTAAGGGAGGGATTTATATGAGAATTTATAAACCCTAGATAGCCTATTTGTTCAGTAAGGTTCCTAGGTGCCCTAGGTGAGTGGCTCACCATAGGATCCGGCTGAGGAGGCCAAAAGGATAACCTTTGGGTGAGTTTGGAAAATAAAACCTAATATAATTCATAACTGGTTGGGAATGGGTAAGGGATTTAATAAAATTTTAATAGCCCGCATAGGTCCTATTGGAGTACTGGGGTCATTGTAGCTACTGGGGTAGGCCACATGAGGGTGCCAAGGTACATGACTGCTAGGAAGGATCCCAACAGATAGGACTATATGATGACACTCACTTGGTCAGCATCATATGGAACTCTACTCTTGGTCTTTTGTTTTATGTTGCTTTGTGGATCCACATGGTTGGGTGGTGATCCTTTTTGAGGTATTGTTTGTGTTTGTGCTATTCATGAAGCATCTGAAGTTGTTGAAGACATTTCTCACTATTTTTAATGTTGTAAGGCCTTGTATTGTAGAAGGTATATTGTAAGCATTCATGTACTTGGGAAGGGTATATCTAGGAAAATTATGGGAATAAAAATCAATATGTATTATTGTTGTTTGAAGAAAGTAATGGTTTAGAATATGGAAAGTGTAATTGTTGAAAGAATGTGAATTTAAATGTGTTAATGTTATTTCGTGTTGAAAAAGAAAGAAATGTTTTTTTTAGTACACTTGTCTCTCTCTCTACTTTCTCTTATGTGGTTAAATGGATCAGAGGAATTTCTATCTTTAGTTTATGTTAAATCTTAATGCACTATGAAAAATGGTTTTAAAGGAATAATCTTGTAAGGGAACCTGTTAGGACTTTAATACCTAGTAACTTAAGGAAGTGAAAAGAAGAAAAAAAAAATGTAATTTTTCTCTTGTTTTTGTCTTGTCCTTTCGGGTTCCCTGGCGGGCATGACACACATAATCAATGTAATGCACACTAAGTTGATGAATGCAAAGACTAATTTGAACAGCTTCAATTTCAATCACTACTCCATGCTGATGCACCTAATCCTCTATTCCAATATTGACTACATCAACCTAGAATTCATCAATGAGACCAAAAATGCAAGAGCAACTATTCCGCTTCAGCTCTAGACCATTTTATGGGATAGAAGTTACCATTTATTTAATTCCATTTTTGTTTATAGTGATTTTGTGTCTCTAATAATGAACATATTAGGTACTGTGAGGGATATATTTCCTTTAATTGTTAGAAAAAATCTTAGACTTGGTGTATTTGAAATTGATAATAAAATTAAGAACAATTGGGGTGATATGTTCATTTTTAATAATTTTTCTATTATGAGAGTGCATGCTTTCCCTCAACCTCCACACATATTGCCAAAATATGTCCTAGAAAGATTGGGAATAATAGAATTCATGTGGCAGCTTATCATGATGGATAGAGAATACTTAGGCCCTAAAAGACATAAGGGAACCTTTCTACCAAGGACGTTCCAAATAGGGAATTTCTCTATAGGTAAGATGTTGTGGACCAAATCCATGAATTCCTGAGACAATTTAGATTTCCCTCTTCTAATGCAAGGATGTATGACCTTGAAGAATTTATTAGAGGAGAATTGAGAGAAATTAGGAATCACAATCTGGCTCAAAATCAGCCTATGAAAGATGAGGATATTGTTAGAAATGTGCTCAGTAAAGATATCTATGACAACAGAAGCCTTAAATGGAAAAATATTGTAAGGATAGAGGCAGAGTTGAAAAATGCAGACCCTACCTTCACCGGTTTCTTTCTTGATGTCCTATACATGCCGAGAATTGACAAGTGTTTAGAGAATTACAAAGATATTATGTCTAAATTTCCATACATCCCTGAGGAGAAGGAGGAGGAAAAAATAAACCTTGAGGAATTCGAGCCTGATGTGGTGTTTATGGTAGAAATAGAATCTTACCCTATTTTTGAGCATGCAGAATAATAGACACAAATAGGAGAAGGGTGCATAGAGGTACTTCCATTTAACATTGTTTTTTAGGTAATGTGGATTAACATTTTGTTATTGCATTCAATATCAAATTTTTATTGTACTCTAATTATTGATCAAATTTCAAAAATTTCAAATTCTTAATTGATCATTACATTGTGCATTCAAAATGAATTTAATTTACAAATGTTCTTTCATACTTCATATTTCATGTCAATAAATAGAGTACATAGAGTAGAATAGAAAGAAGTGATAGAGGTATGAGTAGGTCCTTTGCATTGCCTTGAGTAGACGTCTGCATATCAGGAGTTGGTTGTCATGTCTAGTCCAGGTCCTCTGTCTGAGTCTTCATATGTTGAGTTCTAGGTCTTTAGGGGTTCATCCTACATCATGGTAAGAAAGCATGTTAGATCCAATTGGATATAAGCAATGTATAAGAATGAAACATCATACAACAATCAAAATCTATTAGAGCTACACCTATATCTATTTGGTATTCCAAATGCAATAAGAACATGTGCATACACATAAAATGAAAAGCAGTGTTAAAGGGACATAATTCTATGAAACCTTTTACTATTAGTGGCCATTATTATGCATGTTTTCATCATAAACTAGATATCTGAATCAAAGGGACTTGGTTTTATGGCTCAGAAACCTTTTTAAAGATAGCAGATAACTTTAGGTTAGTGAACATACCAGTTGACGGATTATTGCATGAATTTGACCATTTGGTCATGTTCACTAACCTAATGTAATGTACTTATTTTGATGTTGTTTTAAAGCTAGTCAGAATAAAGGCATTGTTCAAATAGGACTGGTACTTGTCATAGTCATATTAAATAAGGATGTAGTGTGTTGTTCAAAAGTTGTCCATATGTTGAATAGATGCAAAAGATCAAGTACAAGGTCACAAAGGTCTATTTATGGGTGTCACGAGCCTGTGCTCGAACCCCATAAATAGATTTCATTGCTAGAATTATATATATATTAAGTCTTGTCATATCTGGATCATGTATCTACAACGAAATATAAAATGGTATGCAATCATGCATTATGATGCTTGTATGCACCCTAAAATGGTCGCCTAGACTTTGGGCCCCATTTATTCAATTTGTCAAATATCAATTTCCTGAATCAATGCTTTGCAATTTTCAAATCAATTCCTTGATCAAATCGCAATTAAATCAATAATTCAAATATTTCTAAGGTTTGATCATTTCATCAATAATTTTATTTAATTAAAAGAAATATTCTCTTTTAAATAAATAAAATAGGCTTATTTAATTAAAAGAAATATCTTAAATAAAATAATCTTATTTAATTAAAACCCCTTTTAATTGAATGATTTTATCTTATTTAATTAAATATTCCTCTTTTTATTAAATAAACTTATCTTATTTATTTAAAAGATAATTCCTCTTTTAAATAAATAAAATCCCCACTTAAAGCAAAATCTGTGATGGAAAAGGAAATAAATCAAATAAAAACAAAACAAAAATCCTTTTCCTGATTCTTTCAATAATTTTATTTAATTGAAAGAAATATTCCCTCTTAAATAAATAAAATAACTTTATTTAATTGAAAGAAATATCTTTTAAAATGAAATAAATTTATTTAATTAAAATATTTTTTAATTAAATGATTTTATCTTATGATATCTCTCTTTTAATTAAATAATGTTATCTTATTTAATTAATAGAGAATCATTCTTTTAAATAAATAAAAAATCCTCTTAAAGCTCTTTGTGATGAAAAAAGGGAAACAAATAATTAAAAATAAATAAAATCCCTTTTCTCTCCACACTTTCTAAAAAATGAGCTTTATTTCCTCTTTTTGGATTTATCCCACATTGCTCTTGAGGATGCATTCTCTTTCACATTTTCCTATATAAGGAGCCCTCTCCTCATTTCAGATCCCAGAATTTTCATGTTATTGTTATACTGCAGGTTTGGAGAGCAATCTTGGAAGAAGCTTTTGAGCACATTTGGAGCTTGGATATTTGAGACTTCTTTCTTCTTGTCTTCTTCTCTCATGCCTTATGGCAATCCATAGTTTAGATTAATATTGCATTCACATAATAGTTTAAATTCATGTTTCCTTTCATAGATTAACATTATATAAGCATTCATTTCAATAGAATAGTTTATTTCTTGCATTGTTATCATCTAGACTAGTTTCATTTGCATGCAATAACTTGATGATCATGGAGATTAGCATGCTTTCTATTCATCTTTGAATCTCTCATTTCTTGGTGTACTTGCATGGGCATAACTAGGTCAATCTGGGGGCCTCATATAGAAACCCCTGCACTCCATGAATAGAGAGTTGTGAATCACTGTTTGAGACCTCATTCTTGAGTGTTCTTGAATATAATGATTCACAGAAGTGTGACTACTTTTTAGCACACAATGCTCACTTTCAAAGCACTTAAAATAACACAGCTAATGACTTGCTGCTAGGTATATAATTGGTGACAGTCATGTTGTGTTTTATAGGTTGGTTGCTTCAATCCAAATGATGAAGGTTCATTTTTAACCATAGTATATATAAAAAAAGGCCAAAGTGAGGAGGAGGCTCATAGTTAAGCATAGGTTTCTTATTGGGAACATTACAAGATCACAACTCCATCAATGGTGAAAACTAAAAAATGGTGGTAACAGAGTGATAAAGAATATACATGGTCTCTATCAAATAGTGAATGTTACAGCTGAAAGAAAGTGAGAATTTACAGTGAACATCAACAAGCAATAGAAAGGGAGAACCTTAAATTTTGATAAGCATTGACAGGGCATGAGTTTGTTAAGTAGTGACTCCTTTTAGTAATTGAAAATACAAAGAAAACTGGGTACATCAAGACTAAGGTAGTAATGGGTTTGAAAAATATGCTAAGTATCAAATATCAATTCTAGTTTGTTATGTCAACAAGGACAGGGAGAGTCAAATAGTGATGTAATGCATGTATGTGGGGCATACAATGAAACAGACTATCAGTATGATAATAGTGAACATCACAAGAAAAGAAACTATGTATGACATTAAGTTGGAAATGTTTACAAATGTCGAGTTGTAGGTGTATTGACTAGTTTAAAAAAAAGGGGGTAACTCTAGCTAAAGTGTTCAAGCATACAAAAGGAAGCTTTCAAAGCTTTGTTACAACATGTATAAGTAAAGATAATTATCAGTATTTCATCTTTTGAACAACAGGTACAAGCCTAGAATTATTGCAAAAGAATCACAGTAGGCTCAATAATGTATTTGATTTTAAACACAAGCTAATCAAGTAAATCAAAGAGGAGAAATGTGTTACTTATCTCTTAAGATGTTTTTACTCAAGGCTGAGTTGTGACAGTCGTGAACTCCTAGATAAAGCATGTGAATAGTCCAAAGACCAAGTACCAGGTGTTCTAGTCAAACAATAGGGAGGGCTCATGATCTCTCAATCAGAAAACTGAGCTTCTTGTGACTCTAGCCCGCATTCATTACCACATTAGGGTAATGTCTCATGACTTCCAAGAAATTTCTTAGTCAAGACTCAAGATTTTACAACCAAATAAAAACTCAAGTACAAGTAAGATACCAGTCCTAAGGTCATTTTTCAACAGATGCAACCAAACATCAATGAAAGGAGTGCTATAAGCTTGCAGCTACAACTCATTTTCTCTTCCAACTAATAGGCCAAGCTTTAAACAATAGGATTCATGGTCCAATGCCAGTCAAAACCTGTAAGCTTAGCCTTAAAACCATGCTTTAATGACAAATTTTGGATTACAGCCCCAAAGTTGACCTTCAAACCAAATCACAGAGAAAGTGTCAAGTTCTAGATGTTTTAAGTACTAGTCACAAACAAAAAAACTCAAGTTCAAACCCATGTACTCTCAGTCAAACATGGGTTTGAGTTCTCAGTCAAGCTAGAGCCTTACGAGAATACAAATCTTCATGCAAGAAGGGGCTAAATTACAATCAGTTCCATGTGCCAAAGCCCAAACTCTTGGAGAAGTTATAACTCAAAGATCTACCAATTTCATAAAAAAAACTTGAGTTCAAAATAGCGATAAACAATTCTAGGATGGCCGAGCCATTGAAAAACAGAGCTCAACTACTAGCCCATTCTTGAAGTTTATACCAAAATCAAACTTTCAGCCTGATTTCTAGAGAGAAACTCCTCGGTACAAGCTCATATTCAAAGATGAGTCACAAGCCATTCATGAAGTAAACAAGTTGCAGGTTCAAACTCTCAGTCATCAGAGCTTAACGTAGAAAATTTTGAATCATAGTAAGATATTTTTCCCAAATCTCAAATGCAAGATAAAACTCAAAAATTAAGAATGCCAAAGGATTGATTTAGCTTCAAGTCTACTGACATAATAGTGAATGCATTTAAGATTGTAAGTACAAATGACAGCCGAGCCTTAGAAGGCTAAATGGCACATATGCTACGTGAGATATATTTGAAGATTTGTTGATCGTATTTTAGGAGTTTGGTCATATTGACCTTATTTTATGTAATCAACAAGTGGTGGTATTTGGACTTAGATTTTCTAGATTTAAGTCTAAGTTGTAAGTTTGAGGGATTATCATTAGTTTGGTTTGGGTAGCATTTTTAGATATTGAGTTTATCTCAATTATTCCTTTTGTAATATATATTGGTATAATCATAAGAGATATATTTTTAAAATACCAATATTAGGGGATAGTTAGGAGCCAATTTCGGCTATTTTTTAGGAGTTTGATTTGGGGTTAGGTATGGAGGCCATTTTATAGCTAGGTTTGAGTTTTTCTTGGACCATTTTTAGGGAGTCTTCAATTTTCAGATTCAGGCTTAAAGGGCTACATAAGGGAAACTGATTTTCAGTTTTCAGGGTTTGGAGTTGTGGAAAAGGAAGGCTGAGTGAACATTTTTTGTTCCTCTATCCCCTTCTCGCATTTTTGTAACCATTTTCAGAGTTGGAAAGGATAATAAAGCTTGTTTTCTCCAAATTGCATCAATTTTTGAGCATTGAATTCAATCCTAATCTTCTTTTTACATTAAGTGTTTATCAATTTTGCAACAAGGGGAAGTGATTTATTTTCCAATTCCTCCTCCAAGTTGCAAAATATCCATACCTTTTTACAGAGAATGTATGTTTGTTGTCAGATTCTTATTGTTTTTGGTATGTACCCTAATAGTGGATTCTAGTCAGCCTATACGTTGATCAGTGAATGATAGAGCCAATCTCATGAGTAGTTATAATTATAGATGCCAGTTTGAAGATCCTGATAAATCTGAAGCAAATTTTTGGTGTATCACCCCATTTCAATTCATTTTAAAGTTATCTTAACCCCTTTTCCCAGTAAGTTTTAATTAGGAGGTGATATTCCAAATCAAATAGTGATTGGCATAGAATTTAGAGATTCCTTCTCAATCAGAGTCCACCTATAGCTTGAGAAGGTTTTCATTGTTAGGATTGAAATGTCAGAGAGCCCTAATGCTTGATTTAGCGTGACATTTATACACCTCAACAATTTTTGGCACGTCCAGTGGGACTCATTCTTCAATGAATTAGTCAAATAGGATTGTATTACTTGTTGGTTCTAGTGTTCTATTAGCAAGATTCAGACCTTAAAGAGGTCACATTTTGCATAGCTAGAGGTTTTGTGGAGGAAATCAGCTGGTTTCAAAAGGAGAAGAGTTGGTATGTTTCAAATTGTTTTATTTTCTGATTTCCAGCCTTTTAGATGAATAAAGATGTCAAGTTTTCAAGGAGGCTATGCTTACCCAGATGGTCATTTTCCAAGTTTTCCATAATTTCAAGAGAATCATTTTCAGTCCTATCAAGGTCAAAAATTTCAAAATGCATTCAATGAGCCTACATCTACTCAGCCTTTTAATGATTTACAAAATAGAGGTATTGCAAGTATGTTGCAGGATATGCTTATGCAAATTGATCACATGAAGAGGCAGCAAGAGGAGCTTGCCTATCAAGCTCATATTCAATAGCAAGAAGCATTGTCTCAACAGGATCAAGGTTATAGGAAGTATTTGGCTAAGCAATTTAAGAGGAATGAGGCTAAGCTTGCAGGAGGGTTGGAAGCACAGAAGAAGGTTCATGAAGCCAAGATTGTAAGTGAGTTGGAAGCTCAGAAGGATGTTTATGAAAAGGAGCTTCAACAAAAACAAGAGCTAATAAAATCCATGTTTGATAGAGGCCATTAATTTCAGTTAGAAAAGGAAAAGGAAATAAGAGCTCATCAGGAATTTCATGAGAAATTTCAAGAATAGGCACAAAGAGAATTAAAAGTTTAGAAGGAAAGCCATAAGAAAGAGCTTCAAGATCAGGAAAAGAAGATAAGGATCCTAGCTTCTACAGTTGAAACCTATAAGAAAGGCTATCAACTTCAAATTGAAAAGTGTCTTCAGTTGGAACAAGAAAAGGAGAGCATCGAAAATAAGGTTGCTGATAAGCTAAAGGAGGATCTTTCTAAACAAGACAAGACAAAGAAGATATCAGAAAATTAGGATAATTGTGCTGACAAGAATATATTTCTCCTACAAAAGATTAAGGAAGGTGAAGAAGAAGATCATTTTTGGGATGAGTTGGATCAATTTTGTTTACATCTTGGTGATAAGCCCACACTTCCGAAAAGCACACACTTCCAGAATTCATACAACTTGTTGTCCCACTTGATCAAGTAATTAAAGTCCTTCTAGATCTTCACAAAATATTGCTGGTTGCTTTTTTATTCAAAATGATGGTGATTATAGTCAGCTGGATGAAGTAAGTAAAAGTCATATTGATCAGGTCCTTGTCAATAAAATGATCAAATATATCTCCTATGCTTATTTCATGATGATTTTTCATAAGCATGTGGATTATTGTGAACTCAAAAGGATGGGCATCTATTTTTCAGAATCCGTGAATGGTTTTGTTTAACTAGGCTTTAAGCTCATTAGAGTAGGTTAGTTTAGGTTTTCATTTCAATAAGTGCAATTTAGCACTAGGTTTTAGGTTGGATGAGTCTTAGTATAGGTGCATTTTCATTTCAATAAGGTTGCATTCATGCATGTTCCAGTTTTCTAACTCCATTGCCCAATGATAAGGTCTAGAGTTCATGTCTAGCAGGCAGACATCTAGTAGAAGTCACCAAAATTGTTACCCTATTTTTCAGCATGCAGAATAATAGACACAAATAGGAAAAGGGTGCATAGAGGTAGTTCCATTTAACATTGTTTTTTAGGTGATGTGGATTAACATTTTGTTATTGCATTCAATATCAAATTTTTATTGTACTCTAAGTATTGATCACATTTCAAAAATTTCAAATTCATAATTGATCATTATATTGTTCATTCAAAATGAATGTAATTTACAAATGTTCTTTCATACTTCATATTTTATGTCAATAAATAGAGTACATAGAGAAGAATAGAAAGAAGTGATAGAGGTATGAGTAGGTCCTTTGCATTACCTTGAGGAGATGTATGCATATCAAGAGCTGGTTGTCATGTCTGGTCAAGGTCCTTCGGTCCTTTGTCTAAGTCTTCATATGTCGAGTTCTAGGTCTTTAGGGGTTCATCCTACATCATGGTAAGAAAGTATGTTAGATCCAATTGGATCTAAGCATTGCATAACTTGCAATAGAAAAGATAATAATGGACATTAATCAACTTGTTGATACTGATTTTTCTCAGAATGAGACTTTGAAGAAGGTGCTATTACATAGAGTAAATATTTTAAAAGGGAAGTCTCAACTCTTTCATAGTACTTTCATTTCTTTGTAGGGGGTAGAACATCATTGTTCTAATGTCTTGTTCATACTAACCCCATTATTTAATTCTTGGGGCCCATACTTGCAATTCTTTGATAGGATAATTTTACTAATGGAAAAGATGTTGGAATTACATGATAAAATAATTGATGTTAAGGAAATGCAGTTATTAGTAAAGAATTTGTATGCATTTTTCACTGGCGAGTTATAGAACATTTAGACAAAGTTAAAGGTTTTTGTTGAAGATTATAAAGGATATATCCCTTCTATTATGGACATAGAGGGACACTTGAAGGACTGGTAGGTGTGGTTTGATTCTTTCAACCAAATTTTGGATGCTAGCAAGGTGGCTTCTTATTTTGTTGGTGATGATGAAATTTAAACATTTTATGAAGTTGTGGATGAATTGTACAAGAAGAAGATTGACATGAATAAGTTTGTTGTTGAATCTCAAGCCATAATGGATTACAAGTGGAACAAATACCTTGAAGACTTGGATACAGTTAGAGTGACTTCTTGGCCATCAAAGAGGGAAACTGTGGTGTGGGAAACCATTAGAGAGATTCAAGCCTTCCCACATGAAAGTTGTTGAGATATTTCTTTTATTAGATGACGAGACAATAGAGGGAGGTCTGTTAATTTAAATAGGGTATCTTATCTTTGTAGCTCACCTGATGTGGTTATACCTTCGGTGCAAACCAAGACTTTTGAAGAATCTGAGCTACTAGCTGTCGCTTTTGTAATTGTTTCCATACTTGTTTGCTAAAGTTAGTTTTTATTTTTTGATATTAGAAGTCTCTAATACTATGATAAATGATCATTGATGTATAAATTTCAAGGAAGTCAATACAAGGAATTAGGATAAATTTGTTTCTCTAAATCTTATCACCTTTTGTGATATTTTTTAATTTTTTGTGCCATGTGAATAAAGAGCTCAAGATCACAGTTGCAAATTGTTTAAAATTATATGTATAATGTCATATTAATAATAATTATTATGATTTGATTTTTCTTTTAATTCAAGGAATTATGTAAATGATTAGTATAATTTGACACAATTATAATTTATAAAGTATTAGGAAATTAGGAATGGGTATAATAATTTCTACTTCTAGGAAATTAGGAAGCTTTGACCATCGGTAATGTTCTGAAGTTACACTTGGTTGTTTCATAACTTCTCAACGGTTAAGTGGTTATGATGGTGATGGGTTCAAAGGTCCTGAATACGTCGTGCATAACTTTGGAAGGTGTTGAAAAGTGAGAGTAAGTTACATGCCACGTGGAAAGCATTGAGGAGTGGACTGTGTCAACGATCGGATAATGGATTAAAATTTGTCAGGAACAGTTCTAAAGTTATGATAGTAATGTTCAAGTGGTTTGTGGAGCTTCGTAAGGTTTTCTTGGTTGTTAGTGTTGGTGGTTACGAAGTTGTGAGGAAGCATTTAGTAATTACAAGTAACTTCAAAAAGGTTAACAAGTTACAATATTAAACAATTTAGAGGTTATAGAAGGCTTTGTGCGGGACTTCACAAGGTTGTATCTAAGTGTTTGTTACACGGTTCTGCCCTTTCAAAGATGTTAAGAATATTGTCAGTGTAACTTTGGAATGGTTCCCAAGGCCTTTGATTTGCATGTAGTGAAGTTGAGATAGGGTTAGATGAACTATTTGCCTAAGTTCAGATCCAAACCATCTTAAGTTTTGAAAAAGCATGAGTCATTTACACTTTACAATGAGGAAAAAGGACATTATATGATTATACTTCACAAACATAGTAACATGAACATTATACATTATACTTCCAATTTCAATACAGTAACATGGACATTATACATTATACTTCAAATTACAAAAATCATGAATAATAGTTTTTTAAATTGTAAATGTAATATGATTCAACTTCAAGATTCAAGTTGAAGAAGTACAATATACAGTGTATAAACACCTATTAACTGAATGCTAAATCACTCCACTAACTCAGTGAGTATTCTATCACTTCTTATCCCACATGGAATCCAGCTCCTAAAATTGGCTAGTAGAAAGAGGTTCCTCTTCATCTTGAGTTGGGTATTCAAAATAAAAAAATTCTTCATCTTCATTCTAAGTCTGGGACCAAGATCCATCATTTGTCTCAGAACTAGTAGTAGCACCACCAAGTTTTGAAGTGTTGCAAATCCCTCATCTTTCACGCAAGGAATTCCAAATTTCCAATGCCCTATCATAAGCAAAGTCTCTAATATTGTACTGAGTTACAAACAACCTCAAGCAAGTTTCCAATTTTTTGTCTAGATTGTTTCTAATATTTGATTTCAAAAACCCCAAGGCACTAAAAACTCTTTCATCTTCCACTGAACCCAATATCATTGTTTAACATAAATCAAAAAGTTTGAAATATTATGATATTGAATCACGCAATACTTCACTCTACTCTAGCCTTTTCCAAATCTTGGTTATTACACTAGGTTCAAATGGATTCTCCAAGTTTTTCAACTGCAATTTCATACATGATGCAAATTCTCTACATTGTTTTCTAAGATTATCTTAATCTAAATTTCCTTCAATTGGTTGTCCATTGCAATCTGCATGTTTTGAAAAATCTTTGATCAATTCATCAATTTTTTTATGAAAGATATGTGCATCAGTTTGTTTATCTCCGACATTTCTCCAAAAAATGAGGAAACACACAACCCATGGCTTCAAGAATTTCTTCTTGAGGGAATATTTCATGAATCCCACTTGAAAGTTGGTAGGAAATTGAATTCAAATTATCACTAACAAATTTAATAATCCTATCAAAATCAGACTTTTTAACTGGAAGTAGTCTTCCTCGCTTGCCCGTCTTAGATTTGTGCATTGGTATTTCATATCCTTTCACAAACACACAAATCACTTTTTGCATTAAATTGTAAAAAATTCTCAGCATGATTCAAATCTGTAATTGTTTTCCACCTGAAAAATTTAGGCTTTGAAGTGTTATCATATCTGAGTATAGAGCATCCAGGGCAATGCATGTCATTCTATGTAAACTACTATACTCATGGATATACATAGTTCTGTCTTGGGATTTCTTAACAAGTTTTTTCATTAAATCCAACATGGGGAGAAGACTGGCTAAAGTTAACAAAGTCTCTATATCATGTAACTTACGTAACAAATCAAATGCTTTGTCTAATGTGAGGCGTTGCTCATATATTAGTCCAATCAAGGATTGATATTCTATTAGAACTCTTTCTACTAGTCCATGTAAAGAGATCCATCTGGTCTCAACATCCTTGAGAAGCTTATTTCCTAGTGTTACTCCCTCTGAAAAAATCTTAAATTCTACAAAATGCTTAGGACTTCTACAGAAGTAAGAGTATAATTTGTGGACTAGATCTTCAAATTTTGACACTGTAGGAAAAACTCTTACAATTTTATATGCTAAATTCATTCTATGGGCCATGTAATGTATTCCAAGCATGTAAGGTGCCATACTAGTTTTTAATCTTGCACAAAGACCATTCCTTTGGCCTTGCGTTGTTGTAACTCCATCAACTCCAACACACACTAACCTCTTGCCAATTGTCAAATCATCCATACCAGCAACTTCATTCAAAGCATTCTTCACTTCAAAATATAAGTTTTTTGTTGTTGTTGAATTGCCCTTCATTTTATGAACACATAGTAGATGAGCTTGGAAAACATGCTCTTTTACTATATACACATGCGTACAGACCCAAGTAGTGTTATCTATTGCAGTAACTTCATCTACGGATAATGAAATGAATCTGGACCATTTTACTTTCTCCTGTAAATTTTTCTTTTCTACCTTAGAAAGATAGTTTGTCATTTCCCATCCAAAATTTGTTGACCAATGTGACATAGGATAGTGAGGAACTCTCAAAAAGGATAATAAATTACCATATTCTAATAATTCTTTCATAGGATTCCCTCTGGATAGAATATGAAAAACAACACTCATCTGAATAGTCTTTGCCAAGTTTTCTTCATTGGCTGCATGTTTAAACTCAACCTTGATTGGATTTTCACTACTGGTAATTATTGTTATTCTCTTGTTATGCTATTCATATTCTATGACATACTTGACATGAAGACATTCTTCCTTTGATTTCCATCTCACTACTAATATTTATTGTCCATCTATGGTCTTTTTTCATAAACCTTACCAATATGTTTTTATATACTATCAATCTTTAGCTACAATTTCTTCTCTCTTTTAGTTTTCTAGGTGCAAATATTAAACTTTCATTTTGTTGGTTGTTCATCATTGTTTAGGATTGTTTCAATGAAATAGTACTTTTCTACCCAATCAACCTTAAAATTTCTTGTCATATCCCACTCCTACTCCATTTTTACTTCCCTTTTTATTTTCTTCCTACTAACATCAATATTATCTTCTTTGCTACCATTTTCATCGAACTGGTTCTTCATATCCCTTATAACATCTTCTGTTGTACCACCATTGTTATCCTCATTTGATGCATTTTGATTTAACTCAATGACAACCCCAACTTGTGGTATTGGTATTGGTGAGATATTGTGAATGGATTTTGCACTTGCAATTGCAGAATTTGATGGAGTAGAAACATTTCCAACTGCAAAGAAATCCTTTATGGTAGTATCTTTAAGTTTTGGGCATTTTGATGGCCTCCTAGACCCTTCACTGCTCTGAGGAGTCTTACACTTGTCTAGCTTTCCAATCCCTTCACTACCTTGAGCATAATGAGAAGTCTGAGTCTCAACCTCCCTTGACATCTCAATCCCTTTAGTACCATGAGGATACTCAAGATAGTCACCCTTTTCTGACATCTTGACCTCTCACTAGTCACTAGGATTCTAGGAATTAAAATTAATATCAATATAGTAAAGTGTGAACAAATAATGCTTACCTTGGTCCTACTTTCTTTGAATTCTGAAATGTTGAATTCTCTGTTTACTGTTGCAAGAATTTTTTTTGTAAATATGTCCCTCCAAAATTTTGTAACGGGACACGAAAAGACTAACAAATCTAATTTGAATTTATATCAATCCATGATTCCAATTTCCATTTTTTTTGAATTCTCAAGATTTTCAAAATACATTAACATTTTGACTTAAGTGTGGCAAAAATGCGTCAACTTGTTCAATGCATAATGTAGGAATTAACAAACGGTTGGCAAAATAGGTCCTGGTCAATATAACAATTAATAAATGGTTGGTGAAATAGGACCAATGTAAAGACCATTTGGCTATATTTATATTTTATATTCAATTCATAACTAATAACCCTTGGCGAATAAGAGGCTATTAAAAGAACTGTGTCAGATTGGTTAAAGGCAAATATACCAGTCAACCATGTAAAATGACAAATATTAATGGCAATTCAAAATAATATTGACTCATTACCATGTTAAAATTGGGAAATTTGGGCCACCGTGTATCATGCATGATTCACCAATTCTGGCAATTAAATTTCCCAAAATTTGTCAAAAGGTGAATATTCACCACTAAAAATTACCCTACTAGGAAAGTAATCCACACCACAAAAGATATTTGATATAGCATCAAAATAGTAGCAACAAACCAACTGACACCTTCTAAACCAAATTGAGCACCACTAGAAAAGTAGTAAACCCACTTTGAATGTTCTAAAAAATAGATGTATGGATTGAAACACAATATTGTGTCCCACTTTTTAGGATGAACAAATTTTGCATCGGAGGGAAGTGGAAAAAATTGGGCCCTTCGCTCAAAGTGGGGTCTTCGGGCAAAGGGAAAAAACCCCTTCGCGCAAAGTACCTGTTGGAGGTCAAAAGTTCAGTTTATCTTTTGACTCCATATTTTGAAAAAAATATCAAAGTGTTGGAATTAGTCCTTTGAAAATCATTAAAGATGCTTAGTTTGAGGTGCATGGAAAATGGAGCCTATTGATTTTCATGAGAGATTGTTGGGGTAGGGTGTTCATTGTCTATCATTTGACATATGTAATAGGTTCTAGGTCTCTATTTTCAGTTCTGACATGTTTTTGAAGTGGTCATTTTAAGGGTGTTCCCAAAATCCGCATTAAGCCTATTTCCTGATTTTTACTAAGTAGCCCAATTTGGGGGTCTGTATCTTTTTCACAGTGATTTTTCTTTGCATGCTGATTGTTTCATCATATTGCAGGCATGAGATTGAGTCATCTTGAAAAATTTTAGCCCCCCGTGTGCCCGTTTTGCCACTTTCCCAGGCCAATTCCAAACCTAGTTTATGCACTTTTTCACTATTTTGATCTTGAATATTTCTAACTGGCTGACTTTGGCATTTTATTGTGATCGGCATTTCAACTTTTTCAGGAAGCTAGTTATGGATCCATGTTCCTTGTGTGAGGGTGAATCAATACTCAAGTTGTTGATCCCTAAAAGTTTCAATGGGTGATTTTTTGAAGCCAATTTTGAAAGAGATTTTTGCAGATTTACAGTGTAAACAGAATCATTTTGCATTGTTGTTGTGTTCAGAGGGTTATAGTTTCTTATTAGATGGCTATTTTGAGATTCCAATTGTGGATCTGCACTCATTCTATGAGAGTCTTTTATCAAAAAGTGGGAGTGGAGACTCGGGGTTTTATTTTGCCTTCTGTTCAAGGTCATTTCCAAAACTAGTTTCCACTATGTTTACAAGTGTTTTTGCAAATGTAATAAATGGTCGACTTTGGAGATCAAAAATCTCTTTCCTCAAGAAGCATCATCAAAGTTTGTCTTGCAAGGTACTGATAAATGTGAAGGCTACCAAGTGATGTTTGTGTGGAGTTTGGGGAGGCATGTTTTATCCCAACGCAAGGCAATGACCAAATTAAAATATGCCAGCGTAAGTGATAAGATGGGCCTCGCGCAATGCAAAAAGGGAAGCTAGCATGTGATGGAGGCACATTTTAAAGAAAGGGGGATGCTAGACCATTGCTTAGGAAAGATGAAACAATGGATTTTGCAAACACAGATTTGCAGAAAAAAAAAAAAAAAAGACTGTCATATTGCGGGGGGAATAACTTTCAATTCAATTGTTGGATCGGGCTCATTTTTGGATATGTTGTTGCAAATCTAGTTCTCTAGATTCTCATTGGAGCAATTTTCCAAATTCATCTTGGTTTGCAAGATATAGTTGACTAAGTGCAGCACTGTCTAAACTACCCATAACAGTCACAAAGAGCATATATCCCACATTGCCTATGTTTGGGATTTTGGAAGTATTTAAATACTCCACTAGTCACTTAATGAAATAAGTAAGAAGCCAAGAGGCCACTTGACGGGCCCCTTGGCTGGAGGATTTAGTGCGGTGGTGGGCCCCATTATTTTGAGGCAAAGTACTAATAAGCTTTAAAACACCCAAAATAATTATCCCACATTGCTCCCAATTTCAATTGTTCAGGTGTTTATATACAACTCCACTCACATAATGATATAGATCAAAGAGCTAGAGGCTCTGCTCATGTGAGCTCTTGGAGATGCCCTAGGATCTGTGCTAGCGGGCCCACAAGTAAGAATATTTTGTAGAAAATTGACAACGATGATGACTGGACAAGGAGGACATGTGGCAAGCATTCGCGAGGTCGCTAGATCAAGCAGACAATTAGAGAAAGATTTTGAGATTGGCTTGTTCATCGAATCGTCTAATGTAACTACGGTTAAGGAATGTGTTTAGAGATTTGGAGAATGCATGCAGTCACCAGTTCTCCCAATGAGGTGGTTAACCCAAGGTTTGTCCTAGCATCGAATCGCATGGTGACAAGTGTCCAATTCTGGTGCCTCCTTGTGCAAAATATGGAAATGACTTAAAAATTATAGATTTAAAAGAATTTAAAAGGTTTGATATAGTTGCACATTTGAAACAATTCAAAAATTTAAATGGCAGGGCTTGCTCATGGAAAAAAGGCCTGGAGATTCATTTTTTTGTCAAAACATAAGAGTGTTATATGTTTTTGGAAATGAAAAAAGACAAGGAATCTAATGGCAATCATGATTTTTAGTTTCAGAGTGATGGGAAAGAGTAGTTTGGGTTTGAATTCTGAGGTTAGAATCAGAATAAGTTTGTTTGGAAAATGATTGCAGGAGGTGGATAAGTTGGAGAGAATCAGTTGCAGAACAAAGTGGTGGGAAAAACTTGGAGATATTTTCATGCCAAGAATGGACAGCTATTAGTTGGTTTTCAACTGACCACATTCTCCTATATCTTGGATTTTTCTCTCATTTGTAATATGGATGTTGAAATTTATGCTACTGGGACAACTTCTAGGCTTTTGAGTCTTATTTTTGTGTTCATGGTCTTGCAATGTACAGTTCCAGATGAATTTTAATGAGAACAATGGAATCCCTATTCAGTTCCTATTTGATGTCTTTATATGTATTGTCTTAATTCTTGTGTATTGACTTGTAAGGCATGTTAATATACCATTTATAAGGTATTTGTGGGTTTGAATTTGAGTTTCTTTCAAGGAGAGAATAATTCTTGACTTCAAATTCTGAGAATTCTAGGTTTGCATATGAATTTGATGTCCAGGTATTGAAATGAGAAGAATGGTTTGCAAGGTACCTCATTCGGGTTCTTGAGTTTGGAGTTAGGGTTTTCTAGGAATGCACATTTGTATGACTCTATTTCCCAATAGATAAGGCACTAGCCTGTGCTTGACTGGCAATTTTGCCCAATTCAAATCATTTTACATTTCCAATTTCAGAGCATGAATGTTTAGAATCTGTATTGAATAGTACAGACATTGTTGGTAATTCGTTAGAGAATTGAATCTAATAGGTTAGCATGCCTGAGTTTTGAACTCGAAGAGAAGAAGGGTGAATATCCTTGTCACATTTGTCATTTTTCTACAATGATTGTTTACTTTTGTTAATATCATAGATTAGCTTTCTAAGCTTTGCATCTATTGCAACAAAAGACATTAGTAAATCATTGTGGGAACCCCTAATCCACTGCAGGATTTCATTGTGAAGCAGTGAGTCTAAAGATAGGTACACCCACCTGGGTTTGTGGAGCCCAAAGTGTAGGAGGATTAAATCATTTTTAATTATCCTTTTCCCTATAAGAATCTAGAATTGGGAGTCTAAGAGTCAAGCTTAATAGCTATATAGTGATTCTACATGAAAAAGTGCTAACAGATTGGCGACTCTACTGGGAAGAAATAAAGGACAACAAGTTTAAGATGCTCAATTCCTTGCTTGGTTTAATCATCCCAGAGTCTGGTTAAGTGATCATAGAGTCAAGTTATTTTCATAAATTATTATATTATCTCACCGAATGTGAGTGGTGACTCTAGCATCTCTGTTTGATCAGTGCATTGTAATGAAATTATTGATGTATTTGAGGTCCTGACAAATAGTCAGTATTCTTTTATGGTTATGTTGTGTTTGTTGGTTGTGAAGATGGTTTAGATTTGAGATAAAGGTTCTCAAACTAATTTAGTATTTGTCCTCTGTAAAGAGGTGGTGACTCTACCAATGTTTGAAAGGTGATTTTGAGGAAGGCTTCAGGTCAGTGTTTTGCAACAATCACAACATTCCTAGGTATTTAATTTTCATATCAAGTTGTTTCATGAAAACCATGTGAAAATTTTGTTTCCCTATTTAGTGACTATAAGAACTAAGTGGAAGGGAAGAGTTATTATGCTTTGCATACAATATTTGAATAGTTTCAGCTATTGTGTTTTGGTGTATGCAAATTATTTTTCAAAGAGACATGTCTGTTCTACTATGGATAAAATTTGCATAGTGTGTATGCTTGAGTTTACATATACAGGGTTGTGATTGTTTGTAGAAAGTTAAAATATATTTAGATTTTTTCTAGCCTTGTGTATCTCCAAATGTTGGCATGTCTCAAAGAGTATCACAGCTAGGAGATAGAAGAGGTTTTAAATGTTATTCACCTCTAGACTTTGAGGGTATTCCTGGTTACCCAAATGTAATACCCCCAAAAATCAGAAAATTCTTGCCCAAATTTAATGGGGCAAAAGAAGAATCAGTTGAAAATTTTTTAAGTGCATTCATGGACCTGATTGAGGATTTTGATATCAGTCATGAAGATGTGATTATGAGATTGTTTGTAGAATCACTGATAGGAAGTGCTAGGGAGTGGTTTTCATTTCTATCTCACCATTCTATATGTTCTTGGAAGAGTTTTGAATCAACATTTATTGAAACATATGGAGAGTTCATTTGTGAATATAGTCTGTTGGTTGATCTTGTTGAGGAAAAGAAGAGTTAGTGAATGCTTTTAATCTCAGATTTGGGACAACACTAAAGAGAATTCTTGAGAAATGTAGGCCTCATGATGCATTTTCATTGGTTATTTACTTGGTTGCATTTGACAGTAAGATGAGTTACTTGTTGAGAGACAAGGAACCACAAAGTATTCATCATGCTTTTCAGCTGGCATCAGATATAGAAAGGATGAAAAGGTTCAAATTGCCAAAGCTCCATGGTGCTGAAAATACAAGATTGCATGACATTGGTTTCCCAAATGTTGCCACTAATTTAATGATTCTAGTAAATAATGAAAATCTTGGTGAGTGTTATGATCCATTTGGTGTAATGTCAACCAATGCAAATCAGATTGGGCGTTCAAATTTGTTTCAAACTTCTGAGCATAGTGTTGTTTGTGATCTCTATAGTCAGCCCCAAGCTCAAAATAATGACAAGTCAACTGATTTGGGGGTAAATGAATTCTCAACAATGATAGTTCAAGAGCAGAATGATGAAGTTGCTGTAGAAAATAGTGATTACTTTAGATGTCTTGCAAGTGATCTTTGTGATCACTTATTTGATAAATGTATTGATTCCTATGAGCCTAAGGTGATGCCTTCTCTCTCTGATTTGCAATGGGAGGTTTGTTATTCAAATGATTTTCATATTCCAGAATTTGAGGTATTTGGTATTTGTGAAAGTGATGGTGTCAAGTCTGAGATACATTCAATTTGTGATGATGAGTCAGCCTCAACATTTCTAAATTCGTCCATTGATTTGGCGATTTTTAAATATAAACTGAAAGTTGTTTAAGTGAGGACTTGACTGAAAATGTTGAAGTTGATTTGCTTTCATATTTGTATGAACATGTTTATGAAAGTTTCCATGAAAGCATCTCTTATAGTTGTGACGTTGATTATGGTTCTTCACCAGAAATGGAAATCAGCTTGTCTGATGTAGACATTGGTAATTATGATATCGTTAATGGTATTGAGATAGTGTCTTATAAAATGGAGATTAGCAATGCTGATAGTGCTCCCTGTGATAGTGCTTTGTGCTCGGAAAACATGTGCCACAATGAGGATGTATGTAATGGGATATCGGTTGATTTATTCATGCCAAGTTTTGAAATGTTTCATGAAGAAATGGATGAAATTTCAAGTCCTATGAATGATTACCTTTTTCAGCTAGAGGTATGTGTGTTCCCTCATGATTTTGATGAAATGAATGATGACATTTTTTTTTCAAAAGAGGCTAAAAAGGATACGGAGGAATGTATAAATTACCAGGCAAATTTTGAATCTTTTGTTTTCCTAATTCAGCATGCTGATGTGTTTCAAAATGAGTTAGATTTGAAGCCACAACTTGTGGTTCAAGGGGATTTGATTGAACATTCATGTGGTATACAATATTTTGAGTTTCATAAGTTTTATTTTAATGTTCAAGCAATTATTGAAGAAAGCCAGCATGTGTCCAGCTTTATGCTTAAATCAGAATGTTCTCTTGCTTAGCTGGTTATAAGTTTTGAAGGGTGTGACATTTCTATGTTGCAAAATGATCAAAATTTTCATAATTCTAATGATTTTCAAATGCTAAATGACAGTGAAGATACTAGTTATTTTCTTTATGATATGTTGAAGTTGTATGTCAGTGTGATATATCTTGTCAACAGGAAAAGTGTTTTCAAGTTACCTTGGATTCGTGCAAATGAGAATTACATATTTGATAGAGGTAAATGTTGACGCATACTGATAGAGTTTGAAGTCCTCTGTAATTTTTGTAAAGTTGCTTTGTTTCAGTTGTTCAGTGGTTGCTTTTGGGGTTCCTTGTTTGGAGTTTTGAGAAAGTGAAAAGAAGATTGATTTTCTTTGGGTGGTTTGATGACCAAAGATTCTGCATCCTCTGCATGCCCGCATGGGGCACGTGTCCCCAGTCAAAACCACTGTTGGAGGTCAAAAGTTCAGTTTATCTTTTGACTCCATATTTTGAAAAAATTGTAAAGTGTTGGAATTAGACCTTTGAAAATCATTAAAGATGCTTAGTTTGAGGTGCATGGAAAATAGAGCCTATTGATTTTCATGAGAGATCATTGGCGTATGGTGTTCATTTTCTATCATTTGACATATGTAATAGGTTCTAGGTCTCTTTTTTCAGTTCTGACATGTTTTTGAAGTGGTCATTTTAAGGGTGTTCCCAAAATCTGCATTAAGCCTATTTCTTGATTTTTACTAAGTAGCCCACTTTAGGGATCTTTATATTTTTCCCAATGATTGTTCTTTGTGTGCTAGTTGTTGCATCATACTATAGGCATGAGAGTGTGTCATCTTGCAAATTTTTAGCCCCCCATGTGCCCATTTAGCCACTTTCCCAAGCCAATTCCAAACCTAGTTTATGCACTTTTTCACTGTTTTGATCCTGAATATTTCTAACTGGCTAACTTTGGAATTTTATTGTGATTGGAATTTCAACTTTCTGAGGAAGCTAGTTATGGATCTATGTTCCTTTTTTGATGGTGAATCAATGCTCAAGTTGTCGGTCCATGAAAGTTTCAATGGGTGAGTTTTTGAAGCTAGTTCTGAAGGAGATTTTTGTAGATTTACACTATAAACAGAATCATTTTGCAGAGTTGTTGTTTTTAGAGGGTTATAGTTTCTTATTAGATGGCTATTTTGAGATGCCAATTGTGGATCTGCACTCATTGTATGAGATTCTTTTATCAAAAAGTGGGAGTGGAAACTCAGGGTTTTGTTTTGCCTTTTGTTCAAGGTCATTTCTAGAACTAGTTTCCACTATGTTTACAAGTGTTTTTGCAAATGTAATAAATAGTCAACTTTGGAGATCAAAAATATCTCTCCTCAGGAAGCATCATAAAATTTTGTCTTGCAAGGTACTGATAAATGTGAAGATTGCCAAGTGATGGCTGTGTAGATGTTTGCATAGAGTTTAGGGAGGCATGTTTTGTCCCCAGTGCAAGGCAATGAACAAATTAAAATCTGCTAGCATAAGTGATAAGAGGGGCCTCACACAATGGAAAAATGGAAGCCAACATGTGATGGAGGCACATTTTAAAGAAAGGGGGATGCTGGACCATTGCTTAGGAAAGATGAATCAATGGATTTTGCAAACAAGGATTTGCAAAAAAAAAAAAAAAGATAGTCATATTGTGGGGGGGGAAAAATTTCCATTCAACCATTGGATCGGGCTCATTTTCGGATATGTTGTCAAAAATCTAGTTCTCTAAATTCTCACTGGAGAGATTTTCCAAATTCATCTTGGTTCACAAGATATAGTTGACTAAGTGCATCACTATCTAAACTGCCCATAATAGTCACAAAGAGCATATATCCCACATTGCCTATGTTTGGGATTTTGGAAGTATTTAAATACTCCACTGGTCACTTAATGAAATAAGTAAGAAGCCAAGAGGAGACTTGATGGGCCCCTTGGCTAGAGGATTTAGTGCGGTGGTGGGCCCCATTATTTTGAGGCAAAGTAATAATAAGCTTTAAAACACCCAAAACAATTATCCCACATTGCTCCCAATTTTGGTTGTTCAGGTGTTTATATACAACTCCACTCACATAATGAAATAGATCAAAGAGTTGGATGCTATGCTCACGCAAGCTCTTGAAGGCACCTCAGGATCCATGCTGGTGGGCCCATAGGTAAGAATATTTTGCAGACAGCTGACGGCGGTGATGACTTGACAAGGAGGACATGTGGCGGGCATTCACGAAGTCACTAGATCAAGTTGGGGGTTAGAGAAAGATTTAGAGATTGGCTTGTTCTCTGAATCACCTAATGTAACTATGGTTAAGGAATGTGTTCAGAGATTTGGAGAATGCATGCAGTCGCCACTTCACTCATTGAGGTGGTTAACCCAAGGTTTTTCTGAGTGCTCACAAAAAAAATGCCTGGAGATTCATTTTTTGTCAAAACATAGGAGTGTTATATGTTTTTGAAAATGGAAAAAGACAAGGAAACTGATGGCAATCATGATTTTCAGTTTTAGAGTGATGGGAAAGAGTAGTTTGGGTTTGAATTCCGAGGTCAGAATCAGAATCAGTTTGTTTGGAAAATGATTGTAGGAGGTGGATAAGTTGGAGAGAATCAATTGCAGAACAAAGTGGTGGGAAAAACTTGGAGATATTTTCATGCCAAGAATGGATAGCTGTCAGTTGGTTTTTAACTGGCCACATTCTCCTATATATTGGATTTTTCTCTCATTTGTAATATGGATGTTGAAATTTATGTTGCCAAGATAGCTTCCAGGCTTTTGAGTCTTATTTTTGTGTTCATGGTCTTGCAATGTAATGTTCTAGATGAATTTTAATGAGAACAATGGAATCCTTGTTCAATTCCTATTTGATGTCTTTATATTTATTGTCTTAATTCTTGTGTATTGACTTGTAAGGCATGTTAATATACCATTTATAAGGTATCTGTGGATTTGAATTTGAGTTTCTTTCAAGGAGAGAGTAAGTCTTGATTTCAAATTCTAAGAATTCTAGGTTTGCATATGAATTTGATGTCCAGGTATTGAAATGAGAAGAATGGTTTGCAAGGCACCTTATTCTGGTTCTTGAGTTTGGAGTTAGGGTTTTCTTGGAATGCACATTTGTATAACTATGTTTCCCAATAGATAAGGCACTGCTCTATGCTTGACTGGCAGTTTTCTTCATCAATCATTAATTCAAATCATTTTACATTTCTAGTTTCAAAGCATGAATGTTTAGAATCTGTATTGAATAGTACAAACATTGTTGGTAATTCATTGGAGAATTGAATCTAATAGGTTAGCCTGCCTGAGTTTTGAACTCAAAGAGAAGAAGGGTGAATATCCTTGTTACATTTGTCATTTTTCTGCAATGATTGTTTACTTTTGTTAATATCATGGATTGACTTTTTAAGCTCTGCATCTGCTGCAGCAAAAGACATTAGTAAATCATTGTGAGAACCCCTAATCCACTGTAGGATTTCATTGTGAAGCAATGAGTCTAAATATAGGTACACCCGCCTGGGTCTATGGAGCCCAAAGTGTAGGACGATTAAATCCTTATTAATTAGCCTTTTCCCTATAAGAATCTAGAATTGGGAGTCTAAGAGTCAATCTTAATAGTTATATAGTGATTCTACATGAAAAACTGCTAACAGTACCTTGGGTAGGGTACTTCGGGTGAAGCACCCTATGTAGGGTACTTCAGGTGAAGTGGGGTCTTCGTGTGAAGACACCTTTGGCTGGATTCTCTATATATTTTCAGCTATGTTTTTTATTTTTTTGTTGTGTACTTTTTGGATTTTGTAGACCCAGTGGTTAGAGCAAACCAGCGACATGCAACACAACATCAGCACCTCTCGAGCTTCTTCGACGTCTTCAGATTGTTAGTAGTATCAGGTACACGCATTTTTCTCATTTTTTATTGTAAATTATATGGTTTATATTTATTTTAGTTATTTGTTTTAAATAAAATTTAGTTTTGAAAATGTTAGAAAATCATAGTTAAATATTAGAATATGTTAGAAAATCGTAGTTAAATATTAGAATATGTTAGAAAATCATAGTTAAATATTAGAATATGTTAGAAAATCATAGTTAAATATTAGAATATTTTAGAAAATCATAGTTAAATATTAGAAATATTAGATAATTGTAGTTAAATATTAGAATATATTAGAAAATGATAGTAGAATGTTAGAAAAACATAGTAGAATTGTTAGAAAGTGTTAGAAAACATTAAAACTATAGTATAAATTTTAGAATATGTTAGAAATGATAGAAAATCGTAGTAGAAATGTTAGAAAATGTTAGAAAACATTAAGATATAGAAATTATTAAAAGTATTTGTTTTTAAATTTCTTTTAAAGTTACTAAATCTTAGGAATCTCTCTCTCTCTCTCAAGTACACGCATTTTTAGTAAATAATTAGTTAGTTATTTGTTTTAAATAATTTTTAGTTTGTAGAAATCTTAAAAAAAATTGTAGTTAAATTTTAGAAAATGATCTAGTAGTATGTTAAAATATGTTAGAAAATTGTAGTAGTAAGTTTATAGGAGCCTCATCCCTCCCTTACGAGATATTAAGACACATAGGATCCCTTAGGAATCTCAAGACCTTATAATACATATTAGGATGTCATAGGACCCATTCATGTATGTTAGGTTCCATTAATACATACAAGGACTCATTGTTTCCCTCAAGGATCCTTAAGACATATTATGATGAATTAATGTAACCTATGATCCCTTAGGATAGGTATTATGACACCTACAACCCCTTAAGACATTTTAGGACCCTTACACATCGCTTATGACATTTTAAGACATGTAGGACCCCTTAGGACCCATATGACACATTATTATATCTTAAAATGTTCTAGGACTCATTCACCTATCTTAGCTTCTATTAATACATATGCATGTTGGAATTAGGAGAGATAGGTACTAAGAGGGGAGGGGTGAATCAGTGCCTTCAAAAACTTCACTTGTAAAAACTTTTAGATCTATAACTGTATACTGTGATAACCAATCAAAATAACTTGAAACTAATTGCATAAATCAATCATATAGTTAACTTAAGAAAGTAAACAACATGAAATCAATATGACAATCACATAACACAAGTATTTTGGTAACGCAGAAACCCTTGTAAGAAGGTAAAAACTACGATGGGGATGACACCCACAAATTATTCACTACTGCAGATAGAAAAGGTTTGTCTGTTAAGGCTACAAGTTTTGATCACTTCTGGTGATCTTACCCTGTTAGGAGTAACATATTAGATCAGCTAGATCTACCTAGTAATAGGATTTTGACAACACTAATGAAGTGTGTACTCGGTTAAGGTATTTACATAAGACTGTTAAGTCTACTTTGTTAAGAGATTTTATCAAAAAATTCTACTACAATTGTCAAAAAGTAATAGGCAATTATCTGCTAGTTGACAACTCAATTGTCTGAAACAGATCAATAAATGCTCTTAAAAATATCACCTTGACTATGATGATTCACTACTCTATTATGCTTGGTAGTCTTCTCTGATTCTACTCAATCTAATATCCTTTGTACTCTATTCTGCTCTGTAAACTGATTGACTTGAAGTTAGGAAATAGCTTCAAGTGCTCTGTGATTCATATATATCAGTTCACTCACTTCTTTTAAAATGATGCAAAAATACAAAATATATAGTGTTCTATTTTTGCCGCCTTAGCAAAAATTAGGTTACAAAAATAATCATAGCCCTAAGATCTACGGTGCAAAATTAACCTAGATCAACTATTACAATAAGATAAACATTACAATTAATGAGTATCTTTTACAATAAATGTTCCTTGATCTTTGTAAACCATTTTACAATCTGTTGTAACCCTTTGCATAGAAGAATGTGCCATTTCATATTACTATGCCATTTTATATTGTGATCATCGGTAAACACTGTATAAACTATTCGATGTATACTACGATGCTTGGTGTTTACTATCCATCGGTGTTGGTGTCGCTGGTGCTTGGTAAACTGTGTGATGCTAGGTGTAAAGGCTTTACCGACTACTCTATCTTACTTCTGGTTATCGACCAACTCCATATAAGTGACCGAACGACCTGTTTAATATCCTTTGATATTGATGACAACCTTAAATGCTCAATAGAGATTAACAATCTCCCCCTTTGGCATTAGTATCAAAACTTCAAATGTATATAGACAAAATGTTTCTATATATTCCTTATATCTCCGCCATATACATATCCACAACAAAAAAATTTTTAAGTACATAGTACTTCCCCTCAGTACATGCTCTCAGTAGTATGTAATATACATATCAAAGTATACTTATTTGGCATATACATGTTTTCCCCCTTTTTGATAATAATGCCAAACACTCAAAAAATAAAGTATACTGACATCTTATCAAAAAAAATTTGATGGGTTTTCTTTACAAACTCCAAGAGTTTATCCCACTCCTCTTTCAAGTTGGTAAGAGCAATATGCTCAAGACCGACTTGCACATGCATGTCAAAGATATTGTCTAACACCAAAATCTCTGGTGTTGCTACAAGTTGTTTAGCTTTGACAATATTAGTTTCAAAAAAATTTAGGTAAGGAGTGAGTTCTATTTGTAACTCAGTGACCTAATCAATGATTTGCTCTTCTTGTTTTCTTAGATCTGCTATCAACCGCTAGAGTTCCTAAACTCGATGAATATGCTTTAAGAAGGCATCCAACTTGGCTATAGCTACTTGTGTACTCAACTTTATTTCTACTTCTAAACCTTTTATCTTTTTACTGACTTCTACAGTGAAGGTGTCTGAAGTACAAAGCTTGATAAAAAATTGACAGATTATCTGGGTGATAGATTTTACCTCGATAATGACCTCAGATAATTTTACCTTATTTAGTGCCACTTTTGTGCTAATCCTTTCTGCCAATTTGTCCTAAATCTTTGATTATGACCATTCTTCTATTCTTTTGTCTACATCTGTGTCAGGGGCATTGATTTTTTCGGCGAGTGTAGCAAGCTGATCTATGATGGGAGTATTCTCATCAAGATTTGTCTCTGGTACTATCTATTGTAGAATATCCCTCACATCATGTAACACTTCTTTGTGTTTGTGTTCTTTCCTTAACTTTTCTTGTGCCGCTTTCCTTGAACATAGCTCCCCATATCTACTTAGTTCCTCGGGGCTTAGGGTTCTTGGGTCACATTCTATTATAATTATGACATCATCAATGGTGACCAGCCCTTTTACTTTCTTCTTCTTCTTCTTCTGTGCAAGAGGTGACTTCTTCTTGTTGGAATTAGGAGAGATAGGTACTGAGAGGGGAGGGGTGAATCAGTGCCCACAAAAATTTTCTTGTAAAAACCTTTTTGATCTATAACTGAATACTGTGATAACCGATCAAAATAACTTGAATAAAATTGTATAAATCAAGCATCTAGTTAACTTAAGAAAGTAAACAACATGAAATCAATATGACAATCACATAACACAAGTATTTTTGTAATGCAGAAACCCTTGTAAGAAGGTAAAAACTGCGGTGGGGATGACACCCACAAATTCTTCACTACTGCAGATAGAAAAGGTTTGCCTCTTAAGGCTACAAGTTTTGATCACTTCTGGTGATCTTACCCTATTAGGAGTAACATATTAGATCAGCTAGATCTATCTAGTTATAGGATTTAACAACACTAAATGAAGTGTGTAATCAGTTAAGATATTTATACAAAGAAGGTTAAGTCTACTCAGTTAAGAGATTTCACCAAAAAAATCTATTACAATTGTCAGAAAGTAATAGGTAAATATCTACTAGTTGACAACTCAATTGTCTGAAACAAATCTATAAGTGCTCATCAAAATATCACCTTATCTGTGATGATTCTCTACTCGATAAACTTCTATGATTCTGCCCAATCTGATATCATCTGTGCTCTGTTCTACTTGGTAAACTGGTTGTCTTGAAGATAGGCAATTTCTTCAAGTGCTCCATGATTCATATATATTAGTTCACCCAACCTTTTTAAAATGGTGTGAACAAACAAAATATATAGTGTTTTGTTTTTATGCCTTAGCAAAAATTAGGTTACAAAGATAATCATAACCCTAAGATCTATGGTGCAAAATAACCTAGATCAACTATTACAAAAAGATAAACATTACATTTAATGAGCATCTATTTAAAATAAATGCTCTTTGATCTTAGTAAACCATTTTACGATCTATTGTAACCATTTGCATAGAAGAATGTGCCATTCTAGATTACTATGCCATTTTTTGTGATCATCAGTAAACACTGTATAATCTGCTCGGTGTTTACTGACCGTCATTGTCAGTGTCACTGGTGCTCGGTTAACTATGTGATGCTCGGTGTAAAGGCTTTACCAACTGCTCTATCTTGCTTCAGGTTACTAACCAACTTAATATAAGTAACCGACTGACCTATTTACTATCCTTTGATACTAATGACAACCTTGAATGCTCAATAGAGATTAGCAATCTCCCCCTTTGGCATTAGTATCAAAACTTCGAATGTATATAGATAAAATATTTCTATATATTCCTTATGTCTCTGCCATATACATATCCACAACAAAAATTTCTAAGTACAAAGTACTCCCCCTCGGTGCATGCTCTCAGTAGTATGCAATATACATATAAAAAATATACTATTTGGCATATACATGTTTTCCCCCTTTTTGATAATAATGCCTAATCCCCAAAAATTATGTAATGTATACTTACATCTTATCAAAAATGTGTGGATGGGTTTTCTTTATAGAATCTAAGAGGTTGTCCCATTCCTCTGTCAAGTTGGTAAGAGAAATATGCTCAAGACCAACTTGGGCATGCATGTCAAAGATATTATCCAACACAAAAATCTCTGGTGTTGCCACAAGTTGCTCAGCTTTGACAATGTGTTCTTTGAAAATTTTCAGGTAAGGAGTGAGTTCTTTCTGTAACTTTGTAACTTGATCGATGATGTGTGCTTCTTGTTTCCTTAAATTTTCTATTAGCCACTGGAGTTCCTAAACTTAGTTAATATGCTTTAATAAAGCAGTTGGCTCGGTGATAGCTGCTTGTGTACTCAACTTTATCTCTTCTTCTAAACCTTTTATCTTTTTAGTGACTGCTACAGTGAAGGTTTCTGAAGTACATAGCTTGATTAGAAGTTGACAGATTATCTGGGTGATAGATTTTACCTCAGTAATGACCAAAAATAATTTTACCTTGTTCAGTGCCACTTATGTGCTAATCCTTTCTACCAATTTGTTCTGAATCTTTGATTCTACCCTTTCTTCTATTCTTTTCTCTGCATCTGTATTAGGGGCATTGATTTTGTCGGTGAGTGTGGCAAGTTGATCTAAGATGGGAGTATTCTCATCAATATTTGTTTCCAGTACTATTTGTTGCAGAATATCCCTCACATCATTTAACAATTCTTTACATTTGTGTTCTTGCCTTAACTTCTCTTGTGCCACTTTCCTTGAACATAATTCCCCATATCTACTTAGTTCCTCGGGGCTTAGGGTTCTTAGGTCACATTCTAGTATAATGATAACTTCATCAATGGTGACTGGCCCTTTGGCTTTCTTCTTCTTCTTCTTCTAGGCAAGAGGTGACTTCTTCTCACTTATGAAAATAGCTTTTTCTTCACTTCTTGGAGTATCTTTCCCAGTTGACACTGTATCATCCTTCTTTGGCTCCTTCTTAGATTGTGTGGGAGTCTTGATTGTAGTGTCAGGTGGGTTCACCTTGGTTGACTTTGTTTCTTCTAGTTCCTTTGTTTCTATAGATTGTACCTCTAGTTTGTTAGGCTCATTTGTATCTGCAAGTTTCTCAGGTGCTTGAATCTCAGTTGTATCTTTATTTGGCTTAGGATGAAACACACTAGGTTGTACTTGTGAAATTATTTCAACTACCTCTACAAGTAAAGGTAGTTCTCCCATTAGAGATGTGAGCACACTTTCAGTGTTTAATGCTTCATCTTTGTAAGGTTCAATTGTCACATCTTCGTCATCCTCATCATTAGGATCACCATTAGTGATGTCCTCAATGAGTGCATCATCATTGGTTTTCTTTTGTAAGTGGATCTTGACTTGATCCGGTGCATCCTGTGAAATTTTGATTTCTTCCTTTTGTTCGATGATATCAATTATCTCAATAACTGATATACTAGTGTCTTCTATTTTTTTACCTTTATTATCATCAATGAAAATACCTTTATCTTTTGAACCATGTCTCTTCTTAGATAGTTTCAGGAATGCTTCTTGCTCAGCTTTTTCTTTTGCTTTCAGAATTGATGTCCATAGAGAATCACATATGACATCCATAATATCCAGATTCTCATCCATGATCTGCATAGCTCTATTCTTGACTATAAATCTAGCCTTATACTTTGTCATGTATTCACTTACCAAAACATAGCTAAAGTCTGAGGTTGCACAGGTTAGTGACTATTCTCTTTTCCTTTTCTCTGTATCTAGTGCAATAGCCCATCTCTCACTTATTTTGTCATCAAGTTCTTTTGGCAATTGACATGCAAATTCCATTGGTACTCTCTTGAATTTAATCATCATTTGGTTGATAGCATGTTCTATCTTTGTCTTGTCCTTAATTGACATGTCGTTAAATTTGTCTATGCCTGGATCATTAAGATTTCCATTCTCAATTATATCTTCAATTATTTCTTCTATAGTACTTTTCCTGTTATGAACTAACTTGAATTGATCAGGATCATTTTTAGTTTCTATATCCTCTAGATCTTCCTTATTTCATAAATATTTCCTCTTTTTCTTCAGTGTCTCAGCTACTTTCTTGTTCTTTCTCTTAGCATATTTCCTGGTCGATGTTGCTGCTCTTCTTTTTTTCCACTTTTACTACTTCTACTTGCTCAATAGATTGTGCAGCAGTTGATGAATGTGTCTTAATTCCTTCAAGTTCTGGTAGCTGCATATCTTGTTCATCATTGGTGGGAGGAACCAGTGTGTGATCCTTTTCTTTTTCTAACTTGGTTTCCTCACTATCATAGGGCTTGTTAGCCAACTGTAACTGACCTTCAGTTGCTTCTTTAACTGGTGACTCCTTAGGTGAGTCAGATGCATTTCCATATTTTGCTGTGAGATCTTTTTTCATTTTCTTCACTCTTCTTGACATTTTTCTGATCTCTATGTCTGTTGTGATTCTAGACTTAGCTTCCCCATATACACCAAACCTACTGGCAGTGATGTCTATCAGTAATTCTAGCAATGCATTGATAGATTTCAAAGTGAAATCATGATTCATTTCATATCCCATTGGTGCTAGCCATTTTGTTCTCAGTTCTACTGACTTTATCATTGAGTGGTCTGTGCTGACTACAAAGCATATATCATCTTCAAATTTACTTAATAATTCCTTTGGAATTCTACTCCTTTGTTGCATCTTTGTTTGAAATTCCTTGAAATATGCATTGAATTCCTTATTCAGATTGTCTCCTAGACTTTTCATCATTTCACCGATTTGAGCAGTTATCGGTTTGTCCGATTGCCAGTTTACTTTACCGATACCTGGTACATATTTTTTTAGATAGAGAAATGTACATACAAGTAGTGATTCATACTTACATGTATTGGACTTCTTTTCCTTTATTGTCTTCATATTATCATGCAATTGGTGTAGTAGCAGTTCTGGAAGATCAACCTGGTGATCTTTCTTCACAATTTTGTAAGCCATGTCCATGGCACTGTAGGGTACACTATTTGGTCTACTGGATTGGAATATCTTGTACCTGATGACATAAGCTGCAAATTTTACCACTGGATCTTTGATAGTTGATATCGTTAGTGCCCTACCATCCCATTGAGCTCTAGTGTTCTTTTCTACATCAAGACGAAATAAACTTCAAAAGGCTTTGGCTTTGTCAGTTATAGGGTACCTAGTAACCCTACTGATAATCTTCTTCATGACCTCAATAGGTTTATCTAGCCAAAATTTTTCATTATGAAATCTACTTAGCACAATTCTTATCCAGTCATTATGGAATGATTGCAGGAAGCATGTAAAACACCATAACCCTGACTCCTCAATCTTCTTGTATTCAGATTTAATCTTACCATCTAGTCCAAAGACTTGCTGATAAGTAGCAATAGTCTCAAAATCACATACTTCACTGATTTTGCAGTGAATATAGGCCCTAACTTCTTCTGTCAACAAAACCCTATCTGGAATACTCAAAAATGTGCCCTAAAAATTAATTCTACTTCCTCCTCAATGTTCTGTGATTTGCTTGCAGTTAATGTCAATGCCATAAATTATTTCTAGGGTTTTGACAAATAATAGATAACCAGTGTTCGGTAGGCAGATGAACTTACTTGTTATCATCAAAGAATTGTCCTTGGTTTGATCTATAGCAGCCTTGAATCTGTTCTGAAAATCTTTAGCTCAAACTCTTCTCTAAAAAATCTCTATTCTTCTAAGTCGTAATGTAACAATGAACTCTGTTTCCGTGATATATAGACTTTTCTATGTTCCCACTCAAACTTTGATGCATTAAATGCATGACCTAACTTTTGATATGAAACAGCTGTCAGCTCGGTTATGTCTATAATTTCTTTTTCTTGGTTAACATAGAATTTCTTCATCAGTTTGCACTGTTGTCAGTTAACCTTGTGTAGTGATTCCCGACAGGTGACTAGCTCACGTTTCTTCTTTTACCGACTATATGATATTTGTAAACTTATAACACTTAAACCATGGTACATCTTTATTCACACAGATTTGGTATTTGTACATCATATATAAGGAACTATATGTAAAATGTGATCATTTAAAATGTCAGTTCCATACATATCTTTGTCATCTTAAGTGGAGGTACTGATGTAACCCAATCCAGTGGACGAGGTTTCAGCGACAGTGTTACTTGACTCAGCATTCTCATTAGATGCCTTCTTCCACATTGTGTTCCTTAACTTCATAATTTCTGCAATGTTATATCCACTTTCAAATATATGGTTTTCATCTGGTGCTCGGTCTCTGTAGTTCTTTCTTACATGACTAACCTTGTGACAGTGCATACATGCCATTCCTGCATTTGTCCAGTTTCTTGATTGTCCAATCTGACACTTTCTATAACAATTTTTTGCAATATGTCCATACTGACCACATACAATATAATTACTCCATGTATTATAATCCCAAACATATGAATTACCTTGTCTCTTCGGTTGATATGGTTTTCGTTGTAGTTTCTCTTTAGGTGTCCAAACTTGTTTCATTTTTTCCTTGTAGTCCCTTGCATTGTGTCCATGCTTACTATAAGTATAGAATATTTTCTCCTCAGTAGTATTATTAGAAATGTCATTCTTCTTAGCTCTACATTCATAAGCTGGATGTCCAAACTTACCACAATAATAACAATATCCACCGAACTTAGGAATGACAGGAGTTTTACCTTGTGCTTTGCTTCTGCACACATTAGATGTATGTCCTGGTTTTCCATAGTGGTAACATGTCATCACTTTAGGTTTCTAAGTTTGATTGTTGTTGACTTTTTCATCTTGTTGTGATGATTCTCCTTCACCAGTGTAGCCTATACCAGCTCTACTTCTGAATCTCCTCTGATTAGTTAGGAAATCATCAATCTTTTTAGAACTTTCCTCAGCTATCTTCATCATTTCATTGTGTTTCTTTTGTGTCTTTATTTCATTTCTTAGTTTTTCATTATCTTCTTTGAGTATAGCAACATCTTCAAGTCTTCTTGATAATTCTCCATTTACTCGGTTCATTTCTTGATTGACTGTCATCATCTAATTTGATACTTGGAAGTGACAATCAGTGAGTCTCTGTATTTCACTTTCTTTTGCTTGAAGTTGTTTAGTCATCAGTCTTCGATCTTTAATAGCCAGATTTTGATCTTGTTCAGCTTGTCTAGCATTGTTCATGATTTCCACCATTCTCACCATTTGAGATTCATGACCGATTTGAAGTGCTTTCACTTGCTCAAATAGATGCTAATTCTTTTTCAGATAATTTAGAGATTATGCTTTCGGATCCGTCAGAGATGCTTCTAGAGCTTGATCCAATATGATCAAATATTTCATCAATAGGTTCTTCATGATAACTGATTTCATTTAGCTGAATTGCAAGGTTCTTTCTTTCAACCAGTAATTTCTTCAGTTCTTCCTTGGCTTGTTTATACTCTTCCACACACATTTGTATTTGTATCTTTTGAATCTCAATAGTCTTGTCAATTTTGTATCTCTCCATGAATTAGATATTTACCCTTCAGTGGTTAGACTATTCAACAAGAGAACTATGCTCTGATACCAATTGTTGGAATTAAGAGAGATAGGTACTGAGAGGGGAGGGGTGAATTAGTGTCCACAAAACTTTTCTTGTAAAAACCTTTCTGATCTATAACTGAATACTGTGATAACTGATCAAAATAACTTGAATACAATTGTATAAATCAATCATCTAGTTAAATTAAGAAAGTAAACAACATGAAATCAATATGACAATCACATAACACAAGTATTTTTGTAATGTAGAAACCCTTGTAAGAAGGTAAAAACTACGGTGGGGATGACAGCCACAAATTCTTCACTACTGCAAATAGAAAAGGTTTGCTTGTTAATGCTACAAGTTTTGATCACTTCTGGTGATATTACCTTGTTAGGAGTAACATATTAGATCAGCTAGATCTACCTAGTTATAGGATTTAACAACACTAAATGAAGTGTGTACTCGGTTAAGATATTTATACAAAGACTGCTAAGTCTACTTGGTTAAGAGATTTCACCAAAAAACTCTATCACAATTGTCAGAAAGTAATAGGTAAATATCTACTAGTTGACAACTCAATTGTCTGAAACAGATCTATAAGTGTTCATCAAAATATCACCTTATCTGTGATGATTCTCTACTATGTTCTACTCGGTAAACTTCTCTGATTTTGCCCAATTTGATATCCTCTATGCTTTGTTCTGCTCGGTAAACTGGTTGTCTTGAAGATAGGCAATTTCTTCAAGTGCTCCGTGATTCATATATATTAGTTCACCCAACCTTTTTAAAATGGTGTGAACAAACAAAATATATAGTGTCCTATTTTGCCGCCTTAGCAAAAATTAGGTTATAAAGATAATCATAACCCTAAGATCTACGGTGCAAAATAACCTAGATCAACTATTACAAAAAGATAAACATTACATTTAATGAGTATCTATTTACAATAAATGCTCCTCAATCTTAGTAAACCATTTTATGATCTGTTGTAACCATTTGCATAGAATGTGCCATTCCAGATTACTATGCCATTTTCTGTGATCATTGGTGAACACTGTATAATCTTCTCAATGTATACTATGATGCTCAATGTTTACTGACCATCGGTGTCGGTGTCACTAGTGCTCAATTAACTATGTGATGCTCGATGTAAAGGCTTTACCGACTACTCTATCTTACTTCAAGTTACTAACTGACTTAATATAAGTAACTGACCGACCTATTTACTATCCTTTGATACTAATGACAACCTTGAATGCTCAATAGATATTAACACTTCTCAGTAATAACAATAGCTTTTTCTCTAGTTTGTGGAGTATCCTTCCCAATTGACACCATATCTTCCTTCTTCTGTTCCTCGGTAGATGGTGTGGGAGTCTTGGTTGTAGTGTCAGGTGGGTTCACCTCAATCAACTTTTTGTCTTCTTGTTCCTTTGTTTCTATAGACTGTGCCTCTATTTTGGTAGGCTCATTTGTATCTACAGGTTGCTCAAGTGGTTGTATCCCTATTGTATATTTATTTTTCTTGGGATGAGAAGCATTAGGTTGTACTTGTGAAAGTATTTCAATTGCCTCTACAAGTACAGGAAGTTCACCCGATAGAGATGTGAACACACTATCAATGTCTAGTGCTTCATCTTTGTTTGGTGCAATTGTCACATCTTCATCATCCTTATCATTAGGATCACCATTAGTGATGTCCTCAATGAGTACATCTTCATCAGTTTTCTTCTACAAGTGGATCTTTACTTGATCCGGTGCATCCTGTGAAATTCTTATTTCTTCCTTTTGTTCAGTGATATCAATTACCTCAGTAACTGATATACCAGTGTCCTTTATTTTCTTTCCCTTATTATCATCAATGTAAATACCTTTACCTTTTGAACTGTGTCTCTTCTTAGACAGTTTTAGGAATGCTTCATGTTTAGCTCTCTCTTCTACTTTCAAAATTGATGTCCATAGAGAATCACATGTGACATCCATATCAGCCACATTCTCATCCATTATCTACATAGCTCTATTCTTGACTAGAAATCGTGCTTGGTACTTTGTCAAATATTCACTTGCTACATCATAGCTGAAGTGTGAGGCTGCACAAACTAATGATTGTTCTCTTTTCCTTTTCTCAGTATCTAGTGCAATAGCCCATCTCTCATTTATTTTGTCATCTAGTTCCTTTGGTAATTGACATGCAAATTCCATTGGTACTCCCTTGAATTTAATCATCATCTGGATGATAGCATGTTCTAGCTTTGTCTTGTCCTCAATTGACATTTTGCTAAATTTGCCTATGCCTAGATCTGCAAGATTTCCATTTTTAATTATATCTTCAATTATTTCTTCTATTGTACTTTCCCTATTACGAACTAACTTGAATTGATTAGGATCATTTTCAGTTTCTGTATCCTCTAGATCTTCCTTATTTCTTATGTATTTCCTCTTTTTCTTCGGTGTCTCAGCTACCTTCTTGTTCTTTCTCTTTATGTATTTCTTCATCGGTGTAGGTGCTCTTCTTTTTGCTACTTTTACTATTTCTTCTTTCTCGGTAGGTTGTACTACAGTTGACGAATGTGTCTTCATTCCTTCAGATTCTGGTAACTGCATTTCATGTTCAACATTGGTGGGAGGAACTAGTGTGGAATCCTTTTCTTTGTCTGACTCTGTCTCCTCGCTATCATAGGGCTTGTCAGCCAACTATAACTAACCTTTGGTTGTTTCTTTAATCGGTGACTTCGCAGATGAGTTGGAAGCATTTCCATATTTTGCTGTGAGATCTTTTCTCATTTTCTTCACCCTTCTAGACATTTTTCTGATCTCTATGTCTATAGTGATTCGTGACTTAGCTTCCTCATATGTGCCAAACCTAGTAGCAGTGATGTCTATCAGTAATGCCAGCAATGCATTAATAGATTTCAAGGTGAAATCATGGTTCATTTTGTATCCCATCGATGCTAACCATTTTGTTCTTGGTTCTACTGCCTTTATCATAGAGCGGTCTGTGCTGACTACAAAACATATGTCATCTTCAAACTTACTCACTAATTCCCTTGGAATTCTACTCCTTTATTGTATTTTTGCCTAAAATTCCTTGAAATATGCATTAAATTCCTTATTCAGATTATCTCCTAGAATTTTCATCATTTCACCAATCTGTGCAGTTATCGGTTTATCAGTTGCCAGTTTACTTTACCAATACCAGGTACATATTTTTGCAGATAGAAAAATGTATAGACAACCAGTGATCTGTACTTACATGTGTTGGACTTCTTTGATCTTATTGTCTTCATATTATCTTGCAGTTGGTGTAGTAGCAGTTTGGCAAGATCTACCTGGTGATCTTTCTTTACAATTTTATATGTCATGTCCATGATGCTACAGGGTACACTATTTGGTCTACCAGATCGAAATATCTTATACCCAATGACATGAGCTACAAATCTTACCACTGGGTCTTTGATGGTTGAGATTTTAAGTACCCTACCATCCCATTAAGCTCCAGTATTCTTTTCAATTTTAGGATGAGATGAACTTTGAAAGGCTTTGGCTTTGTCAATTGTAGGGTACCCAGTAACCGTACTGATAATCTTCTTTGTGACCTCAACATTTTTGTCCAACCAGAATTTTCCATCATGAAATTTTCTCAATGCAATTCTTATCCAGTCAGTTTTGAAAGATTGCAGGAAGTATGTAAAACATGATAACCCTGACTCCTCAATCTTCTTATATTCATATTTTATCTTTCCATATGGTCCACAAAATTTTTGATAAGTAGCAATGGTCTTAAAATCACCTACTTCTCTGATTTTGTAGTGAATATAGGCCCTAACATCTTCTATTAACAAAACCCTATCTGGAATACTCGAAAATGGGCCCATATCATCCATTTGTGCTGCAACCTTGGGATGTGGCTTAAATTTGGCCTCAGTGAAATTAGCCCTAACAATTAATTTTGCTTCCTGCTCAATGTTTTGCGATTTGCTTGTAGTCGATGTTTTTGCCATAAATTATTTCTAGGGTTTCAGTAAGCAATAGATAACCAGTGTTTGGTAGGCAAATGAACATACTCTATATCGTCGAAGATTTTTTGTTGGTTTGATCTACAGTAGCTTTGAATATTTTCTAGAAAATCTTTAGCTCGAACTCTTCTCTATAAAATCACTATTCTTCAAAATCATAGTGTAACAATGAACTCTGTTTCTGCATATTTATAGATTCTTTTTTTATATTCTTGCTCAAACTTTGGTGCATTAAATGCATGAACTAACTTTTGATATGAAATAGTTGTTAGCTCGGTAATGTCTATAGTTTCCTTTGCTTGGTTAATATAGAATTTCTTCATCAGTTTGCACTATTGTCGATTAACCTTGTATAGTGATTATGAATAGGTAATCAACTCTCATTTCTTCTTTTACCGACTATGTGACATTTGCAAACTCACAAAACGTAAACCATAGTGCATCTTTATTCATGCAGATTTGGTATTTGTACATCATATATAAGGAACTGTATGTAAAATGTGATCATTCAAAAATGTCATTTCCATACATACCTTTGTCAACTTAAGTGGAGGTGCCGATGTCACCCAATCTAGTGGATGAGGTTTCACCAACAGTGTTACTTGACTCAGCATTCTCATTAGATGCCTTCTTCCAAATTGTGTTCCTTAACTTCATAATTTCTGCAATGTTATATCCACTCTCATATATATGGTTTTCATCTGGTGCTCGGTCTCTACAATTCTTGCTTACATGACCAACCTTGTGACAGTGCATACATGCCATTCCTACATTTGTCTAGTTTCTTGATTGTCCAATCTAACTCTTTCTGTAACAAATTGCTGCAATATGTCCATCCTAACCACATACAACACAATTAGTCCATGTATTATAATCCCAAATATATGAGTTACCTTGTCTCTTCGGTTGATAAGGCTTTCATTGTAGTTTCTCTTTAGGTGTCCAAACTTGTTTCATTTTTGCCTTGTAGTCCCTTGCAATGTGTCCATGCTTATTACAAGTATAGGATATTTTCTCCCCAGTAGTATTATTAGCAATTTCATTATCCTTAGCTCTACATTCATAAGCTTTATGTCCAAACTTACCACAGTAATAACAATATCCATTGAATTTAGGAATGACAGGAGGTTTACCTTGTGCTTTGCTTCTGCACACGTTAGATGTATGTCCTGGTTTTCCACAGTGATAACATGTCAACACTTTAGGTTTTTGACTTTGATTGTTGTTGACTTTTTTAGCTTGTTGTGATGATTCTCCTTCACCGGTGTACCCTATATCAGCTCTGCTTTTGAATCTTCTCTGATTAGTCAAGAAATCATCAAACTTTTTAGAACTATCCTCAGCTATCTTCATCATTTCATTATGTTGCTTTTTTTTCTTTATTTCATTTCTCAATTTTTCATTTTCTTTTATGAGTATTGCAACATCTTCAAGTCTTCTTGATAATTCTCCATTTACTTGGTTCATTTCTTGATTAACTGTCATCATCTGATTTGATACTTGGAAGTGACGATCAGTGAGTCTCTGTATTTCACTTTCTTTTTCTTGGAGTTGTTCAGTCATCATTCTTTGGTCTTCAATAGCCAAATTCTGATCTTGTTCATCTTGTCTAGCATTTTTCATGATTTCCACCATTCTCACCATTTGAGATTCATGACTGATTTGAAGTGCTTTCACTTGCTGAGATAGATGTTGATTCTTTTTAGATAAATAAGAGATTATGCTTTTAGATCCATCAGAGATGCTTCCAGAGCTTGATCCAATATGATCAAATATTTCATCAATAGGCTCTTCATGATAACTGATTTCATTCTACAGAATTGCAAGATTTTTTCTTTCAACCAGTAATTTCTTTAGTTCTTCCTTGGCTTGTTTATACTATTCCACAAACATCTGTATTTGTATCTTCTAATTCTCAATAGTCTTGTCAAGCTTGTATCTCTCCATGACTTAGATCTTTACCCTTCAGTGGTTAGACTGTTCAATAAGAGAACTGAGCTCTAATACCAATTATTGGAATTAGGAGAGATAGGTACTAAGAGGGGAGGGGTGAATTAGTGCCTTAAAAAACTTCACTTGTAAAACTTTTTAGATCTATAACTATATATTGTGATAACTGATCAAAATAACTTGAAACTAGTTGCATAAATCAATCATCTAGTTAACTTAGGAAAGTAAACAACATGAAATCAATATGACAATCACATAACACAAATATTTTGGTAATACAGAAACCCTTTTAAGAAGGTAAAAACTACAGTGGGGATGACACCCACAAATTCTTCACTACTGCAGATAGAAAAGGTTTTCCTATTAAGGCTACAAGTTTTGATCACTTTTGGTGATCTTACCCTATTAGGAGTAACATATTAGATCAGCTAGATCTACCTTGTTATAGGATTTTTATCACACTAATGAAGTGTGTACTCGGTTAAGAGATTTACATAAGACTGTTAAGTCTACTCTATTAAGAGATTTTATCAAAAAACTCTACTACAATTGTCAGAAAGTAATAGGCAATTATCTGCTAGTTGACAACTCAATTGTCTGCAATAGATCAATAAATGATCTTTAAAATATCACCTTGACTGTGATGATTCACTACTCTATTAGGCTCGGTAGTCTTCTCTGATTCTACTCAATCTGATATCCTCTGTACTCTGTTCTACTCTGTAAACTAATTCACTTGAAGTTAGGGAATAGCTTCAAGTGCTCTATGATTCATATATATTAGTTCACTCACTTCTTTTAAAATGATGCGAGCATAAAAAATATATAGTGTTCTATTTTTGCCATCTTAGCAAAAATTAGGTTACAAAAATAATCATAACCCTAAGATCTACGATGCAAAATTAACCTAGATCAACTATTACAATAAGATAAACATTACAATTAATGAGTATCTTTTACAATAAATGTTCCTCGATCTTGGTAAACTATTTTATGATCTGTTGTAACCATTTACATAGAAGAATGTGCCATTTTAGATTACTATGCCATTTTTGTGATCATCAGTAAACACTATATAAATTGTTTGGTGTATATTGTGATGCTCAGTGTTTACTGTCCGTTGGTGTCAGTGTCGCTAGTTCTCGGTAAACTGTGTGATGCTTAGTGTAAAGGCTTTACCGACTGCTCTGTCTTACTTGTGGTTACTGACCAACTCAATATAAGTGACCGACTGACCTATTTAATATCCTTTGATACTGATGACAACCTTAAATGCTCAATAGAGATTAACAATGTGAACCCATCATTTCCCACAAGAAACCTTAAGACACGTGTACTAGTATCAATTAATGTAACCTAAGATCCTTTAGACCACTTATCACACCTACAACCAATTAACATTATTGTACCAGTATACATCCCTTATGACATTTTAAGACACATATGACCCCTTTGGATCCTCAAGACCCATTAAAATATCTTAGGTTGTCCTAGGATACATTTATGTATTTTAGATTCAATTAATACATACGAGAATCCACTAATGTAACCTAGGACCCCTTAGCACCTCTTATGTTACCCAAGACCCCTTAAGATACTCTAGGACCCTTATCCATCCCTTACACTATCTTAAGACACATAGGACCCATTTTTTCCCTCAAGAAACCTTAAGACATATACTAAGATCAATTAATGTAATGTAGGATCCTTTAGGACCACGACCCATTAACATTCTAGGACCCTTATTTGGATACCTTATGAAATCTTAAAACAAATATGAAACCTTAGGACCCATTGATATATCTTATATTCCATTAATACATACAAGGACCCATTATCACCCCGAATGCCTATTAAGAAATACTAGGATCCCTAAGGACCTCTTATGACACATACGACCCCTTAAAATATTCTAGGACCTTTATCCATTCCTTATAACATCTTAAGATACCTAGGATGCATTAGGACCCCCAAGAAGCATTAATTTAACCTATAATCCCTTAGAAGCATTTATGACACCTATGAAGCCTTAAGACATTCTAGGACCCCATCAGACCCTTGAGACCTAATAAAACATTCTAGGACCTCCAAGACCAATTAATGTATCTTAGGATTCCCTAGGACCCATTCATGTATATTAGGTTCTATTAATTGATATGAGGACCCATTTTCACCCTAAACAACCCTTAATATGTATACTAGAATCAATTAATATAACCTAGGATCCCTTAGAACTACTTACAACACATGTGACCCATTAATACATTCTAGGGGACTTAATTCACATAATAGGACCTATCAATACCAATTAGTACATCCTAGGACCCTTAAGACATAATAATACCACTTACTTGACCTAATAGGACCTATTAATACCAATTAGTACATCCTAAGACCCTTAAGACCACTTACTTAACGTAATAGGACCTATTAATACCAATTAGTACATCCTAGGACCCTCAAGACCTAATAAGATCACTTACTCAATGTAATAGGACCTATTAATACCAATTAGTACATCCTAGGACCCTTAAGACCTAATAAGACCACTTCCTTGACCTAATAGGACATATTAATACCAATTAGTACATCCTAGGACCCTTCAAACCTAATAAGACAACTTACTTGACCTATAGGACCTATTAATACCAATTAGCACATCCTAGGACCCTTAAGACCTAGTAAGACCACTTACTTGATGTAATAGGACCTATTAATACCAATTAGTGCATCCTAGGACCCTTAAGACCTAATAAGACCACTTACTTGATGTAATAGGACCTATTAATGCCATTTAGTATAGCCTAGGCACTTAAAACCTAACAAGACCACTTACTTGACCTATAGGACCTATTAATACCAATTAGTACATCCTAGGACCCTTAAGACCTAATAAGACCACTTACTTGACCTAATAGGAGCTACTAATACCAATAAGTACATCCTAGGACCCTTAAGACCTAATAAGACCACTTACGTGATGTAATAGGACCTATTAATACCAATTAGTACATACTAGGACCCTTAAGACCTAATAAGACTACTTACTTGACCTAATAGGACCTATTAATACCAATTAGTACATCCTAGGACCCTTAAGACGTAATAAGACCACTTACTTGATGTAATAGGACCTATTAATACCAATTAGTACATCCTAGGACCCTTCAGACCTAATAAGACCACTTACATGATGTAATAGGACCTATTAATACCAATTAGTACATCCTAGGACTCTTAAGACCTAATAAGACCACTTACTTGACCTAATAAGACCTATTAATACCAAGTAATGCATCCTAGAACCCTTAAGACCTAATAAGACCACTTACTTGACAAAATAGGACCTATTAATACCAATTAGTACATCCTAGGACACTTAAGACCTAATAAGACAACTTACTTGACATAATAGGACCTATTAATACCAATTGGTACATCCTAAGACCCTTAAGACCTAACAAGACCACTTACTTGACCTAATAGGACCTATTAATACCAATTAGTACATCCTAGAACCCTTAAGACCTAATAAGACTACTTACTTGACCTAAAAGGACCTATTAATACCAATTACTACATCCTAGGACCCTTAAGACCTAATAAGACCACTTACTTGACCTAATACGACCTATTAATACCAATTAGTACATCCTAGGACCCTTAAGACCTAATAAGACCACTTACTTGACCTAATAGGACCTATTAATACCAATTACTACATCCTAGGACCCTTAAGACCTAATAAAACCACTTACTTGATGCAATAGGACCTATTAATACTAATTAGTACATCCTAGGACCATTAAGACCTAATAACACCACTTCCTTGACCTAACAGGACCTATTAATACCAATTAGTACATCCTAGGACCCTTAAGACCTAATAATACTACTTAATTAACCTAATAGGACCTATTAACACTAATTAGTACATCCTAGGACCCCTAAGACCTAATAAGACCACTTACATGATGTAATAGGACCTATTAATACCAATTAGTACATCCTAGGACCCTTAAGACCTAATAAGACCACTTACTTGACCTAATAGGACCTATTAATACCAATTAGTACATCCTAGGACCCTTAAGACCTAATAAGACCACTGACTTGACCTACTAGGACCTATGAATACCATTTAGTACATCCTAGGACCCTTAAGACCAAATAGGACCCCTTAAGACTTAATTGTTGGCAAGTTGACTATGTTGTTGTATATGACTATGATTTAGTGTTGTCATTATGGCAACAAAGTTATATGAAGTTTTGGAGTCGGTGCATAACTTAGAAGATCAGGAAAATGGCTAAGTATGGAAGACAAAGCAGACAGTGAAGCACCAGATGAACAGAGCAACATCGCATGTGCGTATGATTGAGTTTTGGCATGCACACTTGAAGATAAGCTTCTGAGTATGTATTCATAATAAGTCTAAGAATGCATCATAAGATAAGTTAGTATGAAGAAGTTACAGCCAGTTGAAGTGACAGAGACAGTGAGTGGAAAAGCAAAATAGAGTATGTAGCCGATAGGAAGTATTTTGGTTAGTGGTTATAATATTATTTTGTAAAGGTTGTGCACCTATTTTATTTATGTTGTAAACATGTAAATCTAATTGTATGTAAACACACTTGAGCCAATTCATTTGGAAGCATTGTATGTAATAGGTTATAGGCCGACTTAGTGAATAGTTTTGTTTGTGCATATAAATAAGACATGCGCCCTTGTATTTGGGCATGTTGTCAGATATAGAAGATGAAAGAGCAGAGAAAAAGTATACAAAGAGCAGTAAGAATGATATAGATCTTTACAAGAGGTTAAAGCATAAGCGTACATAAGGAACTAATCAGACAAGTAGTGTCATAGAAGCAGTTCACCATTGCAGATATAGTGTGTATCTAGTATCTAGGAGGTTGTAGCCTTCTCTATGAGCAGTGAGCTCTTAGCAGTGAGCCAACCACCCCTAATAGGGTTTGTTACTAAAGAATCCTAATAGGGTCCGACCCTTGACAAGGTCTTTTTACTTAATGCATTGTAATGACAGCTCCTAACAAGGTTAAGGAACATTAACAAGTTCATAATACACAAGTACATTTATTAGTGGGTATTAATTCCCACCAAGGTTTTTCCTTTGGCCAAGGTTTCCTTGTAATCATATCTGGTGTTATGTGTTATGGTTGTTTACTTTACTTGCTTTAGTATTCAATTCAACATTTAAGTTATCAAGTTAAGTTTCAAGAGATCAAAATTTAATACTGTAGAACACTGATTCACCCCCCCCGGCCCCCCTCTCAGTGTTTCCATTCCTAACAATTGGTATCAAAGCCTTGGTCCTCTGAAGAGAAGTTTAACCACTTGAGGAGATCATGGATATAGGAGAAGTAAAACATTTGAAGAAGAATATTGAAGCAGCTCTTGAAAACCTTGACAGATTTGAAAAAGAAATTGAAGAACTAAAATTAAAGGTTAGTGATTCTCAAGTATTCATCAAGAAGCTGAGAAAAGATTTGAAGGATTGTTCTAACACTAATTTAGGGGAAATGGTCAAAAAGATGAATGAGGTAAACACATCTCTGAAGTATCAGATTGAATAGTTGGATGAAAAGCTATTTAACAATCAAGAAGTCTATGAAGAATGGGCCAAAGAAAACAAGCAGTTGGATGAAGAACTGAGGCAAGCAAACATGAAAATCTTGGAGTTAGAGAACGTCAAGAAGTAAGTGGAATTTGAATTGACTGAAGAAAAGAATCATATTAAAAAATTGCACACAAGCAAGGATCTAATAGAGTTACAGTTGTATGCATAGAAGATTAAAGGAGATACCTCCGGTATTGGATTCAATAAAGCACAAAATCAAATCAATGATATGTGAGAAAGAATGAAAGCACCAATAGAGTCTACAGAAGCCAAGAAGATTAAAGATCATACTGAAGCTAAAGAAGAACCATCTAAAGATGAGCGCAAGCCAGTAAACAAAACTTGTTATGCCTGTAACAAGCATGGTCACATAGAAAGAGACTGTAAAGAGGTAAGACCTTTCAATGGTTACTGTTATTCATGCAATAAGTTTGGTCATAGAGCTATGAATTGTTGATCAAATCCAAGAAACCAGAATCAGCAAAATCAGAGAAATCAACCACAACAAAATGTTAGAAGTTCTCAGAACATTACATGTTAGATTTGCAATTATAATGGTCATACAGCTAGACAATGCATTATGGTAACTCACATGAATGCGCTAAGGAATATCAGACCTCCAGTTATTTTTCACTCTTATAACAAGGATGGACACATCTCAAGGTTCTACAGATCAAAAGTACAAAGACATGAGAGCCCTAAAAAGTCTGAAGGATCAATATTAGATGAAGCAAGAGAAGTTAAAAGTTTGTGCAAGCTACAGAAGATGCGAGCAAGACTTGGATGGAAGAAAAGAAAGATAATGTTGATGAGTATGTATTGGACACATCCATAATTGACACACCCTCTAATTATAGATGAATGACCCTCATGGTCATAGGGGGAGCTAGATTGGCTCTAGAACCCTACGCGGCTGGTATACTCACCCTCTAAATATGCACCTTTGGTTATAATAGTTTGGATACTATTTAATGCAGTATACAAGAGTGCACTACTAGATTGATTGTAGAAACAAAGAATGAAATTCTCTGTTGCATTCTATGTTTACTCGAAAAACATTAATGGTGGAAATTTAATTTAAAGTCACCGAAGATCCATTATTCACACATTTGCATTCAAGCTCAAGCCTTTGGAGAGCATAGGAGATCAAAGAAGTGGAGCCAAGGACTAAGTGGATTCATCCACTTGGTTATGAAGTAGAGGAACATATTCTAGAAGCATATGCACAAGTCTTCCTATCAGCACTGAAGGATCCAAATGAACCAAGCCGGGGTACATATGAGGAGAAAACAAGACAAGTAGATTCAGTCTTGTATAGTGCTACAGTAAAGAGGAAAGCATCTAAAATTACATTTGAGATACTGAAGATTCATGGTGTCACTCAAGCTGACCTACATAAGGCAAGGGAAGCCAAGATTGCAATGCAACTTGAGAGGGCACCCTCTTCTAAAGTAAAAATAGAGAAGACTGATGACCCTAAGGAGAAGAAATTAAAAATAGAGAAAATAGATGATCCCAAGGAAAAGAAGAACAAGACTATTGATAGCACTTTAGTGCCTACTCTTACTATTTATCTAGATTCCACACCACCTCTTGAGTATAGCAAGATACCTAAGAGGAAGAAGCTGACTGGTGCAAGCCATCCATTGTCTAGGACAATTGAAATTCAAAGAAAGAACACTCAAGCACCTCTTGAGGTAGGATTCAGACCAAATCTACAAGTGTTGAGAACTAGGATAATTGATGAAGGAAGAATTGATCAGATATCTAAGTTCTATGATAAATATAGTGAGATTGACAAATCTAAGATCCATTCCATGATAATCAAGCATATGATCAAGTTCATGAAGATAGTCTTGGAACTTAAGATAGTTATTGCTGACAGTGGATGGAATATCTTAGAGTTTTTGAAGAGACAGGCTATAGAGGAAGAATTCATAATAAGGGAGAAGATACTGGATGAAAGCCTCCTTGTATGTTCATTTGAAGAAATATCACTATTATTAGATTTGGTAAAGCCACACCTTAGAACCAAGCTACAAACTCTGCAGATCATGAACAAGGATTATGAGTTAGTTACAAAGGAGATTGAAAAAGCATTTGAGAAAGTGTTCTTGGATAGACACATGTATCCTCCTATTGTGCCTACAACCGAAGCTCAATCTAAGGAAGAAAAAGCATCTGAGGTCCCTAAGACACCTATAATAGGTCCACAGGATTCAGTGCCCTTAGTGATAGTGCCTACTAAAGCAATGGAGTCTGTGCCCATGCCTGAAACAAAAGATGACACTATCATGATTGATAATGTTCAATATCAATGGCGGCCATAGATAAGGACTTAGATAAGTTTGAGGAAGAATTTGTAAGCATAGAAGAGGCAAAGATACTATAAAATGATAATTCACCTAAGCAGCAAGAAGAAGTTCAAGTTGAAGACATGACATGACATGTAACTGAGAAAGAAGATGAACCTAAAAGTGAGAAGGAAGAACAGAAGAAAGATGAACCTGAAAGTGAAAAGGAAGAAGAGAAGAAAGTTGAACCTATTGAAGATCCTTCTATTGAAATTATAGTGATTATAAAGACTGAGGTAATGGATATTAGTCAAATTTAACTCCTTACCCCTAAGCCCTCAATGTCATTGTTGTCAAGTTTGACCCTTGACACAACAAGTTTAGATTCATGGGGAGAAGATGACCTAATTAAGATCGGTGTGATAGAAATGGAGAAGGAAAAGGATAAACAAGTAATGAGGAATCCATTGTTTTTTGATTCATTCAACATTATAAACAACTTACTACCTAAGGACAAGAAAGTGTCTAGTGTACATTCAGTGGATGATGTCATCACCATCATGACAAGTTTCAAAGAAAACTTCTCAAGCCTAGAAGAATCAGCATCCAAGGTTGCAGAAGAAAAATATCTTAAGAATAGGCTAAATGAGTTGCTATAAAACTTCACACTTGACCTTATTTCACTAAAGGTTGGTCAAGCTATATTGAAGGATATTGCAGCTAAAGGAAGAAAGATTATAGCTGATTGTCTGGATAAGCACAAACTAACTGCAACCTCTCAAAGAAGATTCAGGAAGAAAAAACTATGATAGAAGCAGTAAGGAAATTAGTAGAAGATCCCTCCATAGATGTAAATATGTGTAACAATGCCTACCAAGGACAAGTGGATAAGATTGAGAAAGAAGAAAAAGAAATGGCCAAAATAAGGGTTGGGCAAACTCAGTTAAGAAATGCACTTGTGCCCTCTTTAGATGTGCTGAATCAAAATATCAAGGAGATTGATGACATGATGGTGACATATGATCAATGTCTGAGTTTATATTTGGAGAAGATGGAGAAGTTAACTTATTCTTTTTTCACCCATCTCCAGACAATAAATGCACTAAAGGCATTTTGGCAGCAAGAGATCCAAAACTTGAAGATTGCATATCCGGATGTACTAAATGTGTAAGTACTTGAAGTTTCATTTTTGAGCACCTTAGTCATTAATGTCAAAGGGGGAGTAGAGTAAATTTATGGAGTAGTGTATATGATGTAAAGGGGAGTAGAGTATTAGTAGAAGGGATATATAAGATAAAGTATATGATGTACAAAAAAAGATAAAGGATATATGTTAGAAAGTTTTTTGAGGAAGATATAGTTTAGTAACTTTGCCATATTCCTTTGTTGCCATTAATGAAAAAGGGGGAGATTGTTGGAAAGTTGAATATACTATTGTATATGAATATGATTTAGTGTTTTCATTATTGCAAAAAAGTCATATGAAGTTTTGGAGTTGGTGCATAACTTAGAAGATTAAGAAAATGGCTAAGTATGAAAGACAGAGTAGATAGTGAAGCACCAAATGAATAGAGCATCAGCACACGTGTGTATGCCCAATTTTTGGCATGTGACCTTGAAGATAATCTTTTGATTATTTTTTCATGCTAATTCTAAGAACAGATGATTAGATAAGTTAGTATGAAGAAGATACATCCAATTGAAGTGATACAGACAGTGAGCGGTAGAGCAGAACAGAGTATGTAGCCGACAGGAAGTATTCTGGTTAGCAATTATAATATTGTTTTGTAAAGGATATGTGCCTATTTTATTTATGTTTTAAACATGTAAATCTAATTGTATGTAAACATGCTTGAGCCAATTCATTTGGAAGTGTTGTATGTAATAGGTTATAGGCTGACTTAGTGAATAGTTTTGTTTGCTCATATAAATAAGACATGCACCCTTGTATTTGAGCATGTTGTCAGATATAGAAGATGAAAGAGAATAGAATAAGTATGTGAAGAGAAGTAAGAATGATATAGATCTTTACAAGAGATTAAATCATAAGCGCACATAAGGAACTGATCAGACAAGCAGTGTCATAGCAGCAGTTCACCATTGCAGATATAGTGTGTATCTCATATCCAGGAGGTTGTAGCATTCTCTATGAGTAGTGAGCTCTTGGTAGTGAGCCAACCACCCCTAACAAGGTTCATTACTAAAGACTCCTAATAGGTTTCAACCCTTGACAAGGTCTTTGTACTTAATGCATTGTAATGACAGCACCTAACAAGGCTAAGGAACATTAACAGGTTCATAATACACAAGTAAATTTATTAGTGGGTATTAATTCCCACTAGGGCTTTTCCTTTGGCCAAGGTTTCCCTGTAATCATATCTGGTGTTATGTGTTATGGTTGTTTACTTTACTTGCTTTAGTATTTAGTTCAACATTTAAGTTATTAAGTTTCAAGAGATCGGAATTTAATATTGTAGAACGCTGATTCACCCCCCCGCTCTCAGTGTTCCCATTCCTAACATTAATAAGACTATAATTAAGACCTAATAGGACTAATATGACCTATTAAAATCAATTAGTACATCTTAGGACCCTTAAGACCTAATAAGACCACTTACTTGACCTAATAGGACCACTTACTTGACCCAATACCAATTAGTACATCCTAGGACCCTTTACGAGTATTAGTTTTCATCTTCATCTCTATCAAATGTATTAGTAACAACTAGTGACACTAGATTCCATGCACCTACATATCCATGGTCTTGATTGATGCATTCCTCATAATTTTCAGCAATGCAGTGACAACAAAAGCATGAGTAGTTCCTAGTTTTCAACGTCCAATTGTGACAATTCATACTCATAACTGAATGCAAAGATCATGTCTTCTCTATTCTATTGCCACCGTGCATAATTTTATAATCCACACCTGAAAAAATGCATATATAATTCATTCTATAAATATAATTTGAATAAAGAATACGTAAAAAATTTAAACACTTTCAAATAATTTAAAAATGTGTGCATACCTTTTATCTCGCAAAATTTTTTGTGGCACCGCTTTAGTCAATCCTGATGATGTGTCATTCTCATTTGGTGTGAAATGTGTCTTGCACCATTCAACCACATCATGTGCATTTTTTATATGAACTCCATTATAATTCATTTGATACTTTTGTATATCATGTTTGATGCAAGCTCCAACACCATCATGTTAACCTTTTCCATGTCCACTCTCAAAGAAACTCCAGACATGTGGTATGTTTTCACTACGATGATATCTACATAGTGCATAAAATGGTATCGATGATTTGAATTTTGCAACACATCCATCTGACCAAACATAATGTTTATCAATTTTTATACATCTTTCTTTCAAATTTGCAAAAAATATCTTGAAGTAGTGTTCTACATAATGAATGACATTCTCTCTATCATCACTTATATAAAAATAATATTCCTTCTTGATGACCTGTGCTTCAAATGTTCTTTGAATACCATCCAAATATAATTTTGGTCTGGGGTCATGTCAAGCACCTTGAATGGGTCTTTGATTGGATCTAGCTTTTTCCCCCTATTTTGCTTCTCTCTCCACCTATTTCCAGCCTTTCTCTGGCACTTTATCCTAAGAAACTAAGATTTGTGACCTTAGGGTCAAGGTCAACCTTGACCTTGACCTAGGTTAAGGTTGACCTCAACTTTGACCTAGGTCAGAGTCAACCTCGACCCTGACCCTAATTTTGAAATTCAAATTTTGGAAGTTTTGGGATGTCGGGCTTTTGAAAGTTTTATTTCCTACTTTCGAGTTAGCTATTTCAGATTTCAGAATGGTAAAATCTTAAATTGTATTTAATATAGGTCCATTTCTAGGGGTTAAGGCTTAATGGGAATTTAATTCTCTTATGTCAGCCTCTCTAGAAGTTTGTGCCCTAGACTAGTATAAAAGGAAGCCTTCCTCTTTCATTTTCACATCCACTTTCCATGATCAAGCATCCACATATCTTTTCATCATCTCTCAAGTGCAATCAAGTGATCAAGAAAGAAAGAAGGAGAAGTAAATAATTCAAGCATTCATTCATCCTCAAGCATTCAATCATTCAAGATCCAATTCATCAAGGAGATCCATTGATAGCCTTTGAAGGATTCAATCTCTTTGGAGCCCTCTTGTTGAAGATTTGTCCATCCACATTCATTCAAGCTTCTTCCTATTCCAAGATCCATCCAAGATTCATGTTGAAGATCTAATGAAATTAATGTGAGACATCCTACATATAATTCCACATTCATTTGGAGCATCCATACTTGTGGATTCAAGGATTCGAATCTTCCATAAGGATTTCAATATAAGCAAGGTGAATAGTTCCATTTACTTTGTTTATATATTACAATTTTAATTATATTTCAAGGTTGATTCCAAACTGGGGTTTGACCAAGGCAAACTCCTCATCCAACAAAAAAAACCATTTTTCTTGCAGGTATAGGTGTGGGACAATGAATATCAATTTAGATCTAAGTACCCTTTTTGGTGAACTTTTGGGATCTGCAAACAAAAATTTTGTCGAAATAGTGTAGGTCAAGGATGAATTTTAGGGGTAAGATTGTACCTCAAGGTAAGATCTTATCCCTATCCTAAGGTCAAGGATGAATTTTCTCAAAAAGATAGAAGGTTTCTAGGTTTTCTCTATTTTTGCATTTCCAGGCCAGATCCGGTTGTAGAATTTCCTAAAACTAAACATAGACACTAGAAAATAATATTTTCCAGATCAATTCTATTTTGAGGTTAGTATTTGTCTTCATTTCAATCAAGTTTCCAATACATGCTTTCTATAACGAAATATAAGGTTTTCTCCTTTCTTCATATTCTTCATCGATTGATTCATTTGTGCATTAACCATTATATTTTGGTTGATCAACTTGGATCTTTCCTTTGGGAATTTGGATTAAGAAGTAGATCTTACATTCCCCCACACACATCCAATACATTTTGGTGCTTCCAATTCCATATCTTACACACACATGTACCATAATAGTAATTTTCTCTAAAAAATAGTATTCTGATTGAATTTCCTTTTGATGAACAAAAGAATAATTTTTTGCAAAATCAACAACTGATACAATAGTTCCAAGTGAAAAATTGTCTCTTAGTGTTTGGAATTGTTGTGCTTGCCACTTTTCCAAAAAAAATGATGAATGTAGGGTTGAATCAATTTTTTTAAATTTTTCCATAAATACTCCAACATTTATCTCCTCTTCAACATATTCTAACCTTTTGGATTCTTTCCCAAATTTTGTTTCATTCTTTACATATTTGTAACTCTTGCAATTTACCATCTTTGTTACATTAATATTTTCATTTTTCAAAGGAAAAAGAGACAAATCAACACATGTTTGACATATTCCTTTTATGCAATTTATTTATCCAGCTACATCATCTCTTTTGTCACATAAAATAGATGATGCAGGAGCATCTTGGGTCTTGAGCAATCTTGCATTACCAAAAATATTTCTTGTTTCTTGTACCAGTCTGATGTTTGTTTTAGCACTGATGTTGTTGTTGGATTTATGCCTTGCACAGTTAATGTATTATTTTGTACCTAATGGTGAACACTCTCCTAAGGGTGCATATCATAATTCACTTGGAGTTGAAAGTTATCACAATTCTCCTCGAGCATTGATTTTCCACCAGTTTCACTCATGAAATGGGTGGTAATGCGGCTTGCACGGTAGCATGCAGGGCAATTAGATCTTGGGAAATTGGGGATTTCTTATTGGATCATGCATGGACCTAAATGTCAAGGTGCATCATGTTTTTTCATTTCTTTCTTTAGTTTTGGTTTCTCCTCCTTAGTGTGGACCTATAATGTATTAAATGCATGACTGGTCGACTTGTGGCTTTCCTGGCTATATATTTGGAGCTTAGGTTTTTTTGAAGAGGGGGTTGGATAGTGCTAGATGGTAGAAGGAGAGTGAAAATAGTATCATAGAAGAGGATATGCTTGCAATGATTCCAATTGCATAATTCTTATTGTATAAGGCCGAAACCGGAAGGCCTCACAACCGGGCATGTTTGAAGAAATAATATAATTACTTTGTTGTTGCTGCTAGTTGATTGTTCCATATCCATTGTGTTTACACTAATTTCGTGTGGTTTTACATTGCTTCTATTGTGTAACTCTTCATAGGGCTGGTTTGAGGGTTTAAGCAGTCTCAATTAACCCTGATTCTGCCTTTACCTTCCCTACCCCTGCATCAATGAATGAGATGAACTCACTTCATTTAGTAGGAGGAGCATTTCAAAACCATAAGTGTCTTCTACAAAATTTTGAAAAACTTGATAGTGGAGATCAAATTCAATATGATAACAACAACAACAAGTTTCAAACACTTTTTTGGTTCTGATATAATATGGCTTCAATCTTTCAAACAATGTTTGCCCAATCTTTATTTTAGGATTTGAACTACAAAATGACACATACATTTCATGTTGTGTTGTTTCCAACCAATGTTTTATATGATATTCATATTAATTAGCTGAAATTATATGTCTGATAACATCTCTACTGCTTGATGAAGGACATGTATTATCATTCCAAAATAATGTGACCAAATTCTTGATTCCTTCATCAATCCTATTAGAATGAGGAGCTCTACACATGATTTCCCAATTTCCTTCCAGTGTGCTATCATCCAAAAGTATTCTCCTATTAACATATCATGATATTGTTTTCCTATTAAAACTAAACTAAGATGAAACTGAAGGTATCTGTCTTTTTCGGAGCATAGTGTTACCTACAATGGATGTCAACATAACTTTCTTGTAATGGTCTTATATTTTGTTCGAGATCACTTCCCTACCTAGTTCAAACCTTTCCTAAGATTTTAAATCATATCAATTTGCATGTCAACAACTTTTCTCTTCTTCGATGTGTCTATACCCAATAATTTGAATGCCCCTTGTAACCTTTTCTTTATAAGTACAACTTAAAGCAATTGGACTTGATCAAGTGTTTCAAAATTGTCAAATTTAGCCATATTTCTCTTGCTATCATATTCATTGATCTCTTCTTAGAAAGACTTAAGGGTTGACCATTAGCAAGTGATCTCAAATTCTCCACATCCATTGTAAGTAAATGATCTAATTTTCTATAATTAATATTTCTCTTTACAATTTGAGCTAAATTTAAGTTCATCCATACCAGTAGGACAACATGATCTTGACCCTTCTCCAACATCAATTGCTTGAGCTTCCATAGGGATTGATCCTGACCCTTCTTCAATGTGCAATTCTTTGACTTGACTTGACCCTCCTACTTTAGCTTGTCTTTCTCCTTCTTTACTTTTATGATAATATGTCAATGCAGCTTCATGATTTCTTTGTTCAGTACTGGGTGACCTTTTTCTAGAAGATTTACTTTATCTTCCTTTCTTGTTCCCCATTTCTTCTCTCCAAAAAATGTCTTCCACAAGATCACCAATAAAAAGTCTCTTCTTCAAAAAATACTTTGATTTCATATTTCTCCTCTCCAAAATTATGCCTTTGAAAAAAAAGAAATAGCAATCCTCCTCCAAAAAATGCCTTTGTAAAAATTGATCAATAAGAGAAAAAACAATAGAAAAAGAGAATTAATTTATTGCAATTCAATATAAAATAGAAATAAAATGTTTTAGTTTTATACCATTCTAATTTTTTTACAAAACAAAATCATCACTAGACAACCTACTTTGTGCAAAGTACCCTGGGGAAAATTTCAATGGGGTGTTTCTTCACCGGACTTTTCACTTGAGAGGCTTCATGTGAAGATCCTTCACACAAAGCCCCTCAAGTGTGTTCACTGGAAGGGGGTCTTCGCAAGAAGAAAACTAGAATTTTTCCCTTAGAAAAAAGGTGAACTACAAAAAAATTATCTTTCTAGGCCTGGGACAAGGACCAAACAAGATGGTTTTTTCAAACATACAATGTCAAATGATGCTATTCAGAAAAAGCTTTCTAATGAATATAATTTTAATACATATTGAGTTAATTATCACTTTTAAATATTACTTTAACTAAACATAGGTTGTTTGGTCATTCAACAACTTGTCTCTTCAAGACTTCAGGAAAAATAGTAAATTACAAAAAAAAATTATGAAAAATATGTAGGAAAAGCGTATTTGTGCTACCTTTCTATGAAAAAAAAATGAATTTTGATATACAGAGATCAAGTTAGAGTGATCCAAGTGACCTTATGTCTAAATTACAAGTATTGTCACTTTAGAGCTTAATAAACTATGAAATATTGACCCAAAATGAATAAAACCAATTGCATCCTTTATATATTGAAGTTACAAATATAAGCTTGAAAGAATTACATCGTTATCATATTTTTAAAAAAAGTTATGTTGATCTAAGTGACAATAATTCCTTAAAAACACATTTTTTTCACACAAACCACTTTTTCGAAGGAGAAGGACAAATAAATTTAAATGAATTTTTATTTTATTTTTCAAAAATATATTTAGAAGCTAGAAAGAAAATTCTAAAAAACTTTAGTTTACATCATCTTCAAATTCCTAATAGTTTTGCAGCAATAGGTGTTTGAAAGTGAATTTTTTTCTCAGAATGTTGATCTCCATGTCAAAGTTGGCCAAAAAGTGGGACACACTATTGTGGGACCACCCATAGATTTCATACATCTGCATCATCATTATCAAGCCAAATCTGCATACATATTAGAAGCACTGAGCTGGACCACATAAGTATAAAAATGAATAAGGATGTCAACAACATTATCAGTAGAGGATTAAATATAAACATGAACTCCCCATAACTGTTGTAACATTATCCAAAATACAACTGGAGTTTTATATCATTATATGAACATCTTCTAGATTAAGAGAGCTAGAAGTGTATAATACAAATTGGATATTTTGAGTCTTATCCACAAAATGATCTTCCACCATGATTCTTGTTATCTATACTGAACTAACTAGTCTAAATGCATCTACACCATCAACAACAACACAACCAAACCAACAAACCACCAATGCTTCATTCTTCCATCATGTCATCAATACTTGCAACATCAATGACAACAATTCATTTGACATTAATAACAACAAATATCTATATTTGCAACATATCCATGCTTGTCTCGTGGGGTTATGGAGGAAATAGACTAAATGTAACTAGGTTTGAAACATTAATTCCTAACAAGAGTTTGCATACATGATAAAAGAAACATTTAAATAAGCATGAAGATAATTATAAATATATGGTATAGAAACCAATGTAATTAATAAATAAGAGGTGAAGGACCAAGTATTACCACTATATTTGAAAAATAGGTATCTTGATCCTACTCCCTAGAAGATGATAATATTGGGATCTAAAGAGTTGTAATCTATACAAGGGAGGAGATAAAAGGCATAACATCCAACATTGCACAAGGCATGAATAAAAGTTTAAGGTGAAAGAAAGGAGAAGGGATACTTGGTGCATCAAAAGGTTTTTTCACACAATATGATAGAGATAATCTAGTTGTTAAAAACTTCATTAATAGTCCAACAATGATTCAAAGAGAAATTTGTTTGGTATATTCAATAGGTAGAACTACAAAACTAACTTGTTAATCTAAACATCATCTTGTTATAGACGTAAAATTAGTGGTTGTTTGATTCTATAGTAAACATTATTTTAATAGTGATTTGAAAGCAATAAAAAAGGAACAAAATTCAAAACATGCTAAATAAATTAAATAAAAAATGATAATGTAAATTTCAATAAAATAATTCATCAATTTATACAAGACACCTTAAAAATTCAAATATATTAATTGATATGACATCTTACATAAAAAACTGTTAAAATAACCATTGAACTATAATTAATAGAAAATAAAAATTTTATTGAAAATCTATTAAAATTCCCCTCCCAAATTTAGAGACCATGGTGCCAATGAAAAAGGAGCAATGAAAACCTCCATGATCGAAAGATAACCTATTGCATCAAACTAGAAGATGCAATAAAAACCATGAAACTTTGATGTTTTGATTGACAAGACATAGAGAAGTGAGGAAAAATGATATTATTACAAACTAAGACATTTGAGGCTAAATAATTGGAATTTGGAAGATTCAAAAACTATCCAATTCAATAGATGTACAACTTTTCTATGGATGACAACTATTATGTTTTGTTGACTAACCTTCAATGGAAGGAAATAATAAGCTAAAATACATATATAGCATATCATAGGTAATTATATAACATAAATGTAGCTCATAATGGTCACATTGTGATGGGTAATTATTATCACAATAGATTTATCTATTTATATTTAGATGTGAATTCAAAGCTTTGTGGATTGGTTCACATTAATAATAATAGCCCAGAGTGAGCTAATCTATTAAAACCAAGTCAAGATTTGTAGCTTTTAACATAACTAGCTTATATATATATATATATATATATATATATATATATATATATATATATATATATATATATATATATATATATATATATATATATATATATATATATATATATATATATATATATATATATATATATATATATATATATATATATATATATATATATATATATATATATATATATATATATATATATATATATATATATATATATATATATATATATATATATATATATATATATATAATAATTCGGTTTACTGTAGTAAAAAAAATAGTATATATATAGTTCTAAATTATAAATTATTAAAATTATTTGAAACCGGGTAAGAGTTAGGGTTAGTAGGACATTTCATGTTATGACTTAGGGTTCAGGTAAGAGTTACGGTTAGGGTTACATATAGGGTGAGAGTTAGGGTTAGTAAGAAATTTTATGGAATGAGTTAGGCTTAGGGTTAGGGTTAGGAATAGGGTGAGAGTCAGGGTTCAGGTTAGGGTTAGGGATAGGGTGAGAGTTAGGGTTAGGGGTAGGGTTAGGGATAGGGTGAGAGTTAGTGTAACATTAAGGTTTTAGATTAGGGTAAGGGAATAGGATTAGGGTTACATTTTAGGAATTGTAATGTTTATGTGTGTGTGTGTGTCTATATATATATATATATATGTAATAATTGGGTTTAATGTTGTAAAAAAAAAAGTATATATAGTTCTAAATTAGAAATTAAAACTAATTATTTGAAAATGAGTAAGAGTTAGGGTTAGTAGGACATTTTACACTACGACTTAGGGTTCGGGTAACAATTATGGTTAGGGTTACAGATAAGGTGAGAGTTAGGGTTAGTAAGATATTTTATGGTATGAGTTAGGGTTTGAGTTAGGCTTAGGGTTAGGGTTAGGGATAGGGTGAGAGTCAAGGTTAGGGTTAGGGTTAGGGATAGGGTGAGAGTTAGTGTAACATTAACATTTTAGATTAGGGTAAGGGAATAGGATTAGGGTTAGATTTTAGGAATTGTAATGTTTATGTATATATATAGTTATAAATAATAAAATATTAAAATGATTTGAAACGGGGTAAGAGTTAGGGTTTAGTAGGTCATTGTATGTTATGACGTAGGGTTAGTGTAATAGTTAGTGGTAGGGTTAGGGTTATCGATACAGTGATAGTTCATGTTAATAGGATATGTAATGTTATGATTTATGCAAAAAGTAAAAGTACATTACAGTTCAAGGGTTAGGGTTATGATTTGAGTTATGATTACTATTATATTTAGTTATTTCATGAGGGTTAATCATGGGTTAATGATGTCATGCATAGTGTTATGTTTCAATTAGTATTAGGGTTGTAATTAGGGTTAGGGTTTGGGTAAGAGTTGTAATTAGGGTTAGGGTTAGGGATAGGGTGAGATTAATGATGTGGTTAGGGATATGATGTTAGGTTTAGAATTATGATTACTATCATATTTAGTGTAACATTAAGGTTTCAGATTAGGATAAGGGAATAGGATTAGGGTTACAATTATGATTACTCTCATATTTAGTGTAACATTAAGGTTTAAGATTAGGGTAAGGGAATAGGATTAGGGTTACATTTTAGGAATTGTAATGTTTATATCAAAACAAATAGTTATAAATAATAAATTATTATAATGATTTGAAACGGGGTAAGAGTTAGGGTTTAGTAGGTCATTTTATGTTATGACATAGGGTTCACGTAAGAGTTAGTGGTAGGGTTAGGGTTATCGATATGGTGATAGTTCATGTTAATAGGATATGTAACATTATGATTTATGCAAAAAAGTAAAAGTACATTACAGTTAGGGTTAGGGTTACGATTAGAGTTATGATTATTATTATATTTAGTTATTTCATGAGGGTTAATTGTGGGTTAATGATGTGATGTGCAGTGTTATGTTTCAATTAGTATTAGGGTTGTAATTAGGGTTAGGTTTTGGGTAAGAGTTGTAATTAGGGTTAGGGTTAGGGATAGGGTGAGATTATGATGTGGTTAGGGATAAGATGTTAGGTTTAGAATTATGATTACTATCATATTTAGTGTAACATTAAGGTTTCAGATTAGGATAAGGGAATAGGATTAGGGTTACAATTATGATTACTCTCATATTTAGTGTAACATTAAGGTTTAAGATTAGGGTAAGGGAATAGGATTAGGGTTACATTTTAGGAATTGTAATGTTTATATCAAAACAAATAGTTATAAATAATAAATTATTATAATGATTTGAAACGGGGTAAGAGTTAGGGTTTAGTAGGTCATTTTATGTTATGACGTAGGGTTCCTGTAAGAGTTAGTGGTAGGGTTAGGGTTATCAATATGGTGATAGTTCATGTTAATAGGATATGTAACATTATGATTTATCCAAAAAAGTAAAAGTACATTACAGTTAGGGTTAGGGTTACGATTAGAGTTATGATTATTATTATATTTAGTTATTTCATGAGGGTTAATTGTGGGTTAATGATGTGATGTGCAGTGTTATGTTTCAATTAGTATTAGGGTTGTAATTAGGGTTAGGGTTAGGGATAGGGTGAGATTATGATGTGGTTAGGGATAAGATGTTAGGTTTAGAATTATGATTACTATCATATTTAGTGTAACATTAAGGTTTCAGATTAGGATAAGGGAATAGGATTAGGGTTACAATTATGATTACTCTCATATTTAGTGTAACATTAAGGTTTAAGATTAGGGTAAGGGAATAGGATTAGGGTTACATTTTAGGAATTGTAATGTTTATATCAAAACAAATAGTTATAAATAATAAATTATTATAATGATTTGAAACGGGGTAAGAGTTAGGGTTTAGTAGGTCATTTTATGTTATGACGTAGGGTTTGCGTAAGAGTTAGTGGTAGGGTTAGGGTTATCAATATGGTGATAGTTCATGTTAATAGGATATGTAACATTATGATTTATGCAAAAAAGTAAAAGTACATTATAGTTAGGGTTAGGGTTACGATTAGAGTTATGATTATTATTATATTTAGTTATTTCATGAGGGTTAATTGTGGGTTAATGATGTGATGTGCAGTGTTATGTTTCAATTAGTATTAGGGTTGTAATTAGGGTTAGGGTTCGGGTAAGAGTTGTAATTAGGGATAGGGTTAGGGATAAGATGAGATTAATGATGTGGTTAGGGATATGATGTTAGGTTTAGTGATGTAGTGCAAGGTAGGAGAATCCCTGATGGAGATGTCCTAGCCCCCAGAAAATAACCACATAATAGAATATAATAACAATACAAAGATTTAGAACCACACAATGCCAAAACTCATAATAGAATTATCATATTTTCATCCAACATGCCCAGCTGTAAGGCCTTCCGAGTTACGGCTAGATACAATGCAATTCCAATAGTAACTTTGCAAGATCCCTCAAGATCCAATCTAAACCCTAGCCACACTATGGTAGAAACCTCTAGGAATATCTAAACTTGTGCCCGCAAGCCCTCCAAGCAATCTCCTTGTTTCCTGAGCCATAGTTACTAGTTCTCCTCAAAATTCACTCCTCTACCTCTTCCTCTTCTCCAAGATGGATAAATGATGCCTAAAGACTTCCCACACAACCCCTACTTATACCAATCTAAGCCAAAAGTCAGCCCTGAACATAAATTAAATACAAACACATAAATTAAATGCCACAAGTCGGCCAACAACAATAATTAAATGCCCAAAATTCATGTCTTAGTAAAATTGTGATATCTCCTAGCTCCAAATGAATTAGAACTCATGCTTCAAATTGTAGGTAGAAGTATAGGTTCTCTTCAATCCCTAAAATTTTCATCCTCTAACTCTTTGTGGAAAATTACATATACGGCCTATAATAGGCACCAAATTCCTAAGCAAGGCCGAGCTCCTCCTAGGCCATGCTGAGTAACCAAGACCATGCCAAGCTCCATTAAATACATCAAAACCAATTACCCAAGACCCAAGTAGGTTTATCCAACTCTACCAAACCCCTTACATATGAAAATAAGTCCACACGACTCCATCAAATCTCCCAAACATGCAGGATAGCCAACTACCCTGGGATGATCCTGCATCAAACTCCCCAGGTGCGAAAAGATGTTCTCAATAGTTGGAAGAACATCATCTGGGATTCAACACATAAATCCCTAAATGGTTCTTCACATACATGTCCTCCAATTCTTCAACTTTCACTTTCTTTCCCTTATTCTGCTACTACTTCTTCATATCCATCCTCGAGGTCTCACAGGTTTGCTGTCCACGCTGATCTCTAACCCTTTCAAAATCTACCAAATCAACTCGGCTACCAATGCTCAGGTTCCTTCTACCAACCTCTTCCTTTTGCAAGGGAATTAGGGAATGCTTCCTACCATCTTTCACAATTATAAACACATTCTTGACACAATCATGCATAGCCCTACAATCATACTGCCAAGGTCTACCAAGCAACAAATGACAACTGTTCATGTCCACAATACCACACAACACTTGATCCTTATACTGCCCAATCTGGATACCAACAAGGCACTGCTCCCTTACTTCCAAAGCATGCTCACCTTGCAACCAACCAATCCTATAAGGATAAGGATGTCTTGTTCTTTTCAAACCAAGTTTCTAAACCATCTCCTTAGCAACAAGGTTATCAGTACTACCACCATCCATAATCACATTACAGACTTTGCCACCAAACTTGCAATGAGTCCTGAACAAATTAGTCCTTTGACAAGATTCCCATGTCCTTTGACCCATTAGTACTCAGTGAGCTAGCAAACTCTCCTTGCTCAGGTTCTTGGTCTTCAACCTCATCCACAACAGCAGCTCTTCTGTCACCATCCTTCCGTGGACACTGATAAGCTCTATACCCTTCTTCATGGCATTTGAAACAAGTACCCTTAAATTCACCTTGACCTGTCCTTTACTTTTGATCAATAATTTTTGGTTCAGCTTCTGCATTTGGTTTTGCCAAATAATCTTGCTTCTCCTTCCCTTGGGAACCACCTTGATTCTTCCTCTTCATCTTTTCTTTGGCCCTCAAAGCATACTGATAGGCATCCTCAATTGAAGAAATATTCAGCATACCAACTTCATCCTGAATATTGAATCTCAAACCATTAACGTATCTAGCCACCTTCTCCATAGACAACTCTCTATGTCCAGAATGAATAGTCAACCTGTAAAACTCCTCTGTATAATCTTTCACAGTCATATCCTTCTATTTTAAATTTTGCAACCTCTTAAACAACTCAAGTTCATAATCAGCAGGAATGAACTTAGCCTTCAGTTTAGTCACCATCAATCTCCATCTAGTGATCTTCATTTCACCCTCCTCTTCTCTATCTCACTGTAACTCTTTCCACCAAAGAGCAGCATGTCCCTTTAGCTTGGTCTGTGCTATCCTCACTCTGAGTGGATCTTCAATATCATCAAGCTCAAAATAGTCTTCCAATTCACCAATCCAATCAATCAGGTCTTCAGGATTTAAAGTACCTGAGAAATTAGAAACTTCCATCTTATGCTTTAGCTTCAACTAAGGTCCAAATCTATCAAACTAAATAATCCTATTTCCTCTAGGTCTCTCATCTTGCTCAACTCTACCATTAGATCTAGTAGTCTCAAAGTCTTCAGCAGCTTCCTCATAACCATCTTCAGTACCCACATGCCTAGGTATACCACCCAAGGCACTTACAATCTCAGCAATCATATCACTCTTCATCAGCTCCATCTCAGATCTAAGACTGGCTTTAACCTCCTCTATTTGAGCCTTAATCTTCTCTAAGATTCTTTCTTCCATAGTATCAGTAAGATCATCAATTGCCCTAGGGTCCAATCTTCCAAGATCTTCGCAAACCCTCTGCAGCAAATCACCAACTAGATCCAACCTTTGCTCTGATACCACTTGATGCAGTGCAAGGTAGGAGAATCCCTGATGCAGATGTCCTAGCCCCCAGCAAATAACCACATAATATAATATAATAACAATACAAAGATTTAGAACCACACAATGTCAAAACTCATAATAGAATTATCATATTTTCATCCAACATGCCCGGCTGTAAGGCCTTCCGAGTTACGACCAAATACAATGCAATGCCAATAGTAACCTTGCAAGATCCCTCAAGATCCAATCTAAACCCTAGCCACACTATGGTAGAAACCTCTAGGAAGATCTAAACTTGTGCCCGCAAGCCCTCCAAGCAATCTCCTTGATTCCCAAGCCACAGTTACTAGTTCTCCTCAAAATTTGCTCCTCTACCTCTTCCTCTTCTCCAAGATGGATGAATGATGCCTAAAGACTTCCCACACAACCCCTACTTATACCAATCTAAGCCACAGGTCGACCCTGAACATAAATTAAATACAAACACATAAATTAAATGCCACAAGTCGGCCAACAACAACAATTAAATGCCCAAAATTGATGTCTTAGTAAAATCAAGATATCTCCTAGCTCCGAATGAATTAGAACTCATGCTTCAAACTGTAGCTAGAAATATAGGCCCTCTTCAATCCCTAAAATTTTCATCCTCTAAATCTTTGTGGAAAATTATGTATATGGCCTATAATAGGAACCAAATTCCTAAGCAAGGCCGAGCTCCTCCTAGGCCATGCTAAGTAACCAAGACCATGCCAAGCTCCATTAAATACATCAAAACCAATTACCCAAGACCCAAGTAGGTTTATCCAACTCTACCAAACCCCTCACATATGAAAATAAGTCCACACGACTCCATTAGATATCCCAAACATGTAGGATAGCCAACTACCCTGGGATGCTCCTGCATCATTTAGAATTATGATTACTATCATATTTAGTGTAACATTAAGGTTTAAGATTAGGATAAGGGAATAGGATTAGGGTTACAATTATGATTACTATCATATTTAGTGTAACATTAAGGTTTTAGATTAGGGTAAGGGAATAGGATTAGGGTTACATTTTAGGAATTGTAATGTTTATATCAAAATAAATAGTTATAAATAATATATTATTAAAATGTTTGAAATGGGGTAAGATTTAGGGTTTAGTAGGTCATTTTATGTTATGATGTAGGGTTTGCGTAAGAGTTAGTGGTAGGGTTAGAGTTATCGATACAGTGATAGTTCATGTTAATAGGATATGTAACATTATGATTTATGAAAAAAAGTAAAATGTACATTACAGTTGTAGGGTTAGGGTTATGATTAGAGTTATGATTACTATTATATTTAGTTATTTCATGAGGGTTAATCATGGGTTAATGATGTGATGTGTAATGTTATGTTTCAATTAGTATTAGGGTTGTAATTAGGGATAGGGTTTGGGTAAGAGTTGTAATTAGGGTTAGGGTTAGGGATAGGGTGAGATTAATGATGTGGTTAGGGATATGATGTTAGGTTTAGAATTATGATTACTATCATATTTAGTGTAACATTAAGGTTTAAGATTAGGATAAGGGAACAAGATTAGGGTTACAATTATGATTAGGGTTAGTGTTAAGTGTAACATTAAGGTTTAAGATTAGGGTAAGGGAATAGGATTTGGGTTACATTTTAGGAATTATAATGTTTATGTATATATATAGTTATAAATAATAAATTATTAAAATTATTTGAAACTAAGTAAGAGTTAGGGTTTAGTAGGTCATTTTATGTTATGACGTAGGGTTCGCAGAAGAGTTAGTGGTAGGGTTACGGTTATCGATATGGTGAGAGTTCATGTTAATAGGATATGTAACGTTATGATTTATGCAAAAAAGTAAGAGTGCATTACATTTAGGGTTAGCGTTACAATTAGAGTTATAAATAGTATTATATTTAGTTATTTCATGAGGGTTAATCGTGGGTTAATGATGTGATGCGCAGTGTTAGGGTTTAGTAGGTCATTTTATGTTATGACTTAGGGTTCAAGTAAGAGTTAGTGGTAGGGTTAGGGTTATCGATAGGGCAAGAATTCAGGATAATAGGATATTTAACATTACGATTTATGCTTGAAGTAAGGGTACGTTATAGTTAGGGTTAGGGTTATGATTAGAGTTATGATTACTATTACATTTAGTTATTTCACAAGGGTTAATCATGGGTTAATGATGTGATGCACAATGTTAAGTTTGGATTGCTATTAGGGTTAAAATAAAAAAAATAGTTTTTATATTTTAAAATGATAAATTATTATAATAAGTTCACATTGGATAAGGGTTAGGGTTTATTATATTTTAAAATGATAAATTATTATAATAAGTTGACATCGGATAAGGTTTAGGGTTTAGTAGGTCATTTTATGTCATGACTTAGGATTCGAGTAAGATTTAGTGGTAGGGTTAGGGTTATCGATAGGGTGAGAATTCAGGTTAATAGGATATTTAACATTACGATTTATGCTTAAAGTAAGAGTACGTTACAATTAGGGTTAGGGTTATGATTAGAGTTATGATTAGTATTATATTTAGTTATTTCATGAGGGTTAATCATGGGTTAATGATGTCATGCACAATGTTAAGTTTGGATTAGTATTAGGGTTAAAATAAAAAATTAGTATTTAGTTTCCATTGAAGATTAACTTTTAATAGTTTATTTAATATAGTTAAAGCTATCGGTATACTTGTTGAACATTGTTTGGGGTTAGGTTAGAAATAGAAATGAATCAGATGTCCTATATATTTATTTCCTCACATTTAATCGGTGCATTCATTGAACAAATAAATATTAGAAATGCAGATATGAACAAAACATGTTGCAAAATGTTGGAAAGTATAGGGGTAACCATCATGGGAGTAGGAAAATATATATATTCACTATCTTGTTCATGAAACTTACAAACAAAGATGAAAGGGGAAATAGAAGACCCACTATAACCATTAGATATTTAAGAAGTATGAAAGATAAGATAAGAATGATCTAAATCAATAAAATTTCTCCATAATGATGCAAGTACATCACATATTCTTCAATAATAAAGTTGGTATGATGACCTTTATTTGTACAATGATCATGGTATACTTCTTTCATCATTGATGGAAACACATCCACTTTTGCAGATGTCTCACGTAAAACTTTTGAAACATCTTCCATCTACTTTATATCTAGTTCATCAACATAGTCAACTGATAACACTGCATTCTCCATAGCTTCAATTATAGTTACACATGACTCTTGAATGATTCATGTACACTTGTCCAATTCACTCTCAAAAATATGGTTTGAGCCCACCGAAGCAGAGGGGCTTGTAACCATGATGTTGGAGTCTCTATCAGAGGTAGCCATAGGTGGAATGGTATCCTATAAAGTTTTAAACAAACATCAATATATATAATTAATTAGAATAACCATTTTGCATTACCATTTCAAACTTTAGATGCTACCTATAGTGGAATAGTATATATGATTTTGTGGAATTTTTTTTATATTCAAATTAATAAGAAGTCAGGTTCACAAACATGATATAAATTATATTAATGATACATATTTAAACAAAAGAGAACATGAATTTGAAATGTGATACACTAATTCAACGCATAAGGATAATTCTGAACAATAATGACATAAAATAGGCAATTAATAAACAATGTAATATTTAATAGCAATACAACATTACAGTACATCATTGATTTTCAAGACACTTGAGTCTAATTTCTTCTGCTTTCCTATTGGAAAGTTGTTTCCCAGTCTTCATTTTTTCATAGCAGTCATATGTGAAAGGTGGCATGATTCTCAAGCCTTCTAGAGACTTTACATGAGATACAACTACAAATGTCAATCCTGCTCTTTCTCTTGGGCCTGTATCAACTGTGGCTCTCAAAAGAGTTAGTCCTTGAGATTTATGAATTGTCAATGCCCATGCCAACCTTAATGGTAACTGAAAGGTTCTACCCCTCTGGACTGGTGATATTGGAACTATTCTTGGATGATGGTCATCATATGGTAATCTAGAATAATTATCAAATTCAACCTTAACATAAGCAAGTGGTTTAGGTGGGGCAGTTCCTAGTTTGTACACAATATTCCAGATATATCCCAAGGATCCATTGACAAGACCGGCTTCAATCCATAGATTTGTAGTTAATATGACCCTTGAATCCTTACTAAACAATAACTCTAGATCAAGTTCTTCATTTGAGCAATCTTCAATTGTATTACCGTTCCTTGACTTAGTTGCAAGGCTACATGCAACAAGTTGCCCCAAAAATACAACATCCTCAAGTTATGGTTATGAACATTGGCATTTGTAGAGAACAAATGTACTGTCTTGTCAAACTCATCATTGGTTGCAACATCTAACCTCATAGGGGTTCTCATCATAAGCAATTTCCAATCATCCAAGTTTGGACTCGCATCTCTCACATTTGTGAGAAGTTGACGAAATATTTTTTGGTGGATGTTTTCTCCATCTTGCCTAAATATTTTATCTAATGTAACCATTGTTTTGAATTCTTGCCAGAGTAACTTTGCCCGCATGTTGCTAGCATATGCCAGTTTGTCATTCACTGGAGGCAACTGACCAAGATCACCAACCAAAATAATAGATATACCTAAATTAAAGTAAGAGAAATGATTAGAAGACTATCTATGAAAATTACATGATTGTATTTATAGGTGAGTTATAATAATAAATATTATAGCACAAAAATAGTGTCATAAGAAAAAATGAAAGTATACCTGCAAAGCTTATGTCAGCACTCTGCGGGAAGGCTTGCTTGAGTCAAGAATCTATATTTTCCAGCAAGTTTTGACCAATGAAGCTCATTTCATCAATCAAAATATACTTGATATGGGCCATCTCTTCTTGCAAACTTGTGAGTCGCGTCCCCTCTAGCTGAGAAAAATCTCTAATTGGTATTCTTAACTTTGAATGAATTGTAGAAGCTCCTATATTGAACATCGCAACTCTAGTTGGTGCAAGTGATAGAAGTGGAGAAGGACTTGGCAAAGCTACAATTTGAAGAATTTGACTGATGGCACCAATCAGATAAGACTTTCATGTTCCTGTTATTCCTTGAATTATCATAAACAAAGGCATCCCGACCTGATTTATGTGGTAGTGTGTCATAATAATATCAATTGCCTTCTGTTGCTTCTCATTGAGGTTTGTTAAGTTGATGCACTGTGGGATGTCATCATACATGAGACATCCATGTTTCTTCATTTCTCCTATGAAGTTGATTGCTATAGCAGTATGATCTTCACCTTGATATTCACTACACTAATTTGTATTTCTATCAACATCTCTTCTTCCTAACATATCTATCTCAAAAACCTGCATATGTTGACCATGATGTAGTCTAGAGATGATTTCCCATTCATGCTCTGTGGTATTTTCTTGAACAACTTCATTATCTTCCACTTTAGAAGCACTGCTAGGATCATCATCTTCCATAGGTGCTACTCTTTGAACATGCCAAGGATTATAATTGAGTGATTCCTAGTTTTGTACTATAGTATCATTATCATGACCAATGTCTCTTTCAATGTTATGAAAAGGCTTGTATAGCAACAACTCAGATAAACAAAAATCTACCCATTTAATCAAATCACATGGAGGAATGGATACAAACCTAGGGAAAACTCTGACAATAGCCATCTTTTGCCTTTGTCCCCATTTGTTGTCTCCTCTTTTTCTAGGATTGTATATCCAAGATCTAGCTGCATCAATTAAGGTGATACCTTCCATACAAATTGGCCTTATTTTATAGCCATCTATAAGAGATTGGGCATGTTCTTCATCAATTTCCTCATTGTTTACTGCTACGGGTTTGAAAACCTCACATGAGACATTCAGATTAACAAACCCTCTACTACTCTCAACCAATGGAAGCTCTAACAACATATGACATGTTTCCTGGGCTCCTATATCCCTCTCTATAACTATTTCTGTGAGTAGCTTTATGTATGCTCGCGCAGCCAAATCAATAGGATTTTCTAGGTTTGACAAATGCATCAACATTTCTGAATAGGTTTATGAACTCCTCTCATCTTTTGCTGCATACTTTGCAATGTACTTAATAACTACATGTTTTGAAAGAACGGGTTGCCAATCTATATTTTCCCTCCACAGTTGCAGTATGTACCGATTATGTGAATTCACTCTATCATCATTTCTAGCAGGCTCAAATTTTCTTTCACCTGATTCTAGATCCTGACATAACTTGGATCCCTCCAAATTCAATGGCCAAGGTGCATTGTACCTAACAGAAAAAGAAGTGAGCATCTATTTTGATTAATTTATGGGAATAGTTAATATATAATTTTTATCTATTTTATATTAATTGATGAAAAAATTACCTGCAAACCATTCTTCCCCTTTTTTTTATGCAAACATGCACCCTCCTTACAAACTATGTGGCATTTGACACAATTGACTATCTCTTCGTAGTCATGGTCAATATCCATCTGAGCTAGTTGTCCAGTATTTTTAAGACATGGATGTTGACCAAAATTTTGGAAAACCTACAAAGGGTTGCAAATTAAATATCATATTAAATTTTATAATAATTTCTTGTTTCTCATACATATGAACATATAGTGCGAGCATCACATTATGTATATATATATATATATATATATATATATATGATTAAATGACAAAACATACCTATATATTTCTTTGATGAGGATCATGTCTAGGATTCCATGCATGAATAATGGAATGAAAATACCTCTCAGTAGTTTTGCGTTCGTCCTCATTTGACCAGTCTATAGTGTCCATGTTTGGTGCTCCTTCGAGCCATAAAAATCCATGCACATGAGGTGAACCCCTATGTTGCCACTCATACCTGCACCAAAAATCACTGACTTTCATACCTTTTTCAAGTATCTCTTTCTGGAACATTGTATGCCTCAAATGCATGTAATGTGCAACTATATGAGGATAGTCAATGACATTCTATCTTCTCCACTTTTGAGCTTCTCATGGATCAGTTGGTGCTGTCCCAGGCATCAGTGCATGCAAATCAAGCCACTGCATATCCGCTGCACTCAACATGAAGAAAATTGTAGGAGTCCCAATTTGGTGAAGCATATCTATTAATTCTGCTCTACATTTACACCAATATGATCTTGTTCCTCTTAGAGTTGTTCCAAATCTCATCAACCTATCTACCAAATTATTATGTGGCATATTTTCCATATGTTCTCTTATCTCATTGATGGTAATTGGCATGTCTTCAAAACTCCTTTTTACAAATATAGAAGATGATTTTTGTGCACGGTGTCTCATTATCATATTCATCATGAAATACCTAAACCTGGGATGTTTACCAAACTAATGATCCCTATAGCACAACAAATGCTTCACATACTCATGCAGATGAATTCTCTTCATTCTTGGCTCTAACCAATCACATCTTCCATTAGGAAACAATGTTGGAAATGCCATATCCGACAATCCTGATGTGACATATTCATTGATAGGTGATGCACCTATAGCTGGCCATTCAATTAATGCAAATGGAACTACCTCAGGATTTTTAACCCATGCTTGGATTAATTCCATTTCCATTTGAGCATTAGGTGGTTGTGAAGCCATAGATGTTGTGTGTTGAATTACATTACCTTCATCTGTCTCCATGACTGGACCCACAAAAACCACTTCGTTTACATCAGAATCAAATTCCATGTGGACTATCCTCAATCTATTAAAAACATTTTGATCAGTATTTGTAGGAAATTCATTGAGAGCATGTTCATCAATTCTAACATCTGCATAAAAATTTTCATGGTCTACTTTGTATTTCAAGGCCTTGTACACATGATCCCTATTTATGGTAAAGTTATAATGTGTACCACGTTGATCCCTTCTATGAACAATAATAATTGGCAAATGCTCAATTGTATGTGGTAAAACTTTCACCACTTGTTCTACATGTTGAGGAAAACTTATAGTGTGTCCTTTGTACTTATACTGACCACCAATTGCATGTGTAACTTGTAGTATAGGACTGAAACGTGCAATCAACATCTCTTGAACCTAAGTCAAATTTGCAAGCTCTTCTAGTTGAGATCCATGGTCCATATTGTTTGAAGATGAAAACCTGTGAGTTCCTCTTTCTTGCCTACACCTGTTGCATATTAGACCTTCACAGGTGCGATATACTTTCATTGCAAGATATGACTCTTGATAGACATGACACATTTGAGGAGTCTTCAAACTATCTATCTGATGCCTAAATTGCATTTGAAATCTTCTAAATTCAGTTTCAAGCATACAATTTGGGTTTCCCATGTTTTCCACAGTACCTTCAACATTAACATTCATTTCTAATTGATTTTCATGTTGTGGCATTTGTAGAACATGCTCTATAGACACAAACTCTTCATTTTCAACATCTAACTGAATGTTTACATTAGGGGGATTGTTATATCTATGGCTCGGTTCAGGATCATCTTGAATTAGTTGAGGCCCTTCATTTTGAAGGCTTTGAATAGAATTTTTTGATGGTTGTTCATTGAAACATTTATATCAGCTCTATTTTTAGCTTCTAATTGTTCCACTGTTACTTCTGCCCTTCTTCTATGAATTCTTTGTCTATCAGTTTGATTACGCATGACCATATGTTGTTCTCTTTGACTTTCAGTCAATTGTTGTTGCTAACATCTGCGAGACTGTCTTCTATATTGTCTTTGATATTCTCTTCTAGCTTCTTTTGATTCAAAGATCAACCTTGGTCTCACCATATCTAGTACGAAATAACATTAAATTAATGAGCTAAGAAAACTTTATATTATACATATGTTAAAACATTGTAATAGTTAGAAAGAAAGAATTTTACTTGTCAATTAATATGTTTTTATATATATACATTTGATTTAGAAAATGCCAATTTATAATACATTGCAATTTAGGTGTGATAATTTATATATTTATAGAATTAATATTTAAACATATAGAATATAAATTCTGAAAAATAAAAGACAAGAAGAATATTTTGAGTGTAGACACCATAAAAATTTGACATACATGAAGTGAATTAGAGCCAAGATATAGAAGAATAACAAAATGAATTTTTTTTAACAATAACTGATATATAATAAGGATTGCAATGGTCTAAAGGCCATTTTGTGGAAACACAACAACACAGGATCTCTTATTTGTAATACTAAGCAATCAATCCAAAAACATATGTGATCCAATTTGGATCTCAATACAAACATGAATTGTCAACATTTCAGTTCCAATATATTTGCCTCCATCTTCCCCTAACCCATTCTTTCTCTGCTCGTATGTGGGCACGTGAATACGGCTTCAGAGTGTGAGAATCAGGAAAGTACACCTCATAGAACTATACTTGACTAAGGGGCAAAACAAATTTGTCAACCGTGACACCCGACCACCAACAGTCGTTATCTAGTACTTCTACTACAAATCCAGGAGGTACAATTCACAGAAAAGTAATAGGAGGTGGAATAGGTCTCATATAATCTAGATAGACAACCTCAACAAGGGGCTCTCGAGCTACATCATTGATTATGAAATGGTGATATTTGACACAATATTTTGTCACTTCACCATTGTGAATAATGTCTATAATTGTTGCTTCGAACCAAGCCCCTTCGAACCCCTCTTCATCAATGCTAATCTCAACCTTCATGGCCATAGTAAAGTCCATCTCTATGCCTAATTTATGATTAAAAACATAAATTAATTATAACTAACAAATTCAATTTCATCAAATGAGTTTCAAAATATAAATTTTTATATGAAATTATGTAAACCTAATTTCATGAATTTCATTAATGAAATTCATGAGATTAGGTTAACATAATCAATTTCATTAAATCTAATTTAAATGAAATTGAGTAACATAAATATTGCAATATTCGCATATTTTGTAAAATAGCAACAAAATGTTGTATTTTAAACTAACTATGAAAATAGCAATAAAAGAAATATAATATTAATGTCATTAAACAAAATCAACTTCATGAAGCCAACTTCTAAATCAATTTTGTAACATTAGAAGACCTTATACATTCATATTAATATACTAATAAATTAATTTTTTAAATATAATAAGGAATTGAAATCTAAATGTAATATTCTAAAGGTAACATTGTAAATGGAAATCTCCTAAATTTATACAAAAATAAAATATAATTAATGTAAATCATATTTCTAACATTTAAATCAAATAAAAAATAAATTATAATTATTAATTGTTACATTATTTAAAGCAAATAAAAATTACTAATTGTAAAGCAAATGAATCAAATTTAAAGCAAACAAATCAAATAAAGGTAATATTAGAAATGGAAATGTCCTCAATCTATATAATTAATCTAAATCCTAATTTGAAACATTAAAAATTTAGTAATTGCAATTTTAATTATATAAATCCTATTAAAATAAATGTAATTTTAACATTTCAAATTAACTATTAAAACACTAATAAATTAAGTTTTAAAATCTAATTAGGAATTGAAATCTAAATGTAATAGTGTAAATGGAAATCTATATCTAATAATTTTTTACAAAAATCTATATCTAACAAAGTTAATATTCAAAAATAATTTTTTATAAAAAAACAAATATTACACCATGGCAGCATTGCCATCCACAATGTAAACAGATTATTTAAATCAAAAATCTATATTTAAATAAAAAATCTATATCTAATAAATTTTTACAAAAATCTATATCTAACAAAGTTAATATTAAAAATTAAATTTATATAAAAAACAAATATTACACCATGGCGACATTGCGATCCATAATGTAAACATATTATTTAAATAAAAAATCTATATCTAATAAATTTTTACAAAAAATCTATATCTAACTAAAGTTAATATTCAAAATTAAATTTATATAAAAAACAAATATTACACCATGGCGGCATTGCCATCCCCAATGTAAACAGATTATTTAAATCAAAATTCTATATCTAATAAATTTTTACAAAAAATCTATATCTAACTAAAGTTAATATTCAAAATTAAATTTATATAAAAAACAAATATTACACCATGGCGGCATTGCCATCCACAATGTAAACAGATGTTTCTATATATAAGTATATTAAATCAATTCAATTTTATTGCATAATAAATAATGGTTACATTAGAAATACCACCTATCAATATTAATCAAAAAACAATATAAAACTATATCAATCTAAAAACAATATTAATCTAAAAACAATATCAATCTAAAAACACTATAAAACTCTATAAAAAAATTATTTTTTATATAGTTTTATATAGTTTGATATTAGATCTAAAATAATCTAATATCAAACTATATAAAATTAATCTAAAATATCAAACTATTCTAAAAAAAAAACTATATAATATCATATCTAATAAAATAGATCTAATATGTGATATCAGATATTAGATCTAATATGAAATATTACATCTAATATCAAGCAATATTTAATATTGTTTTATATAGTTTGATATTAGATCTAATATCAAACTATATAAAACAATATTAAAATAAATTACTATAAAACTATATAAAATAACATTAAATTAAATGCAATATAAAAAAAAATCTATTTACCTATTTCAAATTGATGAAAGTTGCCTGCAATGTAATTCAGCTCTCTGCAATGCAATCCTCCTCTCTGCTATTCACAAATTTATCTCACAAATCCTCTCTCTGCAATGCAATCCTGCTCTCTGCTATTCACAAATTTCTCTCACAAATCCTCTCCCTCTCAATCTTCCTCTCTGCTATTCACAAATTTTTCTCACAAATCCTCTCTGCAATGCAATCCTCCTAAAAAAAATTACCGTGAGCAATGAAGCGCACTATTTTATAAGCTTGAGCAATGAAGAGTGACTCTTCATTTCTCAAGCTTTTCGTATTCCATGTGTTAACAAACACATATCATATTGAAACCTTTTGGTATTCCGTGCGAACACATATCATATTCAAACTGAACACATATCATATAACCGATATAAATCAGAGGCATATTGAATGCCTCACCCACCGTGCGCTGCAGAGGTGGCCACTTGGTTGTCGGCACTGGTAGCGCCAGTGGAGTGCGCACTCCACTAGCATTGCCAGTGCCGGCAGCCAAGTGGCCACCTTTGCAGTACACGGCCCCCACGTCTGCAATGCATGGACCCCACATCTGCAGCGCATGGCCCCCACTCGAAATGCATATGTTTTTTGATTTTTTGAAATCATTTTTTGATTTTTGTGATTCTTTTTTTTTTTTTTTTGTAATCATTTTTTTTATTTTTTTATTTTATTAATTGTGAATGTAACTGACTACCATTCTTTTTTATGTACACGGCATATTCCAAGGAATATGTCGTGCTAGTGTCTTCCCTCTCTACTACGACTGTATAGGAACACCTCTCAGTGTAAATATAATGTTTAGCAATTGCTTTCAAAATAAATTCTAACTTTCAGATTTTCTTTTGGTTGATATTGATTGGGGAATACTATAGAATGAACACCAATAACATAATAGATATGCATTATGAAATTTGGTGTACTTATTGAAAGATGGAGGGGTCTTATAAAAAAAGATAGTGAAGAGTTGTGATGAGTTTTTAATAATATATTAGTTAGTGATTACTTGTATATATTATTAGTTTATTTAATTAAATAAATTTACCATATTCAATGTGATATAAAAGAAAATCTTGATGTACATGGTGTGGGATTTAGAAGACTAAAATTGAAAATGATGAAGGGTGTAGAGTCTTGGAGGAGATAAGAAAGAGTGAATAGACAATTATCTTAACAATTGGAAAAATAACTACATATAAGAAAAATATATTGATGAAGAAATACAACATAAAACCAAAATATAGAAATAATGTACATCACCTTCAAACGTGGAGCTTGGAACATATATTATTAAGTAGAAGTATCAAGGACACTAGATAAATAGCATGGGGCTTAGAACAAAAGCAATAAGATGGATAAAAATCAAGGTTACAGGGATCAAGTCCATTAATAATGGTTTGTGTGTGTGTTGTACTTGTGGCAAGTGTCTTTGTGCAATGAAGCTCAATAATAACTAGTTTGAAGGATTTTGTACATCATTTTTGGTGAATAATGTTGTTTGGCTAGCTCATTGTGACAAGCTTTCTTATGCTAAGTATTTTGTCCTTCCTTATGCACCTATGCACATATGCAACATCAAATCTAGAAAATATTTAAACAAAGATTATTAGACTATTTATATGTTTCACTATCTCTAATTAGTTTCATCCACTTCTTAGTAGAGAAATTAGGTGGATTCCCATATTGAAAAATAGTTTGCCAAGTCTACAAACCATGGTATATGTGTAGAAATAGTGAAGAGCTAAAGTCATCTTGCATGGCTTCATGCTCTTCTTTGATTTAAATCTGTGGGATTATCTATTATGGTTACATTGAATTCTTGTGATACTACTTGCCAACCAATTATTCTAACACTCATTACTAGTTTATTAGGTAAATATTGCTACAATGATCAATGTAGATAGTAATCTTATTAATGTAATAGAAAAGTTTATTGATCCAATGGGAAAATTATAATAAATTTAAGTTTAGTCAAAGTTTAGTTGCAATGGGAGTTAAGTTCTATCGATGAGGTAGATTGTATATTTTTCTATATTTTCATCTTCTTGGCCAAATGCGATGCCTAACTCATCATTAGAGGATTTTGTACATATGTACAAGATTTATTTATAATTAGGGTTATCTTTAATTTTCTTAAAATATGTCTAACGCTTTTCTATTTAATTGAATTTAACATTTTTTTGGAGGATGCACATTGGGGTTTCTAATTTGCTAAAAAAATTGACAATAGGCCTTTGACAATTCTCAACAAGCTCTAGGAAGCTCTTTGAATCTGTTTTTTATTGGATTCTCCAATTGGATAATCACTTCTATATTTTTGGAGTCAACTTTAATAATTTTAGCTGATACATGGTGACCTAAAGCTATCCTTAGGCCATCATGATTATATTTTTCTCATGACTTAAGGAGATTTTTTCTCTTCACGTAACTATAGGACTTTGTCAAAGTTTGTGAGGGCCTTTTCAAAATCATTATCATCAATAGTGAAGTCATATATGTAGCATTTGACTCAATTGTTTTCTAAATCTGAGAAGATGGGAAAAAGTAATTAAAACATGGATAGGGTATTACACAGTGTAAATGGGAGGACCCTATTTAATAATTTTCTCCATGAAAAAGTAGATGTTTTAGTTTAGCCTTGATATTCTAGTGTTGATTGTATCTTATTGTACTTGTTCAATAGATCCAAAAAAGATAGGTAAGTTTCTTTGGAAATATTATCAAGGACTTCATTAATAAGTAGAAAGAGTTAATAGTCTTCATATATTCTTTTTAATTCTTCATAATCAAGAAAAACAACTGATTTCCCATTTTTCTTTGGAACCAAATAAAAGTGGTTATACTAACTATTATGTGATATTGGGTACATAAATCATACTTGCAAGAGTTTATCAATCTTATTTTTTACTATCTTTTGAAGTTATGAATTGATCCAACGGTGTGGTTATCTTACTTATCTCATATCCTTTGTATAAAGATGATGCATGTAAATTTTTGTATGAACACCTCACATGTCCTTATATTCCAAAGTGAAACGGAGGCTAGATTTTCTTCTCCCTTTCCATGAAATAGTGAATTAACCTAAACATATTTATTTTCTATTGGAGAGGACTTTGTAGGTTGATAAAAGCCAAATATTTATTATTGAATTTATTATAAATTTTCATTTCCCTAGTTATACGGTCATAATAGTTGGCAACCATGGGTCTTTGTAATACAAGGGGATAAATTTCCTATAGAATCCATGATTGGATTATTAGGAAATTTATAAGATATTCATACAAATCTATTGTCTCTTGAATGATGTTAGGGACTCCTTTTCGTAATATGATTGAAACATATCTACAATATATAAGGAAATTCTTGATTGTTGCAATCATATTATGGATAATGTATTCATGACATCTGTAATCATGACATTTTCATCTAGTACATTGGGAATCTTGACACCCCCAATTATTATAGTAATAATAGGACTGATTAAATAATTGTATTTAAATAGAATGAGTTTTCCTAACAGAATATTAGTAAGTTGACCCATAAATTGAATATTACTAGCCTGCATTCTCTTTATTCCTATTATTTTGAGACAAAATCACCTTAAATTAATTTAATTTTAGGGTTTTCTTAATTGTTTGGACCAGTGACACTTCAATGTTTAATTTTTTAACTCTTATATAAGCCATGTTCAATCCTAGGTACAATCTCTAAAGGGGCTAATAAATTTTTTTAAGACATTGTATAGAAGGTATCTTCCCCAAAATATTTTTAAACTTTAACTCTATATTGTTTAGATATTTTGTGTTATTGTTGAGTTTACACTTGATCTCTAGAGAAACTTTGAGAGTTGGTCATACAACTTATTTGGAAGGATGTCCTATTGCAATCCCTAACAAGGGTCCAAAAGAGTCTTCAAGTCTCATCTTATTCCTAGTGCTAGCGTAATTAATGCAGTTTACCTTCGTTAATTCTTACCTAGGTACTAGTTACACTTAAGCTTACTTCTAGGGAATTATATAAGAGTAGTTAGATCATTTCCACTTTATGTGGACTTATAACTTATCTTTTTATCCTTCTCCACCTTTGTTGCACATTTTGCACAAAATTTATTACACATTGGAGGATGATAAACCTCTAGTGGACATGTGATTACAACTTATATGGGTGATAAGTTATCTCTTGATTATCATGTAATTATACAAGGAAAATTTCCATTGTCTCATTTGGTCCTTTGCACTCACCTTGGCTATATAATCAAGGGCTCTCCTATGTACTATCATCCACTGCTTTGTATTATTGATAGGAATACAATTTATTCTTTTCATATTATTTCTCTTTTTTTTATTATGCTTTCCATTTCCTCTATATATCAGGTGGCTACCTCCATAGTCAAATCTTACATGGTATCAGAGCCCATAGAGTGTAATTGGTTTGTCATTTGAAATAATTTTGGTGCATTGTGGGGTTTCTCTTTTGTGTATTTTTGTTGTAGAGAAATATGGGAGCTTACTGGTTCAAATCTAAGGTCACCATTAGATTCAAGAGGTTCAAGATAGTTAGAATCGCCTTTTGTTTCATCCAAATCTACAAACATTTGAAAGTGGATGGTGGTTAGAGTAATCTAAAATTTTGGGGTATTTTGAAACCAAATGGATGCTCACATCATGCTTAGAAGGCTTAAAATACCCAAAATCAATAGTCAACATCTAAATCAAAGAAATTGACCTTAAGCATCATGAGAATAATTCTCTCTTAGTCATATGAACACAATAATTAGTGGGTAGTACAATATTTAATTTTTTGCAAAAAAAACATATTCTATTTTTAAAAAAAAATATATCATGCAATTAAAAAATATATCATGTGATTTACTTTTAATATTAAAAGTAGCAAAACCAAGGTTTTGTCCCTTTGCAAAACAACCTAGAGAGTGTAAAATTAACACAATAAACAGTAGAAAGATATTAACAACCAACTATGAAAATAAAAAACATCAAACCTTAACCATAAATAGTAGCATCAAAAATAAACTAGTACCTCTTGAACTAAAGTCTAGCAAGCTATCGAATCAAAAAAATATTATGAAAAGGCCACTAAGGGCAATCAACAACATTAATAACATCTAACCTACTCAAAGTATCAAGACAATAAATAGTAACTACACTAAAATGAGTCTTAACATAAGGCCAACTATGGACATAATCATCAAAAACATAAAAAGAAAAAGGAACTTCATCTCTAGCGAGCTCCCTGGAATTTGCAACCAACTTCATGTAGGAAATTTGACCAATCTTAAAGAAGGAGCTTGAACAATTCCTCATAGTTTCCATCATCACTTTCATTCATGCTAAATATATTCTTCTAAAAGATCTCAAAAGAATGAGGTGGTCGAGCTATGCATAGCCCTCAAGTTGAACTTGGAAGCACTCCTAATTTTTGTTTGAAGTTCAAGAACCCTAAATTTAGTCTTTTCTAGATCCTTATTTACAATTTTTCATTTAGAACATGTCCCCATTTGATGTTTTTTACAGGTCCATGATGTCCAGGTAATTTTCCTATTTATTCTTCTTCTAGAATCATAATATTAGTGAGATCAACTGGTTTTTTGTAATACTTTTAGAAACATGGGTAAAGTTGTTAGTAGTGTCAAAACTTTCCCTATTCTAATCCATATCCCCCTTTTTTTTCCCTCTTCCTCAATTTTTTATTTCTCCTTCATTCTTCTCACTTCATGTACCCTTCTTCCTTAGTATCATAATCCACAATTTTTTTCATTTTCCCTTTCCCAATGGAGCAGGTGGCCAATCTTTTTGACCTCCTAGGTTCTCTCTCATTCTTACAAGTTTATTTCCCAATCTCATCCTCCTCATAGATAATTTTTTGGATGGTGAATTTATTGTTTCTAAAATAATGGGCTAATCTTTTCCCTTTTTTTTTGGGAGTTGGGGGTTTTTGTGTGTGATCTCCTAACTCATTATCAATAACAATGGGTGTGGGGGTTTCAAGAGTTCTAGGTTCAAAGGTGATTTTGATCCCTAGATACCTAATGCACTTTTTCTTGCTAGGGCTAGTGTTTATGATTTTGGTAGAGGGTGGGTATGATAATTAGGGGCTTACTATACCATGATTTGTTTGGGAAGGCACAAAGCAAGGTCAAAGTGATATAATAAAAAAATTAAACCTTGATGGAGTGGGATGCATTTTTTCCCTTAACTCTTGGCATTTTTTACTACCTATTTTATAAAACTCTCCAAAGAATTTATAAGGGAAAAGGGGAAGGACATAAGACTACAATTTCAAAAAAGGTCAATTTTAAGGGCATGTGATAAAAGTAGTACATCCTAAACCTACCCTCCAAGGTGAGTTATTTCATGGTCATAAGACAAAATTAGTTCCAAGGTGCCAACATTTAATCTCTTTCACATCCTCCATGCATCTTGAATAGTCCTTTGTTTCATCTAAATAATTGATTGAGGTTGTCATTTTCATAAATGCAACTTGTATTATTCCACATCTTTCCTGTAGTTGGAAGCTCTGTTTCTTTTACAATAACTTCCTCATTCACCAAAAATTAAATTCCTCTCACATTAACCCTTATGTCCACCTATGAAGTAGAAAACTGAGTAGGCAAACCCTCATTTTAGCCATTGGTACATTTATTAAACTATAAAAAACCTCCTTCATAATAGATTTGTCACACAGTAGTGTTATTTTAAATTCATCATTCTTATTGGGATAAATTCTAACTCTTCCCCCACCCATTCTATCACACTCAAAAATAGTAGAAATTTGGCTCACAAATATTTTTGAATTACCACAGTTAGAAAATAAAATGAAAGGCATTGTAAATAAGTTGGTGAAAATGTCATAATTATCAATCAACATACCATCTCTATATTTGTTTATCCTTATCCATCTCATGGATTCCTACTCAAGTGGACAACCCTTTCCTATAGAAGTAATAAATAAGATTCTAATTTTCAAATCTATAACTAACTTTTCCCAATCAAAATATCTTAGATGTTTCTTTATTTTCATGCTAATATGACACCATATCATCATTAGTGTGCACTGTGAAGTGATCACATCACATGAGCCATTCCCATTAAACCACCTCAACTTACCGCATGGGGAAAGAACCATGTAAGTACACCACCTATGACCCTCTTTTTGCCTTGTCAATTTTTTCAAATTCCTATCTTAGAAATACAATTCCTAACTTTTATTATTCAAAATAGAGTCCAACCTTCTCTTGTCCACCAACATGACCATGCAAAATAGGGTATACCAATAACCATATTTTCTAAACCCCATATTTATCATTTCATAGTTTTCTCTCTCCATGTAGTTTAGTTTTCACATGGGGAGGAATATAGTCTAGGTTTCTCCAACATCTAATTCCTTTTGATTCTAAACCCATAGTTTCCACAGAGTTGGAAACCTCATTCCATTCCCTATAAGAATGATTAACAAAAACTAAATCTAGCCAAACAATATTTTTCTTATATCCCCTATGATTCCATCTATGGACTAGTTCAAGTTTTAGTTAGACCTTTAACAACTTCAACTATCAGCCTTGAAACCTCTTCTATAGCTAGAGCCTTAGCACTGATAGATAGGGTAAACTCAATCCCCTAGAATAGTGGAATTTAGTTAGTTAGATTATTGATGAAACCATTAAGGTTTCCAGTAAAGGAAACAATAAATTCCCCATTGTATGATCTAATGATGCCACCAACTATATCTTTTTACCTTCTAGTAGCTCCATAAAAATTGAGCTTTTACCAACCTAGGTTATGTTACAAGTAGTGGTCATTGTTGCACCAAAACATCAATTTGTTAATGTTTGATACAACCACTAGACTTATAGATGACACAAGAGCTGATTAAGCCATGTTAGGAATCCTGAGGGGAGCGGTGACCTCTTTTCCAACAATATCCCCCTCAGCGCTACTAGAGGGAATTCTAACCTGTGACCAAGCTCTAATACCACTTGTTACAAGTAGTGGTTACTATTGCACCCAAAGAACAACCTGTTAATGCTCGATACAACCACTAGACTTATAGAAGACACGGGAGGGGGTTAAGCCATGTCAAGAATCCCAAGGGGAGCACTGGCCATTTTTCCAACAAGTTAGGTGGTTTCCACTTGGCGTTTCTTCTTGCTAGTCTTTTGGAGTTATCAAACTTGGCATAAGAATTATGTAAGTCCCAATTTTCTATCATTTTGTCATAAATAGGGGGTAATTTTGGCATTTCTAGGTAGTGATTGATAGATTCCCTCTTGGAATTTTATAGAGAGTTACAAAGTTGGACCTAACTAGAGGGTTATAGGTAATTCCTCTCCATTAAGAGATAAATTTATGGATGCCAAAAATTGTTAATCCACGGTATTTCAAGTTTAGTCATTTCCCTTTTCCATAACTCATAAGGAGATTGATAATGGAGAAAAATATGACAAATAGACCCTTCATCTTGCTTATAGAGGACACACTCATTCAATGATTGGAATCCCCTTTTAGTTAATTTTTCTTGAGTTAGTATTCTATTGTGCATGATTTCCCACCAAAAGAAGTTAATTTTATGAACCAATTGAGGATTCTAGATCTTTATCTAGCATCTAGAGGAGTTGTTATCCTTAATTAGTAAATTGTAAGGTGATTTAATAGAAAGTTCACCCTTGTGATCTTTTTTATTGATAAACTTTTCCTCTCTAGGGAGTAAGGAAATTTTGACCTTCTTATCATCACTTGTAATTTAGTATCCCTCTATACTAGGTTAGGTTGGTTCTAACAACATTGAGTGGGGTCTTTCTAGCTCATCAATCATGTGGATATATAGTCACCAGCATGTGTACCACAAAATATTTTATCAATTTCCAAAATATTTCCAAAATCCTGATAAGTAGTTAGAGGATTCTCACCAACACAAACATCATCCCAAAATCTAATTAGCCTCCCATTACCAACCTACTATTTTAGAATATCTTACATGAGGTTTCTACACTTGAGAATGTCATTCCATATTATAGAACCACTAGGATAGCCAAAAGTAGGGAGGATTCTATAGAAGTTTTCAAAGTTGAGATATTTAGCACTCATAATATTACACTATTCAAAAATTTTGAGTGCAAGTTTCCACCCCAATTTAGTTATAGGGGCTTTGTTAAGAGTGATTAGTTTCCTAATTCTAAGACCTCCTTTCAAATATTGGATTACACATGTAATATCCCAATTCACAATCAAAATATCTTATTTTCCTCCAAACCTACCCAAAGAAATATCCTCTAAATTCTTTCAAGCTCATTTGTCATATTAAGAGTAATCTTGAATAACAAAAGGAAGTACACAAGAATATCTTGAAGTGAAGTTGCGAGAATCTAAGCTTCCTTTCGCTACTACTAAGTTTACCTTTACATCAAAATAAAAGAAATATTAAAGAACACCTATGCACTACATAGTACATGCGTTGAAAACCTATGTAGAGGTAGGTATGAGTGGGCCCATCACCCCATTTCCACATGTTTTGTTGACTACCATTTCAACATCCTTGATAGAGTGTGCCACATCATATGCCAAGTCAACATCTACATCATCAAGTCTCACATAAACATCATTGAAAAATTGTGCAACATCATTCTAGGTGCCACATTAGAATAATCTATCAATAGTCCAATAAGCACCACAAATTAGTCTAGTTAGATAGGTTGACCATGTCATTTATTAAGTTATATGTTTGTTGTTCATTCATACTTCTTTTCTATACTTCAACATAACCATTGTGTGTTTTAATATATAAATATGAAAATAACACACAATGAAATGAATATGGGATATATATTTTTTTCCATGCCTTCATGGATTGCATTTGCAAACTTTGAGGCAATTTTAAAATACCCATAACTTGGTCATATAACCTCCTTTTTCAGTGCAGTTTTTTTTCTTTTTTTTGGAGGGGGGGTAGCTTCTCATGATCTACATAGTGGTAAAATTATAAGTTGATTTTAATGCACACATTCTCCATAAATTATAATTTACCATAGTTTTAACTAAGTAATCCTCATTTGTGCAACTTTGGAAGTTTCGTTTGGGCTCATACATGCTACTTTTAAGGTGTTGGTTTCTTTTAAATGCATAATTTTTTGTCTACTTGTTAAATATGTTATTGTTTTTTAGCCATTGTACACAAAAATATCACTTTCAAAACTTGGCTTTTTTGGCCAAATTTGGCAATTGTAATAATTGGATTTGAATTTGGTCTACTATAGCCTAAGAAAGATAGTTGTAATCATTAGAATCAAATGTCCACTTTTATCTTGTTTGGAAAGTAGCAATTGTACATGCACTAAGTATAAAGTGTAATTTCATCATTATCTAATGTTTCCATATGATGTCTCTTGATGCTTAATGAAGGGTTTTTCCTAATCTAAGATGAATACCATTGTAAGTGGTGTCATTGATCTAGTTGTATACGTAACAAAATAGACAATATTTATTGACTTGTTCATGAGATTAGAAACTAGTTGAATTATAACTAGATTTTTTTTTACCATATATACCTTTTTAGTGGTGGAAACAAAAATATTTGTGGTTGGCATTGTAATCATATTGGAATTTATACAATTGATTATATGGTGAGTCCCAAGGAGGTGTGAAAATTAACTATTGCAATCATTGATTGTTAATCTCCTATCTTGAAAGATTATTTAATAGCCAAAACTAATTTACAACCAAATATTGAATAACAACACAATTGCAACTTCACAAAAATAAATGCGTAAATAAATTTAAATACGATGACATAATATTTTCGGACAAAATTGTCCCTAGAAAAACCCCTAAGGGAAAACCAATTCTACAGATGGAAAGTGTATTAATCTTCAGCAATATAAGAGTTACAAAAGATTCCTTGCCTCTTTCTGGCAGAACTTTGATAAACTCCTAATATCTCCCGTTGATATTCTCCACTACTATCCCAATGCTATCACTGTGCCCTTGCTCCCACTACAAGAATATTTTCTATCACTGCAAATACATTTTCTTTCACTGCAAATGATTTCTTCACAACTTGATGTTTTCCAAATGCCCCCTAGCCCCCTTTTATACTACCCTCACTGAAAAATCAACGACCGAGATTGATCTCAATTAACGGCTGAGATTAAAAGGAACTCAACAACCAAAATTGAATTGGTTGTCAACAACTACCAATTAAATAAATATTCATTAACCTAAGCATTCTCGAGAAAACAAATATTAATTAATTTGGGCAAATGGAAGCTTTCTCGCTACATAACTAACACTCCCTCTTAGCAAGGAAGCTATTCTGCATGACACCCAACTTATCTCTGAAGAAGATAAATTTTTCCTTCCCCAAAGCCTTCGTCAAAATGTCTGCTACCTGCTCCTCTGTAGGTATGTACTATAGCTAAATAATCCCTCTCTGTACACAATCTCTGATGAAGTGATATCTGATGTCTATATGTTTAGACCTATCATGAAACACTGGATTCTCAAACAACTTGATGCAACTCTAATTGTCACAGTGTATCACAGTAGTCTCAACTCTTTAACAAAACACGGCTACTAGAAACTTCTGAAGCCAAATAGCTTCACACATCACCATGCTAGCTGCTATGTATTTTTCTTCCGTAGAACTCAAAGCCACAGACTTTTGCTTCCTGGTGAACCAAGAAACAACTTCTAATCCCAAACTGAAACAACACGCTGAAGTGCTTCTCTTGTTCATTATACTGCTTGCCCAATCTACATCATTATAGCCTATCAACTTGATACTTTCACTTCGAACATATCTAATCCCATAATCAATTGTACTGCACAAGTAATGCAAGACATGCTTAGTTGTTGTCCAATGCACTCTCTTTGGCTCAACCATGAACTAACTAAGAGAGATTACTGCAAATGCTATATCTGGCCTAGTTTTGACCAAATACATGAGTGAACCAATCAACTATTTATATAAGCTGAGATCTACATCCTTCTCCTTAGATGTATCTACCTTCCTCCAATTCATGACCAAGGGTGTAGACATGGGTTTGCAATCCTCCATCCCGAATCTCTTCAAGATTTCAATGCAATATTTCCCTTTCCTAAGGAAAATCTCTCAATCTTTCTACCACACCTCCAAGCCTAGAAAGTAGTGCATAAGTCCCAAATCCTTCATCTTGAACTCTGTTGCAAGATCCCTCTTGCACTCCTCTATGAGCCCTAGTGAACCTATTAGAAACAAGTCATCCACATATAGAACAAGAATGAGAACCTCACCCCCAACCACCAAGTAGTAGAGGTTAGCATGTACCTCACTCTTTACAAATCCCATTCCCTACAATTATGTATCAATTCACTCATACCAAGCTTTGGGAGCCTTCTTGAGTCCGTACAAAGCTCTCTTCAATCTGCACACATAGTTTACTTTGTTGTGTGCTACAAAGCCTTTTGGTTGCTCTATGTATACCTCCTCCTTCAATTCACCATTAAGGAATGTTGTCTTGACATCCATTTGATGGATCTACCATCCCATCTTTGCTGCAAATGAGATCACAACTTGAATAGTAGTATGCCTGGCCATTGGAGCAAATGTCTCCTCATAGTCTATTCCCTCCTTCTGAGAAAACCCCTTTTCCACGAACCTTGCCTTGTATTTCTTGATGCTACCATCTACACCATGCTTGATCTTGTAGGTCCAGTGTGATCCAACCATTTCCCTATCCATTGGTTTAGACACTATCTCCCACACATAATTCTACATTATTGAGGTATATTCCTCAACCATCATATCTTGCCACACCTAATGTTGTGCAACCTCCTGATAACTGGAAGGCTCACTATCTACCAACTGACTAACTAAAGCCACATAGTCATTGAACTTGGTTAGTTGTCTCTTTTGTCTCATACTCCTCCTAGGAGCTCCCACAACCTCCTGAGTATCCCTTTGAGTCTCTTGAACCTCATGGTTTCCACTACCAACTATAGAGGATAGAATATCAACCTTTATGTCTTCTTGATGCACATTCTCCTGCACCGATTTCTCCATATTTTGTGAATCTCCACCACTTGAGCCAATGCTTGTACTAGTAACTGTACTTGGGCTTTGATGCCCTTGACTTGGTGAAGTTATCCTTGGAGCTTCTGTTGGCTTCTCACTCTGATCTTCTACTTACAAATCTCTAGACCTCCTGAATGCCTTGTCCTCCATGAACTTGACATCACGTCTAACTATAATTCTTCTAGTCCCTAGAATAAAAATCCTATATGCCTTTGAGCTTTCACTGTACCCAACAAAGTACCCCCTCTCTACAATCTGATCTAACTTGGTACGAGTATCACCTGTAATGTAACAATATGCCAAACTACCAAATATTCTGAAATGACTAACATCGGGCTTCTTACCTGTGAAAGCTTCCTCTAGTGTCAACTTCCCTAGTACCTTGTGTGGAACTCTATTTTGAATGTAGATTATTGTACTACATGCTTCTGCCCATAAGTAGCAGGGCATGTCCTGGTCATGTATCATAGCCCTTTCTACCTCTAATATAGAATGGTTCTTCCTCTTAGCAACTCCATTCTATTGCGGATTGTAAGGAACAGTCCACTCTCTCTTGATTCCTTCTCTAGTACAGAACTCCTAGAATTCATTTCCTTTGTACTCCCCTCCATTGTCTAACCAAAGAACCTTTATCTTCCTTCTTGTTGAGTTCTCTACAAGAACCTTGAACTCTTGGAATCGACTAAAAACCTCATCCTTGGTCTTCAAAAAGTATATCCAAGTCTTCCTAGAGAAATCATCAATAAAAGTAACAAAGTACTCATAACCTCTTAGAGATTTTGTCGACATCGGTCTATAAACATCCAAATGTACTAGATCAAGAACACCTTTAGATCTAGTGTCACTCCTTGAAAAAGGTGCTTTCACAAACTTGGCCAACACACATCCCTTACATACATCATCATGTTCTGTGCTTACTTTTGGAACACCTATCACTGTCTCACAAAGCAATTTAAGTTCTCCATGATGAATATGGCCCATCCTCCTATGCCAAAGTTCTCCAAGATCTCTAGGACTAAAATTTCTCATGAGTTCCTTAGGAGTATCAAACTATAGCCTATAAAGGTGACCAATCCTAACTCCAATGGTTATGGGTGACTTCCACTCCTTGTGCTTGATCAACACATGTTCCCCTTTAAAGAGTACATTATACCCCCTATCCTGCAAAATAGATACAAAAATCAAATTCATACCTAAGCTTGGCACATGCAACACATCATGGAGGGTAATAATCTTCCCATTCTCCCTCTGAAATTGAATAGTCCCTTTCCCAACTAAATTGAATTTGGACAAGTTTCCCATAGAAATATGGGTACTGGTGTTCTCCTCGTTATAATTGGAGAAGTACTCTCTAACTCTTGTCATATGAAATGATGCCCCACTATCTATATACCAAACACACTATGAGGTTGAGCTGACCATACAAGCTATGAGTGAAAACTCATCTTCTATTCTACTAGAGAGATCTTCAACCATTTCTAAAGCTTCCACCTACTTCTTTCCCTTCTTATCATTCTTCTTCCTTTCTGGGCAATCACTGACATAGTGACCATATTCTTGACAACCAAAGCACTTGATCTTTGACAGGTCCTTCTTCTTCTTCTCACTTTGAGAATTAGATCCTTTGCTAGACCCCTTCTTGGCTTTCCCTTTCCCCACTAGGGCAACGTTTTCTTGTTCCACCTCACTTTGTTGAGTCTTATTGGCCCCATTGACAAGATTTAGTCGAAACTCCTCCTGAGTGAAATCACTCCATAGTCGATCCCAACTTGGTAAGGTGTCTCATCCACTAACAACTTGAACAAAGACACTCCATTTCTTAGTAAACCCATTTAGGGCTATTCTCACTAGCTCATCATCACTAGGACTATCTCCAACAACTGCTAACTCATCCTTGAGAAGTCTAAGCCTTGTGAGGTAACTTTTCACATCTTCTCCCTTATTCATTCGGGTATTCTTCAACTTATCTTTGAGAAACATCTTCCTATTAGTGGTTGCATTCTGGTACAAATTTAGAATGGCATCCCACATCTTCTTCGCTGTATCTAACTTTGAGATATGTGGAACAATATGATCCTTGACACCATCAAGGATTATCCTCCTCACCTTGGCATCATCCTTCTTGTATGCTGCAAGTTGTGTTTCATCTAAAGGTACAGCTACAACACTGGTAACATAATTCTTGATACCATTCTCTTCCAACAATAAAGAAATTATGGCCTTCTACACACCAAAAATTGAGGCACCATCCAATCTCTTCAATCTCTCAAACTAGTTGAAGCCATCTCAAGGGATAAAAGAATAATAATTTCAAAGTGATCAACTAGGTTTTATAAACCCTCAAAATCTTTCCTTTCCTAGGATAAACTTTTTCTACCCTCAACTTTGCTCTGATACCATGTGAAAATTAACTATTGCAATCACTGATTTTTAATCTCCTATCTTGAAAGATTATTTAACTGCCAAAACTAATTTACAACCAAATATTGAATAACAACACAATTGCAACTTCACAAAAATAAATGCAGAAATAAATTTGAACGCGATGACACAATATTTTCGGACAAAATTGTCCTTCGAAAAACCCCTAAGGGAAAACTAGTTCTATAGATGGAAAATATATTAATCTTCAGCAATATAAGAGTTACAAAAGATTCCTTTCCTCTTTCTGGAAGAACTCTAATAAAATCCTAATATCTCCCGCTAATATTCCCCACTGCTATCCCAACACTATCACTGCGGCCTTGCTCCCACTGCAAGAATATTTGCTATCATTGCAAATACATTTTCTTTCATTGCAAATGATTTCTTCACAACTTGATGTTTTCCAAATGCCCCCTAGCCCCCCTTTTATACTACCCTCACTGAAAAATCAATGGCCGAGATTGATCTCAATTTATGGCTGAGATTAAAAGGAACTCAACAACCAAAACTGAATTGGTTGTCAACAACTACCAATTAAATAAATATTTATTAACCTAAGCATTCTCGGGAAAAAAAATATTAATTAATCTGGGAAAATGGAAGTTTTCTCACTACATAACTAACAGGAGGTGTATGGTTTGGATGATACCATGACTTTCATGGAGAACTAAACCATACAAAACAAGTCACAGATAACTAATCCACTTTTGGAGATTTAATTGAGATGATGGGGCTCCCTATGGTTATGAAATTTGTTGTCTAATGTATGTTAATGTCCAAGTTATTTATATCTAATTCATTAGTAGTTTATATGAGGGTTGATATGGAGCATAGTTATACAGGAAAATTCTATAATATTAGCAACTTATATACTTTATATTATCTTCAATTAGTGGATATTTATTACTTATAATTTTGATTTCTTGTAAGATATCACACTAGTTTATTGAGTGTTTTTTAATCATAAACCTACCAAAATGTCAATTTGGTCCAAGCAAATTCTTTTAGATGTTTGTTCCAATAATATGGATGATAAGTGGAGGGTGATTATTTATTCTTGTTTTAATTTTGACTCCATCTAGAATAATATTTAATTGGACCAAAACATCAAATTTAAAAAAATTTCTAGTTTCTCCATCAATTTTGAAATCTCATTCTTTCCAATTACCAAATTACATTTTAAAATTTTTCTCTACCAAATTAGATTTTTAAAATTTTCTCTATATTTTAAAGTATTTTTTTCACAACAAAAACATATCATTGAGCCTAAATTTTGCTATATACCCTTTTCCCAAAGCATCAATAAATTGCCTTGTTTCTTCATCTATTCCTCCTAAAAGTATTAAATATAAACTATTTTAGGGGTCAAAACATCTCCACCACATTTCAAAATTAAAAAATATATATCATTCTCAATAATCTTATACACATTGATTTTATTATTTTTTATATATCTAGAAAGTATGTCTCATTGATATATCTAATCTAGGAATAATTTTGATATTCCTAAAATAAAACTTTCTTTTTCTACTCAAATGTTAGCTGATCTACTGATAAACCCATGAATCATTAACATTATTGAATCTTTTAAGGTTCATGGAAATAAATTCAGCTTTTGATTTTTTTTATAGTTGTGGGTTTACCAAAGGACTTTAAATTTTAAAGATAAATTCATCCACATCCTTTATAGCAATACCTTGAAATGTGGAAAAGATAAAGCGGATAAACTTTTCATTAGTGCATGTTCATCTTAGTTTACATTTATTGAATAAGTAAATATTTAGTAGACACTCTCCCTTTTATAGTTCTTTATTATTTTCCATATTTTTGTTGGATCATCATTTATTGGCCGTTTGGATCCTAAGGCTTGTTAATACATTTTAGGTTTCTTTTGTAAAGAGAATTTTAGTTACAATATTCTTCTCCTTAAAATAAATTCCCTAATAGCTTGATTAACTCTTCATGTATTTGAGGCGTTTTGTCTATAAATATTCCTTGTGAATCCATTTTCCTTCCCATATATATAAAGTGAATTTTTCTCTAGAAATATTAGTTGACCTTTCCTATCTTTTTACCACACTGAAAAAATAATAGTCCTAGGAAGTAACTGCCAAAAGATATAGGTGTCATTGAACCTTGCATTTAATCTAATATTTGCAATTTCAATCCCAAATGTCATTGTTGGACTAAATGGAGAAATGTCCTTTCCAATTTCCCCTTTAGTAGTGTGAATAGGGAAAGTTATCTTAGAACTAAGCATTAGTTAGGCCATTTTCACACATGTTAACTTTACTTAGACAGCTTAGGACCAGTTTTAGAAGTCTCTAGTTTTCATGTGATCTTATCTTATCTTATTATATCACTAGTTGTCTCATTGCATAATATTAGGACACTTTTCACAAACTTGTTTTATCTTATCTAGATCAACATTTCTTTTATGAGAAAGGCACCATATGAACATTTTCAAATTTAATCAATAGATTTTGCATCTTAATTCACCATAATCAAAATTTTTTTCCCTCTTGTTGCTCTCTTGTGGAAGGTGTCTTTTGGTTTTGCAGGTGGCCTTGGGAACTTGAGTGTAATGGTGACTAAAAATCTTATAATTATTTGCAAGAGGGTGAATTGGGATTCTTCACCAATGCCATTCCTATTCGAAGAAGATTATGATAAACTCAAAAAACAATCTATGAATAAAAAGAATATTGATATGAAATTAGACATGCTAACTATGAAAGATGAAGTTCTTATGCTGATGAATTACTACCTACATAGATGATGGAAAAATGAAAATATACATTTTTATATTTTATTATTTTCCTTTCATGCACACACAATAAGATAATAATATAAGAAATGTAAAGATATAATGACAACACCAAATAATAATAAAAAACTATTTATGACCAATTCTCTATAGATGAAATTACTATTTTTTTTTGGGGGGGGGGAGGGCATCTTGTGGTGTAACAGTTAAGTGGTTACATTGTTAATGGTGCAACCATGGTTCAAATCCCCACTTCACCCAAATAAAAAATGTTAATGCCATACCAAAGAAAATACTACTCCTTTTTGACAAACTTAATTTGATTCCATGAACACTCTATTCTCAGTTTTGACATCCATTAAAAATACAATTGTGAAGCTACAACTATGACTATTTTTCTTTCTCCCCCTTTATTGTTTGTATCCAAATAAATATATATTGTTCACATAAGTCATTGTGATGCTAACTTTCTAGTTTACAACATTGCATTTTCTTTTATGTGCTTTTCTATAGTTTAGAGTTCAGCATTGAATAAAATAAACATTTTTTCATTACAAAACTGAAATTCTTTTTCATTTAGCAAGTATAAACATAAACACCACTCAAAAGGAATCTTATATTGAAGAGAAATAATATGTGCATTTATTAACTATATGATTCTTCAACTTAAGGAATTAATTTGGTAACTGCACATTCAACTCTAGAATTTGTGAAAGGTGAGATCTACTGTAACTTTGAATTTTCCACTTTTTGGGAAGTATATTTTCTTATAAAAATTCTTAGTCATCAATTAGTAGAAAATAAATAACAATTAAATTTGTCCTAATTATATATAAATTAAGATAAGAAATGTAATTAAATGAATAGGGGGAATCGATTTAACTTCTTAATGAGAATACAGAATGAAGACATTCTTCATTTATTTATAATTGATCTAGTCTACTATATGTATTAAAATTATTATTTATAATCGATAATTTATTATGTACATGTAGCACAAAACTAAAGATTGACCATTCTATTAAAATTAATGATGATAGGGGAAAAGTATTATACATATGATACAAACATAATTTAATAATTAATGACAAGAAATATAAAAATGTGATAAAAATTTAAATGCAATTGAATCAAGTATTGCCACCATCTCTAAACAATTGGTATTTCAAACCTACTCATTAGAGAAAGAGAGAGCTAAAATCTAGGACATCATTGTAATCTATCAAAAATGAGGTGATGTGAATCATTCAATGATGCAAAAAAGTGAGGCATAAATAAAACTTGGAGTATAACATGTAAGAAAGGCAAAGGTATACATGGAGTATAAGAAGAATGTCTAGAACGAGATTCAGTGTGATGGTGTGAGGGCAGAGAGCTTACAGTGGCATTATTAGATAGGGCCCATGCCTTAGCTTCTTGTATTTGGTATTTCCTTCGTGGGTGTGAGGGGGAGTTCCAGGGGTGTGCCGGGTTTTGGGAGGTTCATAGATTTTATTTTTCTGAGTATCCAGGGTGTTTGGCAGGCAGCATTGGGGTGTAGAGAAGGTGTTGGGTTCTTGGTGTTCGATGGTGTGGGGTTTTCTATTTGCTAGTGGAAAGACTTCTTTTTGATGGAAAGAGGTTTTTTTTGTTTCTTTTCTTTTGGGCCGAGATGGATGGATGTGGGGTTTCCAATAGCTTGGTAGTTTTTTTTTGAGTTGTGCCACCTATTGGATTTTATTTAGGGTTGCATGCATAGATGATTGAGTCATTTTATGTGGGGACAAGCTCAAAGTTAAATAAAGTTAATGGCTATCTTTTGAGGAGTCATGATTGTCATGTCCTTGTCATTCCCATAGAAACAGTTATAGAAAATGTTGAGTATTGGACCAAACATACTTTGATTTGTAAGTTTCTTGGAATTTAGTTTTCTTTGTTGCCTCTCAAGGCTTGGATTCTTCGGTCATGGCAAGTGGAAGGAGATATGGACATAACGTTGGCTGAAAATAGCTATTTCTTGGTTGTGTTTTCTTGCATGTCTGATTGGGATTGTGTTTTTCAGGGAGGCCCATATTTTTATAATCATGTGGGGCTATTTTTCAAACCCTGACATATGGGGTTCAATTATGTGGAGGAGCTTCCATTGTAGGTTCCTATTGGGGTTCAATTATGTGGAGGAGCTTCCATTGTAGGTTTCTATCTAGGTTCAATTGTTGAGACTTCCTTTAGATTTTTGGCGGGAAGACATTTTGCACTAGATAGCTTACGTTGCTTGGGAATTTGATTGCAAATGCTCATCAATCCCTAGATAAAAAGGTTATTTCCTATGCTTGAATCTATGTTGAAATTTATCTAAATAATCCATTTCTAGACTCTTTGGAAATCTTTCTTGGCTCTTCTTCTTGGGTTCAACAATTAGATTATGAATCCCTCCCTTTTTAGTATCATATATTCCATGAGTATGGACATTTATAGTGGTAGTTCCCCTAGTTTACAAGGGTAATGGTGGCTTTGTTGGGGATCTTGGTGGGTCTTCTTCTTCCATGGGCATAAAGATGGGTAATACAGGTAAAGGGTAAGCCCCGATGGATAATGTAGGTCATGGGAAATCCCTAATGCATGAGGAAAACCATGATAAGCATGGATTTATTCCTACTAAACCCCGGGCTAAGGAGAAAAGACACAAGAGATCCTACAAGGACTAGTAGCCTAATGTATGTTTTAATTGGTTTGATGTGTTGGATAGTATGGCCATAGAGGAAGGAATTCCACCAAATATTTCTTCTATTGTGACAAGCTCAGATGAGGGATTCCGCTTCATGATTCCCATGTTTTAAACTAGGGTATGGTTGTCCAGTAGAAGAGTGATGCCCTTATTGGCCTTGAGTCTGGAGTTCTCGATGCTCCTACTATGCTACAAGATAATGACATTGTCTTGGAAAAATTTGTTAAGGAGTTATTTTCCTCTGTTAAAGGCAACGGGTCTTCCCCAATATTGGGTTTGATGAAAAGAGCCCTTAAGAAAGTCTCTTTTGACACTCCTTCAAAGGGTGGTCACAAAAAGGACCCGAAGAAAATCAAAATGACAAGAAATTTGTTAGTGAATTATGGGGTTATCAAGCACATGGAAGATCATTTACCTCACTCTAGTCAATGATTATTGTCTCATGGAATGTTAGGGGGTTGAATAGCATCCCCAGATAAAAGGTTATTCATAAGTTTGTGGTTGATCATTCTTCGAATATCTTTTTTATTTAGGAGACTAAGATTTTAGTGGATTACATGCCCCATTGTGATTCTAGTATTTTGTATTATGGGCAATGTCAATGTATTAGGTCTCTAGGGAGCTCAAGAGGTTTGGCTATCTTTTGTGACCGAAGGAAGACTATTCCCCTATGGTTGATGTCTAGTTGCTCAACTCTTTCCATGGTTACCTCTAGTATGGACACTGGTGAAATGATTCTGATCACTAATGTGTATGCTCCTATTGATCTCTCTAGAAAGATAGGGATTTTGTCTCATATAAGGTATGTTAGATCTTGTAATCCTTTCCTTCCTTGGATTTTAGTAGGGTATTTTAATTCAGTTTTAAGTTTGGAGGAGAAAAGAGGTGGATTGCATTGTTTGAGACCTTCTAATTTTTTTTGTGAAAATATGGATCTTCTTCATATTAATAATTTTTCAAGCCCAATAATGATCACTTGGAATAATAGAAGAGTTGGGGAAGATGGTATCTCTAAGCATTTGGATAGATTTTTTGTTTCTTGTTTTTGGATTGGAGGCAATTTCATCCCCTCTTCTAAAATTCTATATTGGACGGGTTCTAATCATTGGCCTATTAAATTTTCATCTAGTTGTGTTGTTATTCCCAAAAATCCACCTTTTATGATCTAGTTGATGTGGCTTTGAGACTCTTCTCCCCATGACTCAATGGTTCACTAGTGGAGGGATGGTGGACCTACCTATGGTACTTTTATGTATTCATTTGTTAATAAATTATTGTATGTTAAATGGAAGCTCAAGAAATGGATTAAGTTATGCTTTGTTAATCTTCATACCATGAAGAGGAGGGCTCAAGAGAATTTGGCATTTATTACAAGGAAGACTTGAGATCTTATTTTTTATGAAGTTTTGGGTAGAGAGGAGTCCTAGGCTTCTAGAGATTTAGAAGAATGGGAAATTAGAGAGGAAACTTATTATAAGTAGAAGGGTTGGATTGATTGGCTTCAAGAAGGGGATAGGAAAACCACCTTTTTCCATAAATCTATGCAAGCTCCCCAAAATAAGAGTTATATTCCATCTTTAGTTAATTCAGATGGACTTCAATTGACTTCTTTGCCAACTTTTTCCTGGGAGGCTATTTGATTCTATTATGCTCCTTTTTTCTATCATTCACCCCCTAATGACAATGAGGATAATATTATCTTGTCTTGTATTCCCTCTCTAGTTACCAGTGGAATGAATGATTCTCTCATGAGGTTGATTTCTATGTCTGAATTGGAGGAGGTTGTCTTTGGAATGCATAACAAAAAAATTTTGGGTCCTAATGGCTTTCTAGTAAAAATTTTTAAGAATTATGAGATATTGTTAATTAAGATATGTTATCTATGGTTCAAGAACCATATGATAACAAAAAAATGCTTGGGGCCTTGAACTCTACATTCCTATTTCTTCTCCCAAAGAAAGAAGGGGCTAATCAACTAGATTTCTTTTGGTCTATTTCTTTGTGTAATGTTGTCTCCAAAGTTATTACTAAGTTGGTCACAAAAAGGATGAAAATGTGGCTCCTCACTATTATCTTAGATGAGAAAGGCATTTTTGTGGTAGGAAAACAAATTCTAGATGGGGTGGTTATTTCTATTGAGGCTATCCACTCTATTGTTGTTTATAGGGAGAGATCTAGGTTCATCAAACTTGATATAGTTAGGGCTTGTGATATAGAGTTAAATGGAGCTTTCTGCAAAAAATTCTTCTTTCCTCTGGCTTTAGTTTAGAGTGGGCGAGTTGGACTATGAGTTTTGTTTTACTTCTTCCTCCTTCTCTTTACTTCTTAATGGTGAGCCTTCTGAGTTATTTGGAACCTTTAAGGGTTTTTGCCAAGGAGACCCTCTCTCTCCATATTTGTTTATTATTATGTTGGAGGGCCTAGGTAGATTTATTAAATCTCAATTTTCTCATGATTCAATTCATGGTTGCTAGTGGGGTAATGGGATGTCTATGCTTTCTCATCTTCAATTTTTTGATCATACTACTCTTACTAGAATTTCTCAGATTTAGGAAGTTGAGGTCTTTAGGAAAACCTTGGATATTTATTTGGTTGTTTCTAGTCAAAAAATCAATGAACATAAATCCTCTATATATTTTTTCAATACTCTAGAGCCTATTCAGTGGAGGATTGCTAATATCTTGAGATTTCAGAATGGGTCTATCCCTCTAATTTACTTGGGCATTCCTATTGTTGTGGGTAGATAGCCTAGGCTCTTTTGACAGAACCTTCTTGATATGTTATGATAGATGGTTAATAATCAAGCTCATCAATGGCTTTCTATAGTTGTCTGATGAATCTTCTGCAATCTATGATTCAGGCTCTTCCTATCTATAGAAGTATAGTTTAGGTGGATCCTATGTATTTTTTTAAGGATTTTGATGCTCTCTCGCATTAGTTTCTTTGGAGTGGTAATTTGAAAAACTATAAATGGAGTCTAATTAAGCGGGATATAGTCTATAGGCCTAAGAAGGAGGGATTTCATGGTCTCCAATCTGCTATCTTGAGGGATTTCTTGGTCTCCAATCCAGGTCCTGATGGCTTTCTAGTAAAATTTTCCAAGAATTCTAAGATATTGTTAATTAGGATATGTTATCTATGGATCAAGAATCATATGATAACAAAAAAATGCTCGGGGCCTTGAACTCTACATTCCTATTTCTTCTCCCAAAGAAAGAAGGGGCTAATCAACTAGATTTCTTTTGGTCTATTTCTTTGTGTAATGTTGTCTACAAATTTATCACTAAGTTGGGCACAAAAAGGATGAAAATGTGGCTCCTCACTATTATCTTAGATGAGCAAGGAATTTTTGTGGTAGGAAAACAAATTCTAGATGGGGTGGTTATTTCTATTGAGGCTATCCACTCTATTGTTGTTTCCAGGGAGAGATCTATGTTCATAAAACTTGATATAGTTAAGGATTGTGATAGAGTTAAATGGATCTTTCTGCAAAAAATTCTTCTTTCCTCTATCTTTGGTTTAGAGTGGGGGTGGTCCCACAATAGTGAGTCCCACTTTTTGGCTAACTTTGACATAGAGTTCAACATTCTGAGAAAAAACTTCACTTTTGAACATTTGTTGCCGCAAAACTATTAGGAATTTGAAGATGATGTAAACTAAAGTCTTTTAGAATTTTCTTTCTAGTTTCTAAATATATATATTTTTTAAAAAAATAATCATTTAAATTCATTTTTCCTTCCCCTTCTAAAAGTTGTTTGTGTTAAAAAACTATGTTTTTAAGGAGTTGTTTTCACTTGGATCAACATAACTTTTTTTTTAAATAAGATAATGATGTAATTCTTTCGAGATTATATTTTTAACTTCAATATATAAAGGATGCAATTGGTCTTATTCATTTTTTATAAATATTTCATAGTTTATTAAGTTTTAAAGTGACAATAACTGTAATTTAGAGATAAGGTCACTTGGATCGCTTTAACTTGAGTTGTGTATATCAAAATTCATTTTTTCTTTTTTTCATAGAAAGGTAACAAAAATATTCTTTTCCTACATATTTTTTATAAAAAAAAATTTATCATTTACTATTTTTCCCGAAGTCTTGAAGAGACAGGTTGTTGAATGAGCAAACAGCCTATGTTTAGTTAAAGTAATATTTAAAAGTGATAATGAACTCAATATGTATTAAAATTATATTGATTAGAAAGCTTGTTCCAAATAGCATCATTTGACATCATCTTTTTGGAAAAATCATCTTGTTTAGTCCTTGTTTTAGGCCTCAGAAGACCATTTTTCTATAGTTTAGTTGTTTTTTGAGGGCAAAATTTTAGTTTTGAGGGCTTCATGCGAGGACACCCTTCGCATGAAGACACTTGAGGGGCTTCGTGCGAAGACCCTTCACATGAAGCCTCTCAAGTGAAAATCTCGATAGAAAAGACACCTATCGGAATTTTGCCTTGGGTACTTCGCACGAAGTAGGTACTTCGCGCGAAGTCAACTAGTAAAATTATTTTATAATTTTTTTTTAAAATGGTATAAAAGTAAAACATTTTATTTCTATTTTACATCAAATTGCAATTAATAATTTTGCATTTTCTATTATTGAAGGCATTTTTTTGAAGGAGGATTGATATTTATATTTTTTCAAAGGCATAATTTTGAAGAGGAAAAATATTAGATTAAAGTATTTTTTGAAGAAGAAAACTTTTGTTGACAATCTTGTGGAAGACATTTTTTGGAGCTCGAAGAAATGGGGAACAAGAAGGGAAGACAAAGTAAATCTTCTAGAAAAAGGTCACTCGGTACTGAACAAAGAAATCGTGAAGCTACATTGACATATTATCATAAAACTAAAGAAGCTGAAAGACAAGATAAACTAGGAGGGTCAAGTCAAGTTGAAGAATTGCACTTTGAAGAAGGGTCGAGATTATTCCCTATGGAAGCTCAAACAATTGATGTTGGAGAAGGGTCAACATCACATGCTCCTACTAGTATGGATGAACTTTTAAATTTAGCTCAAACTGTAAAGAAAAATATTAATTATAGAAACTTAGATCATTTACTTACAATGGATGTGGACAATTTAAGATCACTTGCTAATGTTCAACACTTAAGTCTTCCTAAGAAGAGATCAATGAATATGATAGCAAGATAAATATTGGGTAAATTTGATAATTTTGAAACACTTGAACACGCTCAATTGCTTTCACTTATACTTATAAACAAAAAGTTGGAAGGGGCAATAAAATTATTAGGTATAGACAAATCATCAAAGAAGAGAAAATTTGTTGACATGCAAACTGATATGATTGAAAATCTTAAGAAAGGTTTGAACCAGTTAGGGAAGTGATCTCGAACTATAGATAAGTCCATTACAAGAAAAGTTCTATTGACATCCATTGTAGGTAACACTATGGGATGAAAAAGATAGATATCTTCAGTTTCATCTCACTTTGGTTTTAATGGGAAAACAATATCATGATATGTTAATAGGAGAATACTTTTGGATGATAGCACCTTGGAAGGCAATTGGGAAATCATGTGTAGAGCTCCTTGTTCTGATAAGATTGATGAAGGAACAAAAAATTTGGTCACATCATTTTGGAATGATAATACACATCCTTCATCAAACACTAGAGATGTTATCAGACATAGAATTTCAGCTAATCAATATGAATATCATATGAAACATTGGTTGGACACAACACAACATGAAATGTATGTGTCATTTTGTAGTTCAAATCCTAATATAAAGATTGGGCAAACATTGTTTGAAAGATTGAAGCCATCTTATCAGGAAAAATAAAGTGCTTGAAACTTGTTGTCGTTATCATATTGAACTTGATCTCCACTATCAGGTTTTTTGAAAGTTTGTAAAAGACGCTTATGGTTTTGAAAAGACTCCTCCTACTAGACGAAGTGAGTTCATCTCATCCATTTTATGTGACAAAAGAGATGATGTAGTTGGACAAATAAATTGCATAAAAGGAATATGTCAAACATGTGTCGATTTGTCTCTTTTTCCTTTGAAAAATGAAAATATTGATGTAACAAAGATGGTAAATTGCAAGAGTTACAAATATGTAAAGAATGAAACAAAATTTGGGAAAGAATCCAAAAGGTTAGAATATGTTGAAGAGGAGATAAATGTTGGAGTATTTATGGAAAAAATTTAAAAATTGATTCAACCCTATATTCATCATGTTTTTTTTGCAAAGTGGCAAGCACAACAATTTCAAACATTGAGAGACAATTTCCCACTTGGAACTATTGTATCAGTTGTTGATTTTGTAGAAAATTATTCTTTTGTTCATCAAAAGACAATTCAGTCAAAATACTATTTTTCAGAGCAAATTACTATTATGGTACATGTGTGTTATCAACACGCACAATTAGATTTGGATGGTATTCAGATTACATTTGAAGCATGGGTGATCAAGAAGGAATATCATTTTTGTATAAGTGATGATAGAGAGCATGACATTCATTATGTGGAACACTGCTTCAAGATGTTTTTTGCAAATTTGAAATAAAGAGGTTTAAAAATTGATAAACATTATGTTTGGTCAGATGGATGTGCTGCACAATTCAAATCATCGAAACCATTTTATGCACTATGTAGATATCATCGTAATGAAAACATACCACATGTCTGGAGTTTCATTAAGATTGGACATGGAAAAGGTGAACATGATGGTGTTGGAGCTTGCATCAAATGTGCTATACGAAAGTATCAAATGAATTATAAGGGAGTGCATATAAAAAATGCACATGATGTGGTTGAATGGTGCAAGACACATTTCACACCAAATGAGAATGACACGTCATTATGATTGACTCAAGCGGTGCCATCTAGAAAATTTTGGGAGATAAAAGGTATGCACACATTTTTAAATTATTTGAAAGTGTTTAAAAATTTTATGATATTTTTTATTCAAATTAATATTTATATAGAATGTATTTTATATGCATTTGTTCAAGTGTGGATAGAAAAATTATGCATGGTTTCAATAAGATAGAAAAGACGTGATCTTTGCATTCAGTTATGAGTACAAATTGTCACAATTGGATGTTGAACACTAGGGACTACTCATGCTTTTGTTGTCACTGCATTGCTGACAATTATGAGGAATGTATCAATCAAGATCGTGGATATGTAGGTGCATGGAATCTAGTGCCACTAGTTGTAACTAATACATTTGATAGAGATGAAGATGAAAACTTTGATGATGTTCCTTTGATTTCTACTGATTACGATCATATCTCGGGATTGGTCAAAATTGGTAAGTATATATATTTCACATTATATGGTACATTGAGTTGCATGTATAGATAGATATAGATAGATCTATAGATTGAAGTAAGTATTTATTTTAAGATCTCACACGCGTATATATAAATTTACTGTGCAGGAGATGTCTTTGCAGTGATTGTTGAGTGTGGAAATGTAGAAGGAGTTGGTTATTATTTACTGTGTTGTACTATAGAGAGGATGAAGTTACTTGAACCTAAAGCAAGCAATGGAATGTTGTTCCCCATAGGTTTGTATATGGTTTACATCAATATATTGAACTCAATTTGTAAATTTTAAATTTCAACCTTTTAACAAATTTCAAATTGAGTTTGTTTAAATTTATATATTGTTAAAATTTGTGACCTACAAGTTCAGTTGTTTTAGAGGGAACATATTTCAAGAAAATCAAAGTAATTCAACATGGTATTCACTTTGTTGATTATGAACCAGACAATAAGGTGTTTCAATATAGTCACCTAGTAGTTTCCACATCCATTTGTCTTCATATACTTAAATCTCAATGTGGACGTCATAAGTGGAGACTAGATAGTGAGGATCATGAGAGAATATTACATGTTCTCCATGAAATGTCTAAACCACTTGAGTTGGTCTAAAAAGTATAATATGTATACTTATTTCTTGTGTTCGGACCTACTTGATATCTCTGGATTAAATTTCATTATACTTTGTTTATATATTTAAACATATGATGGACTATAATTTGTTGATATATGATGAACCTATTTGATGGTTCAATGGTTTTAATATATAGAATTTTATATGTATACTTTGATTATTCAATGATTTTTATAGATTTCATATTAGTTAAATATTTTATGTATGCTTTGATGAAATTAGTTATATTACTTATGACATGTGTTAGTTCTAGAATTAGTTAGAATAGTTTTTGAATATGGTAAAAATGGGTTTTGAATGGGCCCCAAAACCATATACATTCAATTTTTGAAGGGAACTGTAACCCCTGGAAAATAGAAAGAATTAGCTTAGATCTAAGTGAAATAGTTGGGGGAAAAAGAAAAACCTTACACCGGCTCCCCAGCACAAAAAGCCAATAGATCTACTAGCAGCACAATTCCAGCAAAACAATAGTAGCCAAACAAAAGATACACAAAAAGACTCAAACTGCTGAAGCCAAATGTGTAAAGCCAACGCTTTACAACAACATCAAGTATCTAGGGTAAACAGGCACCCTAAAAAATCCTAGGATTTTCCTTTTCTTCCCTTCTTTTGGGAGCGGAGAGTCATATCAAAATGTAGGGGGGATTTTTTATTATATTTACATAAAACAATAGTCCATCCCTCCTCTAAAAAAGAAGCTTTCTCCTACTAGTCAGAGGTAGGAAAGGAGCCAACCACAATAGAACCAACATGAGAAGTCTGGACAGAACCTACAGTGGCCACACAGCCAGTGCTAGACTTCCTAGCACCACCAGGAGCATCCAAAATAGAACTGGCTAGAAGGGGGCTAGCAGACCTAGCAGCCTTAGCAAACAATCCAGCACCTGTACTACCAGCAAAAGGAATAGTACACCCAACAGATCCAGATGTAACAAGAGGAACACCAGCTACAGAAGTATTACTTCTAGCAAGAACACTAGCAGACACAAAGACCCCAGCAAGAACAGAACCAACTGGAGAAACCCCAACATCAAAAGAATTTCTGGTAGACAAACTAGTTGTTCCAACAGAAGAGACACCAACCAAAAAAGTAGGAGAAGGAATAGAAACAACCATAGGACTAGAAATAGGGCCAGGTTAACCACATGTGCGAAGCTCTGAACCTTCTCCACCGTATAGTGCTGAGAAGAGGCCCCCTTCCATCATGAAGCAGGCTTATTATGTCTCTGAAGATCACATTAAGAGGCAAAATGACCAATCTTAAAGCATCTTCTACATCTAAAGGGGAGGCCTTCATAGTCCAATTGTTGAATCTAGCTTCTACCCATGGGAGAAAAAAGATTAATCTCTAAAGGCAGGCCTTTAGAGGTATCAACATCCACCAGGATGTGAGCATAAGTAGAATGGAATAAATTTAAAGGTTTCTCATCCACCATTAACATTTCCCCAATAGCATCCCCGACAGTCTCCAGAACAGATTCAATCCAAAGATGGAGGGGAAGATTAGGAAGCCTAACCTAGATAGGTTGCAAATCAAACAATTCGGAAGATGTAGAAAAATCAAAATGCCATGGCTTCAGCAATAGCATAAACTGATCCTCCCAGCTAAAGAATTTTTCACACAAATTAATATTTCCATCCTCAACATTATCAAATTTAGCCACAAAAAAACCTTTTTCCATAGGGAAGATATGGACTGTACCAGAGATTAGAGGTTCCCAATGATTGGAAATCCAGGAATGAAGATCAGGCAAAGAGGGCCAGAAACCCTTGAATTTGCAAATCAACCCATGCTCAAAAAAAAAAGAGGCTTTCACATCAATCTCAGTGAGAGTATCCTCATCCAGCTCAACGAAAATATGGGGGCTGACTGGAAAGGCACTATAAGGAACAGTAGCCTTTCAAGCAGCAATAGCCCCCTGAACATTGATTGTCGTAGAAGCCCTAGCTGAAGCAACCAGCATCACCCCAGCAACACCAGTGAACTATGAACCCCCAGTAGAAGAACCAACAATTGACGATCCCCCAGTGACCAACGTCACCTTAGCATCCAATGAAACCCTAGAACCTCCAGTGACCTTTGAGGTTTGCAACTTCCTAGGAACACCTCCAACAGTAGACAGAACCCTAGCTGAGCCAACCGGTGTCCCACTAGCAGTTAACGAAGCACCAACAACCTACAAACTCCCAGCAGAAGCACCAGCACCCGGTGAACCTCCAGCGACCTTCAAACCCCCAACAGAAGCACCAGTGACCTGCAAACCCCCAGCAGAAACACCAGCGACTGGTGAACCCCCAACAACCAATGTTGCCCTAGCACTAGCAAAAACTCTAGCAACCTTCAGATCTCCTACAGAAGCACCAGCGACCAGTGTCGCCCCAGCACCTGCAGTCATTCCCCTAGCACCCAATTAGTTAGAATAGTTATTATCCATTAGTTACATGTATTAACTAATTTTCTTTTATGATATTAATTCTAGATCCCCTTAAGACCTCCCCTTAAGACACTAAAAAATGATAAAATTAGTTATATTACTTATGGCATGTGTTAGTTCTAGAATTAGTTAGAATAGTTAGTATTCACTAGTTACATGTATTAACTAGTTTTCTTTTATGATATTAATTCTAGATCCCCTTAAGACCTCCCCTTAAGACACTAAAAAATGATGAAATTAGTTATATTACTTATGACGTGTTAGTTCTAGAATTAGTTAGAATAGTTATTATTCACTAGTTACATGTATTAACTAGTTTTCTTTTATGATATTAATTCTAGATCCCCTTAAGACCTCCCCTTAAGACACTAAAAAATGATGAAATTAGTTATATTACTTATGACATGTGTTACTTATCATATCTAAACAAATCATATCATCTAATCAAATTATATATGATCAAATAAAATCATCTATTCAAATTATATATCATAAAAAAAAATCATCTAGTCAAATCAAATAAAATCATATCATGTAATCGAATAAAACCATCTAATCAAATCATATATCATCAAATAAAATTCTCTAATCAAATCATATCATCTAATAAAATAAAACCATCTAATCAAATCATCAAATAAAATCAAATGTAATCAAATCATATATCATCAAATAAAATCATCCAATCAAATCATCAAATCAAATCATATTATCTAATCATATCATCTAATCAAATATACATCTCTAATCAAATACATGTGTCTCTAATCAAATATATGTCTTGAATCATATGTCTCTAATAAAATATATGTCTCAAATCAAATATAAGTACATCTAATCAAATATATATGTTTCTAATCAAATATATGTCTCAAATCAAATATAAGTACATCTAATCAAATATATATGTTTCTAATCAAATATATGTCTCGAATCATAAACTGAGTCTCAAATAAAATATATGTTCTACATGTCCTAAACTAGGGAGTCATCTAGGTGCATGCGAATAGAGCGACCCTCTAAGTGACTGCCACGAGCATTCTCTAGCTATAAGACAACAACTGATCCCTGCCAATATAAATGCATGTATATATGATAATAATCTAAAATAATTAAAATATTACAAATGCATGTTTAAACTTACATATTTTTAAAACTTACCTGACCACTACTAGGTGTCACATCTACTGAATCACTCCTATGAAAAACATCATCTAGCTGTAAAGCAATGATTGACCCCTGCAAATTTAGTGTACAACAGTTGGTTATATACATGTGCATAATAGATATGTTATGTAAAGTACTTGAAATATATAAATACATGTGTACATATGCATGATTAAACATACATATATCTAAAACTTACCTAACCACTAGTAGGTGTCACATCATGTGGAAGATGCTCTGAGCCCACACTAGAGGTAACATGCTCTGCTAACTATGCCTACAAAATATTATACATTGAACAAACATTAATACACATGTGACCTACAATTAATTGTTCACTAAAACTCCTAATAAAAAAGAAAAGAAAATTTTATATGTACCTGAGTCTTAGGAGCAGGAGGATCATCAGCATGTTGCACCATCATATCATCAACTGATACTACATCATCCACACCACCTAAGGTCCCAAACCTCTGTAGTAATGAGGAGTGTAGGAGTGACACTAGCTAGGAGGGGAGTGATGTAGAACCTGAACCATCTGGATGCAATAACATATCCATAAATGACCTGCCATCACTGCCAATGTCCACCTGACCCAACCCACACAACTGCTCATCAAAAGCATCTAGGCCCCCAGTGGTGATGCATACATCTCCAATCTATATACCTGGCTCTACAGGTGTAGAGTGATCTGTGGGTGCGCTACACTCCACACTATGATGTGCCTGACTATTAGATAGTGTGTCTTGTGTCGATGGAACTACAAGACCCTATGTAAGTGCAATGAAATCCCTGACTGAATGTATGGGGATCTTGTGCGTGTCGGCAATATGAGAATAGGCCTGCAGGAGATCCTCCAAAAAGTAAAGGGCCATATCTAAAGTACTCTGATGACCAGACAGTGCTTGTATCTCTCCAGGTACAGGAAGACTTGTAGCTCTATATGTCTCCTCACTCACACCTATAGTAGTACTAGACAAAGCCTCGAAAGATTATCTGGCTCTACTCGATCTAGTCAAAATCTATCTTCCCACTGAATCTGAAGTGATGGATGTGGCTTCAAAAGAAATTTGTCCTATATTATCAACAACTCCCCTCTGAGAAGCAATGATGAATCTATCTACAGTAGCAGCCATCGTCGGTGCCACTGTCAGAGTCCTCTCCCCAACTAGTTATCTATGAGGCTGCACAACTCGATCAGCCCTACGATATTGATCGTGGTCTATAACCCTACCTTGCCCCTGACCATAATATGATGGGAAATCTAAATAGTTGACCCTGAGTCCCAAATGAAACTTAGCGTACAACTCCTTCTGCAAAATATAGTGGAATCTGGTCATTATTTGGATAGTGACCATGTACTGCAAGATGTTGAGGGTAAATCATACATGCAATCTAAGGTATCACACACCGTGTGACCTGATATGCCCTCACCACTATCTTCCCCTCATAATGTGGGAAAACCTCTTGTTTGATGGTTTCCTTGGGGACGAGGCTCTGAATCGTCACCAAGGATAAATCGCTCGAGACCTCCTCCCTCAACTCTCAAAAAATGGCCTCAACTACCTAAGGTGTCAAGGAGGAGTGAGACCTCAATCTACTAGTCATAGTCTCCAAACTACTCAATATAGTAGCACATGTATCTCTATATATACCATCCCCTGTAGACCTACGGATAGACTCTCTAAGTTGAGCTATCTCTGTACCAGCCATATGAAAAATAGTATGCATATCAAGAGTTTGAGGTGCATCTTGAGCGGCCATCTAGATACATAACATGTGAAAGATAAGTGTTAATAATTAATTACTTGATTACATGTTATAACTGCATGTAAAATGTAAACAAATATCTAAATATATAAAATTACAAGTCTTATTAGGTCACATAAGTGGTCCTAGAGTGTCTTAAGGAGTCGTGGGTAACATAAGATGTAATAAACTATAGATAAAGGTCCTAGAGTGTCTTAAGGGGTCGTGGGTAACATAAGTGGTCCTAGAGTGTCTTAAGTGGTTCAAATTAGGTCATAATTGGTTCTAATTGAGTCTAATTAGGTCCTAATGTATAGATAAGAGTCATAGAGTGTCTTACGGGGTCATGGGTAATATAAGTGGTCCTAGACTGTCTTAAGGGGTTGTGGGTAACATAAGTGGTCCTAGAGTGTCTTAAGGGGTCGTAGATAACATAAGTGGTCCTAAGGTATAGATAAGACATCAACGGGTCATAGGACATCCTAGTATGTATTAATGAAACCTAACATGTACATCAATGGGTCATAGGACTAACTTTAATATTTACTAAAAATGTGTGTACATAAGGGGTCGTGGGTAACATAAGTTGTCCTAGAGTGTCTTAAGGAGTCGTGGGTAACATAAAATGTCATAAGCTATAGATAAAGGTCCTAGAGTGTCTTAAGGGGTCATGGGTAACATAAGTGGTCTTATTAGGTCTTAAGGGTACTAAGATGTACTAATTAGGTCTTAAGGGGTCATAGATAACATAAGAGGTCTTATTAGGTCTTAAGGGGTCATGGGTAACATAAGTGGTCCTAGAGTATCTTAAGGGGTCATGGGTAACATTAGTGGTCTTATTAGGTCTTAAGAGTCCTAAGATGTACTAATTAGGTCTTGAGGGGTCATAGATAACATAAGAGGTCTTATTAGGTCTTAAGGGGTTGTGGGTAACATAAGTGGTCCTAGAGTGTCTTAAGGAGTCATGGGTAACATAAGATGCCATAAGCTATAGATAAAGGTCCTAGAGTATCTTAAGGGGTCGTGGGTAATAACATAAGTGGTAGATGTGATAAGTGGTCTAAGTGGTCCTAGGACATCCTAGGATTCTTTAATGGGTCTTGGGGGTCCTAAGGTTTCATATTTGTTTTAAGATTTCATAAGGGATCCAGATAAGATGTCATAAGCTATAGATAAGGGTCCTAGAGTGTCTTAAGGGGTCGTGGGTAACATAAGAGGTCCTAAAGTATAGATAAGAGTCATGGAGTGTCTTAAGGGGTCGTGGGTAACATAAAAGGTCCTAAGGGGTCCTAGGTTACATTAGTTGATCCTCGTATGTATTAATTGAATCTAAGATACATAAATGTGCCATAGGACAACCTAAGATATGTTAATGGGTCTTCATGATCCGAATAGGTCATATATGTCTTAAAATATCGTAAGGGATGTATAATGGTCCAATAATATAAATGGGTCATAGATGTGATAAGTGGTCTAAGTGGTCCTAGGACATCCTAGGATTCTTTAATGGGTCTTGGGGGTCCTAAGGTTTCATATTTTTTTTAAGATTTCACAAGGCATCCAGATAAGAGTCCTAGAATGTTAATGAGTCGTAGGTGCAATAAGTGGTCCTAGAGTGTCTTAAGGGGTTGTGGGTAACATAAGAGGTCTTGAGGTATAGATAAGGGTCCTAGAGTGTCTTAAGGGGTCATATGTAACATAAGAGGTCTTAAGGGATCCAGATAAGAATTCTAGAATGTTAATGGATCATAGGTGCAATATAAGTGGTCCTAGACTATCTTAAGGGGTCGTGGGTAACAATGAGTCCTAGATGTGTCTTAAGATAATGTAAGGGATGGATAATGGTTAGGTAGAGTGTCCTAAGGGGTCAGGGGTAACATAAGAGGTCCTAAGGGGTCCTACGTTACATTAATCGATCCTTGTATGATATTAATTGAATCTAAGACACATAAATGTGTCCTAAGACAACCTACAATATGTTAATGGGTCTTGATGATTTGAATGGATCATATGTCTTAAAATGTCATAAGGGATGTATAATGGTCCAACAATGTTAATGGGTCGTAGATGTGATAAGTGGTCTAAGGGATCTTAGGTTACATTAATTGATACTAGTATGTCTTAAGGGTTCTTGCGGGAAACAATGGGTTCACATATGTATTAATAGAAGATAAGATAGATGAATGTGTCCTAGGACATTTTAAGATATAATAATGGGTCGTATGGGTCCTAAGGGGTCCTATGTGTCAAGTAAGATGTCATAAGTGATATGCAATGGTCCTAGAATGTTTTAAGGGGTTGTAGACCTCATAATAGGTCCTAAGAGATCATAGGTTACATTAATTCATCCTAGAATGTCTTAAGGAGCCTTGAGGGAAACAATGAGTCCTTGTATGTATTAATGGAACCTAACATGTACATCAATGGGTCAGAGGACATCCTAATATGTATTATAAGATCTTGAGATTCCTAAGGGATCCTAAGTATCTTAATATGTTGTAAGAGAGGAATAAGGGTCCTAGAAACTTACTGTACTACAATTTTTTAACATTTTCTAACATACTACTAGATCATTTTCAAAAATTTAACTACAATTTTCTAAGATTTTTACAAACTAAAAATTATTTAAAACAAATAACTAACTTTAATATTTACTAAAAATGCGTGTACATGTGACAGAGAGAGAGAGATTCCTAATATTTACAACTTTAAACTTAAAATTTAACATTTTCTAACATTTCTAACTTTAAACTTAAAATTTAACATTTTCTAACATTTCTAACTTCACACTTAAAATTTAACATTTTCTAACTTTAATCTTAATGTTTTCTAACATTTTGTAACATTTCTACTACGGTTTCTAATGTTTTGTAAATATTTTCTAACAGGTGCTAACAAATTACTACAATTTTCTAACATATTCTAACATTTATACTACAATTTTTAATATTTCTATCATTTTCTAATATTTAATTATGATTTTCTAACATCTACTATTAATTTCTAACATATTAGATAATATTTAACTACAAATTTCTAACATTTCTACAAATAAAAAATTATTTAAAACAAATAACTAACTAAAATAAATACAAAACAGATTATTTACAATAAAAAATGAGAAAAATGCATGTACCTAATACTGCTAGGAAACTAAAGACGTCGACGAAGCTCGGGAGGCACTGGCGTGCTAGCATGCTGAGGTACTTCTCTCCAAGGCCTGGGGTCCGCAAATAGTGTCAGTGAAAATGATGTGGAAAAACATAAAACGCCAGAAATTTATAAAAAATTTGGTCAAAAGAGGCTTCATGCGAAGCCCCTCTTCGCACGAAGCCTCCCTTGTAGGGGTCTTCGTGTGAAGAGGGGCTTCGCACAAAGCCCCTTGTTTGGGGTACTTCGTGCGAAGTGGGTCCACCACTTCACATGAAGTATCTACTCCATACGAAAACACAAAAATTTTATTTTTCCCTGATTTCACAATTTTGTTCATCCCTAAAAGTGGGACACAACTTCATGGGATCACCCATGGGTGAGTTGGACTGATTTTTGTTTTACTTCTTCCTCCTTCTCTGTACTTCTTAATGGTGAGCCTTCTGAGTTATTTGGAACCTGTAACGGTCTTTGCCAAGGAGACCCTCTCTCTCCATATTTGTTTATTATTATGATGGACGGCCTTGGTAGATTTATTAAATTTCAAGTTTCTCATGATTTGATTCATGGTTGCTAGTGGGGTAATGAGATGTCTATGCTTTCTCATCTTCGATTTTTTATCATACTACTCTTACTAGAATTTCTCAGACTTAGGAAGTTGAGGTCTTTAGGAAAACCTTGGATATTTATTTGGTTGTTTCTAGTCAAAAAATCAATGAGCATAAATCCTCTATATATTTTTTCAATACTCTAGAGCCTATTCAGCAGAGGATTGCTAATATCTTGAGATTTCAAAATGGGTCTATCCCTCTAATTTACTTGGGCATTCCTATTGTTGTGGGTAGACAGCCTAGGCTCTTTTGACAGAACCTTCTTGATACGTTACAATAGATGGTTAATAATTGGGCTCATCAATGGCTTTCTATAGTTGTCTGATGAATCTTCTACAATCTGTGATTCAGGCTCTTCCTATCTATAGAAGTATAGTCTAGGTGGATCCTATGTATTTTTTTAAGGATTTTGATGCTCTCTCACATTAGTTTCTTTAGAGTGGTAATTTGAAAAACTCTAAATGGAGTCTAATTAAGTGGGATACAGTCTATAGTCCTAAGAAGGAGGGATTTCTTGATCTCCAATCCACTATCTTGAGTGTCCAAGCTATTGCATCCAAGCTATATTGGCATTGGTATTCTTGTCAGTCTCAACTCTAGGCTCGTATTCTCATGAATAAGTATTTATTGGGAGTTGAACCTTTGAATGTTTCTTAGTTTCCTTTGGAGGGTAGGGGTTTTATGGTTTGACATGCTCTAAAGACTGATGCTCAGTTGGTAAAGAGAGGCCTTTTCTAGATATGTAATTAAGGATTTGAAGCTCTATTTTGGAGTGATTCTTGGGATGACAATCCTCCTCATTTTCTACATACCCATATCTAGAGGCTCTTTGTGATTATTTTCTTTTTGTTTGATGGGAAAAGGTGGTGCATTATAAGAAAGTGTTACAACTAGTGGTTGTTGTTGCAACAAAAGATCAACCTGTTAATGCCCGATACAACCACTAGACATATGGAAGACACATGTGGTGGTTAAGCCATGTTACAAACCATCACTACACTAGAAATGCCAAGGAGACCAAGGGCACAATCATACTTTCTCACCATTGTAAAAACCCCCCTCCAGTGCAAGCACGAGGTTCAAACCTTTGACCAAGCTCTGATAACACTTGTTACAACTAGGAGTTGCCATTGCACCAAAAGATTGACTTGTTAATGCCTAATACAACCACTAGACATATAGAAGACACATGAGGTGGTTAAGCCATGTCACAAACCACCTTTGTGCTAGAAATGCCAAGGAGACCAAGGGTGCAACCAGTATCTCTCACCATTGTAATAGAATGTTCATAATCTAGGCCTTGTTCTTGGATATAGAAGGAAGAACTCTTCTGATTGGTCGCTAGGGAGTTCAAAGAGGGATCAAAATGAGCTTTCTCAAATTTTGGCTTCTAGGTAGTGTAGCTCCTTGATGGGACCTAATGTATTGGCTTGGGATGGTGCTTCATCTAGGAAATACTACATTTTTGCAGGGTACTTGGAGCTTACTAGACAACTATTTGGAGATGATGAGGTGCCTTGGTGGAAGTAGGTTTGGAATAAATCCTCTTGGTACAAGTGCAATTTTTTCATATGGTTGGTGACTCATAATCATTGTCTTACCTATGATAATCCTTGCAAGTGTAGCTTTTTGGGCTCCTCGATATGAGTTTTGTCTAGTAATGGTTAGGAGTCTTTTTTACATCTTTTCTTTCAGTTCTCTCTCATCAAGCAGTTTGGCACTTTTGGTGGAGTGCTTGGGGATGCCTCTATTGGCATGTTTCTTCTTTGTCTGAGTTATAAGATCTCTTTGGGTACTCCCCTTATAAAACCTCTCTTCTTTAGGTTGCTTGGGCTATTGGTCCATTATTTATTCTTTGGCATGATTGGTTGGAAAGGAATAGGAGGACTTTACAAGATGTTAGGATTGGGGTCATGGACTTGTGGTGGAAAATTATCCACTCTATCTGTGAGATAATTCTAGCTAAGTGTGAATTGAATGGAGGTATGGAGCCCAGGGATATTGTTATTTGCAATTGCCTCAATTTTCCTCTTGAGGGAGGGGTTCTAGTGTTTGTTGGTCAGCGATATAGTAGTAGGCCCAGACATCCTTTGTAGCGAGTTAATCGTGAGGGGAATTGGACTCCTCTCCCTAGAGTTTTAAAAATCAACACTAATGGTTCTTCTTGGGGAAATCCAAGACCTATAGGCATAGGTGGAGTTGGGAAAACTATTTATGGTGAAGTCTAGTTTCTTTTCTCTATGTATAAGGGCTTCCATACTAATAATTTCATGGAGGCCCTTTTCATCTTGTTTATTGTGGAACAATGTTGTGTCTGTGGTTGGTGCAGGATTATTTGTGAGACTGATTCTAAGGTGGTTGTGAACTTGCTAACTAAACAAGAGCTTACAGATGTTAACTGGCATTTGGCCTTGGTTATTAATCGAATTATATAATTATGCAAGTCTCTTGACTCTGTCTTCTTTACACATATCCCTTGAGAGTGGAATATTGTTGTTGACTATTTGGCAATGGACTTCAAAGCACATGCATGATTGAAGTATTGTTGATAAGAGTTAACCGCCCCCTAATTTATCTCATGTTTTTTATCAACTTATTGCTCATGATAGGGTTCACTAGAGCTTATTGTTAAGCTCTTTTTGTATTGTTTCTCTTTGTGTTTTAATAAATTTTTAACCCTCTTTTAGTTCACAAGAAGAACATTTCACATAATATGATAAGGCTAGTACAATTGTTAGAATTTTCATTTAGTGAAAATTTAGTGAAAGGGAAAAAGTTGGATTGGTATGTCCAATATTAAGATCTATAAGATTTAATAACTAATATGGACATCATTTTGTTATGAACATAAAATTGATGATCTTTTGACTCTGCAATTAACATTTTATCAAGGAAAGCTTGAAAGTAACAAGGAAGAAAAAAATCCAAGTCATTCTAGTAAATTGTAAGTTTAATAGATCACAATAATATGAATACCAATAACATAATAGATAACTAACAAGTTTAAACTAAACATCTTAAGTTAGAGTAAAAATATATTTATAGATATATAATATCTTGCTTGAGAACTTTTACAATTATCACAAAACTATAATGAATTAAAAAATATGATGTTAATTATGCATTGATAATGTTGCTTTCCAAATTTAGACAATGAAAGTCATACAAAGGCAACTTACTTCAAGTTAGAAGATGATGTAATAGAAGCTATGTAACTTTTCCAAGGACATACCTCCCTTATTGTATAGTTGTAGATATTACTAAGGACACGTACCCTTTTCTAACTCATGAATTCATGTCATTGAAGCCCATTTTTCTTTTCTTGATGGCCTGCCATTGACTTTCTATTTTCTTCTCTGCATATTTCTGTGCTTTGGCCTGATAAGAACAAATAACTTTTTTCCTGCAAATTGATTGAATGACATTGATCAATTAAAGGAAATCCTGTCTTTGGTGAGTATGTAACGAACCTTACATATAATCACATAGCAGAAATTTAACCCGTGTATTGTTGATATCAGCACGACTAGTTGTTATCACAATTAACTTTCATGTTTATATCTAGATGTGAATTCAAAGCTTTGAGGATAAGTTGTTTAAACTAGATCGAAATTTGCAGTTTTTTTAATATAAATATACTATATAGAAATTGTTTTCAATTTGTCTTTATTTTTTTTTCCATATTTAAGAAATTTTTTTGAAGCTTCTATATATGGGTATTACTACAACTGTTTCAGCTCGAGTTTGGCAAATATACAGTCACGGCAGATGATTTTGAAAAGGAGAAAAGAATTTGCTTTAAAAAATGGTGTAATTCAATTAAGTTAAGTGACAGCCAAAGAGTCAAAAGGGAAAATAATTTTTTATATATTGAGAACATCTTATCAGAAAATCTAACAGTTGGACAAGTATATTTAGACATCTTTTCATGCAATCTAATTTTAGATAATGTCATTTTATGCGGCTTGGTCCTCCATGATCTCAATATATCTAAATAAATTTACACTATGTAGTCTAGTATTATTGATATAATCTTGTCTAGAATTTATATAACCTTGTGAAACACACTAGAGTAAGGGATTGTATTGAAAATCATACTAGAAGATGTATGAAAAATGGAAGATTGTTGGCTTTTCTTAAAAGTCAAGTTCTTTATTAATTCTATAAAGTTAAAATGGATTTCAAAATAAGATGTAATTGATGTGAGTGAGATATATTCAAGTTTCAGACGTTCAATTATTTGTCTGGAAGCTATTACATTGCAAATTGTCTATTGAGGATAAATTGAAGTTTATTATGATGTAGCCCGTTAATAGTCTATTTTATTGTAGACATGAAAACATAAGGCATATTTTTTGTAGATGTTCATTTGTTAAAAAATAATAGAAATCCAGTTTAAATGTGTACAACAATAACATAGTAGATAACTTATCAGTTAGCTAAACATCTTTAATATTAAAAGAATATTTTAAATATGATAACTTACATAAAGAATTTTTACAGTTACCAAAAAACTAATAAGCATGTACTAAAATATAAATTGATAACATTGAAAACTAATTAAAATCTTTATATCCCAAATTTAGATACAATAATATAACTAGAAAAGAAGCAATAAAATCAAAGGCAACTTAAGTCATCAAGCTAAAAGATGCAATAGAAACTATGTAACTCCTGTTTTGGTTGACAGAACCATGGAAAAGTTAGCAGAAAAAATATATTGTTCTAGACTAAGATAGAACCATGGAGAATTACTACAAAAAAAAATATTGTTCTAGACGAAGACATTGAAAAAGCAAAAATATCCATGACAGGATGGTCAAAATCCATGGATATGATTTGTTTACTGACCTTGGATCAATAAAGTGAGACCATAGAGTATGATTAAAAAAGAAGATAATATATCTTCACTTCTTTTAGTTAAGGAGCGTATCATTTTTTTGTACATGATTAAAGACTTTCTGCTAGAAGATATCTGACTTGATCTATTATCTAGTAAACTGTATAAAATAATTAAAACTAAAAATATATTTATATAATTTTATATCCTCCACTTCTTCACAATATATCTATATATCAATGTATTAGCCAACAATATATAAGCAATCTATTCTCTTCCATACTTTGACTGTCCATTCACTTATTATCAATAACCTACTTGTACTGTTTAAAAGCTGCAGAAGTATGGTGTATATTACTTTTCCATGATGTTGGTTAAGTTTCACACGAAATGCACCAAAGACAAAAAAAAAAGTCATTTTTTTTTTCCTGATTTGAAAAAATACAGTGATTTTTTTACAATTTTTTTTAGTTTTCGACCACAAAATGTGCAGATCATGAAGAACAGATGCTGCAAATCTCGTAAAAATCTGTTGTGTTTTCTCATTTTTAAAATTTAGTGAATGGTACATTTTGTCTGGAGCTTAACCGTATCCCTTTTTCATGAGCATGCCTCCCTTATTGTATAGCTATAGATATTACTAAGAACAAGTACCTTTTAACTTTCTATATTTTCTCAACACATTGACCTGATAAGAACAAATACCTTTTTCCTGCAAATTGATTGAATGACATTGACCATTAAATGACATTAACCAATTAAAGGAAATCCTATCTTTGGTGTGTAGGTAACCAATCTACATCTAATCACATTACAGAAATTTGACCCATATTGCTCATATCAGCACGACTAGTTGTAACCGCAGTTAACTTTCATGTAATTTATATTTAGATGTGACTTCAAAGCTTTGAGGATAAGTTGTTTAAACGAGATTGAAATTTGCAGTTTCTAATATAAATATACAATAAAAGGATTGCTTTCAAATTTTTAATTTTTTTTCCATCTTTTAAGAGTTATTTCTGAAGATTCTATCCATGGGAAATACTACTACAACTGTACTTGCAGGTTGAGTTTGGCCAATATTCACAGTCACAGCAGATGATTTTGAAAAGGAGAAAAGAGTTTGCTTTAAAATGGGTGTAATTCAGTTATGTGGCAACCAAAGAGGTATTAAAAAAGAAAAATAAATTTTATATATGGAGAACAACTTATCTGACAATTTAGAGGTTGGCAATTTTGGGCAAATATATTGAGGACATTTTTTCATACAACCTAATTCTAGATAATGCCTTATCATGTGGCTTGATCCTAGATGAGAAACATCATTTCATGTGGCTTTAATCTAGTTAAGCCCGCACTATGTGTAGTCTAGTTTTGTTGATGTAACCTTGTCTAGAACTTATATGATCTTGTGTAGCACATTAGAATAAAGGATTGTATTGAAAATCATAATAGAAGTTAATGGGTCTTTTGTCAGTTGGTACAGTTGATTGGTTCTAAATGAGCTCACAAAGGATCAAGTCTTGTTGAGTTCAAGGTTCCGACGTCACAATGGATGAGGCCTCAATTGTGCCCCAAGTGAATTTGGTAGAATAGATGCCCCTCAGTCCTTCAGCCGAAGAGGTTTCAGCTTATAGGCTCATGCTGCCATATCAGATAGCTAAAACTACTTTGTGAAGGCACTCCCTCAACTGATATTTGTGATCTAAAGCTCCCAAAAAATTATAATAAAAAATAATGTATGAAAAATGAAAGATTCTTGACTTCCTTCATAGAAGTTGAGCCTCTTAACACTTTGATAAAGATGAAAAAGATACCAAAATTAGATGTAACAAATGTAAGTGGGGCATATTCAGTTTCAGATGTTCAACTATTGACTTATTCCAAAATGTCCAATGGGAACAAGTTAAAGTGTATTATGATCCAACTTGCTAATTGTCTATTTTATTACAGACATGAAAATGCGAGGTATAGTTTTTGAGCATGTTCATTTTGTTGAAAAACAATTGAATTCCATTTTTAATAGCTTCACTTGCTATTTTTTAATAGAAGTTGAATTAGAAAGAGATCTTACTTTGAATTGAACTATATATTAATGTGACTTGAACTATATTAATGTGACTGTAAATGGTGTTAGACATCTTATTTTGTTGCATTTCTAGAAAAATAGATATAAAAATGTCTTTTAACATTCATAACCATTACTTAAAGAATTTTTTTCTAACACTTTATGCTGATGTTTTTCATTGTCTTGCTTCCTTGTTTTATCATCTTTAACAGACACCATGACGAATGGAAATATGGATTTTAAAATTCAATTTTGTTGCTGGTCTTCTTGTCAGGGAGACACTGTTGGTTAGACTTTTAGTATGTTTAAGCAAGCTGCTCTGATCTGTTCTATTTGTGATGACAATGATTGTAGTTGAAATTTTTGTCTGTTATGCTTGAGCAAACTGCTCTTTGCTGATCAGTTATTCTCTGATAATGTAAATCGTTTTGCAATTATTTGCAGCAATCTACAAGTGTAATCTGTATTTATTCAATATATTAAAATGACACATTCAAGATTATAATTAAGACAAATGTGATTGCAGCTGAATTTTCAAATGTGATTGTGAGTGAATTTTTGGTGAATGCTCAATTCTACTAACTATGCTTCCTTACACACTTTAAATAGAAACTATAGGAATGTTGATCAATGGGACAATGGTCATAATATAAGGATATACAAATTAGGAAAAGAAAAGAGAAATTTGAAATAGGTAGAATAAGTTATATCACGTGGGGTGGGGTGGATACAGTAAAATAAATTTTTTATTTTTTATTTTTATTTTTTTGGTTAATTATAGAAATAAAACTATTAAGAACTTAAATATTATATATACATTAATGATTTGTAGAATATTTAATACAAAATTTATTTCTATTCTTTTTTCTCTTAAAAAGTAGAAAATAAGATATTCTATTTATAAAATATTTCTTAACAAACTATTTTTAAGCTTCTTATGTAGTTAAAAATAGGATAGTTAAAAAGAGAATATATATATAATTTTTTTTATTCTAGGAGTAGATCGGTTCCTTTACTAGATTGAAGACTTTTTCGATAGATCTAAATATTTTCAGAAATATATTATATAGGCTAACTACAAATGTGTGTTCATTGTTATGTTTCCAATATGTTAATAATGATCTTAGATATCTTATCATGACTTATAGAAAAAAATGTGAAATAAGAAGGTATGATGCTTTGTTTTTACCTTTTTCTCTGCATTTTTTTCTTTTTCTTGGTGCTTTGGCCTGATAAAAACAAATACACCTTGGTTCTTGTACTTGGTTAAATGATCCACTAGTTATGACAATTAACATTCCTGTCTATATTTAGATGTGAATTCAATCCTTTGAAGATATGCTTGAACACACTTCAGTAATAAATCCTAGTGTGAGTTGGCTTTCGTAAACTAGATTGAAAACTACAGTTTTTAATACAAATAAAATAATATACAGGAATACTTCGACTGTTTCAGCTTGGCTTTGGCTACTATTCGTAGACACTATACATAATTTTAAAAAAATGATGTTTGCTTTGAAAATGTGTAATCCTATCAAAATATCTGAGTTTAAAATTTGTGTAAATCTAATCATCAATTATATTAAAAAAATTTCACAATGATTTTTATATTGGTGTATAAATATTTATTTTATACATATTCAAAAAAGGGTAGTCAACAAATTTTGTTACAATCTTCTTGATAGCATTGGCAATATTTTTCCTTACATAGTAATTTTGTGGAGAGTCTATATATATGAATATGATGTATAATCTATGAATGATTGTATTGAATTTATTTAAATGAAATGTTTTATTTGTAGACGATTAATGATATGTATTTATTATTATATTTTCAATATGTTGATAATGATTATATGTTGCAAGTTAATTACAAATGTGTTCTATGATGAAAGCAGGATAAACCCCCGCCCTCTAGATAAACATACTATGCACTCCATACAGTGACTGGAGAAAGTGTTGCACTAGTGAAAACCCATAAGATACACCAATTTATGACACATTTTGTAAAGTTTGAAAGGAATATTTTCTCTTTGTTTTTAAACCAAACCTCATAAGGCATCAAAGGCATTATTGAAGTTAATTATTTCTTTGGATATTCAACTGGCACGTTGCTATGAAATCGAATCCAGCCATTCTTCAAAGTGGAAAGACGATACTAGCAATATTGGTAGAAACCAAAGTTGTTACCATCGATTCATAAGCTTTATAATTGCTCATTGTTATGTTCCTTCCACTCTTCATTGTTCTTGGAAGCTTGTAGAAATGAAAAGAAAAGGGCTTTGAACCCAAGAAAGAAGGAAAAGGTATATGTGTTGTTCGACACTGCTTCAACTCACCCAAGAATATAGATAGGAACAGGGAATTCTTCTTTCTCGTTTTAGGAGTCTTTTCTATTTCATTAAAAGGGATCACATTGCACTTCATTCTGAGCATAGCACCTAGTGCAGGAGAATCAAGGTTTGCAGCATTTTTTTATTTTTTATTTTTTATTTTGCTGGAAGCAAGAATTAGAGTATGGGAAGAATGTAGTAGTGGATAATTTATATTTATGAAAAGTGACAGAATGTGATAAATTTAGTGTTGGGATGGAGATGTTTCAATCTTAGAGTTTTAAGATGTTGAATTATTTAATTAATTGATTTATTCTAAGTTATTCATTTTGTGGGATCTTTTGGTGAGATGACATCTTATATGGTAGGTGATGAAATGACATATTTCTTATTTTTTACGAAGTTGCCACCCACTTGGAATATACTAATTTTTGGGAAGATATTGTCATCTATTTCCAGTTTGAAGCTGAAATTGATTTGACAATTTCCGATGTTGAGTAAAGAGTCTTGGTTTGCAATTTCTATTATGCATTAGAGTTGTATTTTAGCAATTGGCATTTATTGTGGAGTTCACTTTAACATTTGTGTGAGGTAAGGAAGGTGTCTATTCCTGGTCATAGTAATTTCTATGTTGTACTTACATTGTATTTGGTAAGATGACTGTTATAGATGAGATAGGTGTTGTTGCCTTGGAAGTTGCTATGAGCAACGTGTCATGGAATTAGGAAGTTGTTTACATTATGACACAGCTTACCTCTTAGGTGTTGAAGATGCTTTTAGCAACCATGAGAAACTACCTCTTTGTGTTGAGCTCTATATATATGTCGGTGCCATAGCTGATTTTGGAGAGAAGAGAGGACTTCATTTCATAGGGTTATGCTACCAAATATTTTTAAGGATAGAACAAGATGTAAATCTCCATGTAAAGGCTTAGAGCCTAAAAATCTATTGTAACTTGTTACTGAATAATACATTGGCTCAATATTTTGAAGTGGGTTATTTTTACCCGAAAAGGGTTTTCCTTATGTATATGTGTTTTTCTCATATGTCTCATTCTTCTAGTTTCATGATTTTAAAGTTTTAAATCTATACGTCATAGTGTTTTTGCAATTTCTTAGATCTGTAATTTGCAATCACTTTCTTTTAAAATTTTAACTCCATGGAAAATCAACTATGTATATTTTGTTAGGAATAGTCCCAAGAGATAACTAAGAGGGGGGGGGGGGGGGGGGAAGTGAATCAGTTATCTACAAGTTTCAATTCTTTATCCAATTAAGTATAGTTAAACATAAAGCATAAACACAATGAACTAACACTTCAACACAACACCAATATTTTGGTTACGGGGAAACCCAAATAAGTAAAAACCCCGCTGAAAATTGACACCCACTAATATTCTGCACTAGTGTATTATGATCCTTGTTAGAAGATCCTTAACCCTGTTAGGAGTTGCTTTACAATATATTTAGTACAATAGACCTGGTCAAGGGTCAGACCCTGTTAGGAGTCTTTTGCAATTAACCCTATTAGGGGTGAGGACGCACTATCTGAGAGCACACTACTCAAATGGGTGAAGGCTACAACCTTCTGAATAACAGATACACACTATATTTGGATCTTGATGAACTACACTTTGACCTGTTGTCTAGATCAATTCCAATGTATAGCACAAATACTTTACTTGGTCACATAGACCTTCTTCTGATGGCTCAACACTTCGCACACTCTTCTCTACTCTTCACAATCAACTATGAACCATACTCTAGCAATCACAAATGACTGCCTATAAATATCTTTCTTCTAAATGATATAATCAAGTCAGCCTATTAGAACTACCTTGAAATCATATTAGATAAGTCATAACAAACTCTAATAATAATTCAGTCGGCTCTACTAAGCACGCAACACATTCTGGGACTTGTCCAATAAAATAATTGTAGATGCATGCTACACACTGTCGACTCTACCAAAACAACTGGATCTTTCTCCTCAAGATGAATTACATCATGCACTCTTAACCGAACCTTACTAATCTTCTCCAAGCTCTAATCCAAGGGCACATACCAAAATGATAGGCACAGCTCCAGAACCAATATAATCTATGTCGGTTCTTCTAAACAAACACGAGAAACTGCTACTGGTGAATAGCGACTACACAACTTCACTTCTACTGATCATCAACCTCTGTGTCCATGAATGTAACATCACTAACATGTCTTCATCACATATCCAAACGTGCAAGGCTCCATCATAACTGTATAGACAACCATACACAGAACACTACCTATTACTCTGTCAGGAACATTGCTAACACAAGCTGCTATATAACTATTTGTACTATCAGTTAACCTCTATGTCCATGATATCATGCTAATAAAATGTTCATGCTACATATACTTAATACTTACTGCATAAGTCTTCCATGCATGCTACTTACCATATGTTGTCATCAATGACAAACATACAATCAGTACTAGCCTGCTAGCAAATCTCCAACATATTTCCAGTTTTATGGAATAGTAGTATGTGTTTGTACTAGTTTGTTGGAAGCTATTGAAGAAATTATTAGATGTACTTAATGTGTATACTAATCTCATATGGCTTTTTGAGATGCCCTCATTTCCCTTCAGCTAAGAAATTAGAGCTAATTTTTGTGATTTGCATTCTTCTTACTTTTGAGGATTAACGATTTTTTGGTTCTAGGTATTTCTTTTATTAAGATTTCTTAGCTTTGAGAGCTTGAATGAATTTGTTTTTAAGGAAGTAGCTAATGATTAATCCTTTGATGAGCGAAAGTATTGCTATTGATTTAGTTTTTCAAGAGACAACAGACACTTTTTGAAGGATGGTGAAGACAAAGAAAATGGAGTTGGTAATGTTGAAAAATATTGATTTGAAGCTTCTATTTGACAACAGAATAATTCCTAATGCAAGGGTATTAAAATTTGTTTCTTTTATGTTTTTACCTTGAATATATGGAGGCTATGGAGTTGATCATTGGATAATCTAGAAGCTTCAGGAATAGCCTGAATCTCTCAGATGCATGTACTAATGGTGGTTGTGGAGTTGGTCTACAAGTGGTCCTACAGTTCCTATACTACTTTTTCCTGTTAGATTATTGTACCTGCATATCTTGGATTCATGTTCCTTAGATGTGAGTGATTTATATATTTTCCTTAAATATTTGGCATGATGTTCACTATGACAATTTACTATTTTGGGTTAATCTATTTGGATTTTTTTCAAACTTTGGAGTCTTCTAGATGAACTCTAGGTATGAATGTGTGTAGGTGTTCGTGAACACAATGTTTTACAAGTTTTGCATGGTCAAGGGAAAAAAAATGTGATTTTATGGATAAAGTTCTAAAGAGTTATTTTCTAGACCTTGGTTCATTTTGCGGTGTTACTAGATGAGATAGTTGTAGTTTTGCATGTAATCTTTGTGCATGGTGAGAGAAGGTGTGATTATTTCTCTACATGAAAATGTTGTTTCATGATCAATCACTTAGAATTTCTATGGTGATGCTTGTGATGCAAGGACAGGGACCTTAGGAGCCAAATGATGGCACACCCTATAGATCCAGCCCTGCTCAACAACTCATGGAAGCAACAACAATAAAGTGAGAGAGAGAGAGAAAGATCATTGATATGTTCTTTCATTCAAATTGATTCATACATGCCGGGCTATAAGGCCTTCCTGGTTATGCCCAGATATTACAATGAATTACAAAAGTCCTCAAACATGTGAGGATCTTCCAACAATCTACTTTCTCCTATCTTCTATCTCCTATCAAAACTTACTCTAAACTCTAACCAAACAACTATACTTATACAAGAGGCTATCAAACTGAGTCTGCCTTCAGATCCATAATCAATAGAAGGAATGGTCAGATCTGGGACCACATGCTTCCCAATGATGGATACCAACATTAAATTTGTGACCCATAATCAATGCACAAGTCAGCCTCAACAGAAACTCAAAATAAACTACTCGATAAGAAAGGATGACTGAGCAACAGACAAGCATCGTCGAGCGCCAGTGAAACAACCAACCGCCCAAGAGATTACCGACCATACTTGGTAACCAAAGGAAACTGACCAACTCGGTCAAAGCAGGAACCAAGCAACACAGACAAACTTCCAAATCTTTTTGGCGACACAGGATTGCCAAGGACCCGAGATGCTCCTACATCAGACACCTAGGGTTATTTAGAAATGATTCTCTGAATCATTCAGTAGGTCTGGTCCAAGCTGCATCGAACTTAGACTATGAAATCTATGAACTATCTTCAATCGGTCTATTCTTCCACTTTACCAAATATTCGATATATTGTTTACCTCTTGTACTCTTGCCAATTCTTTGTTCCAAAATCTACTTAACTTCTTCATTATGCTTCTTAGGATATTCCATTGGTACTGTCATGTCTTCATCAGGTTCATGATACTCAAACAAATCAGCAATGTTGAAAATCGGTGATATGTCCATGTCATCAAGTAACTCAATCTCATATGCATTTCCACTGTCAAATTTCTTCAAAATCTTGCAAGGTCCAAACTTCTTCATCTTCAACTTCCCATATGTTCCAACAGGAAATCGACCTTTCTTCAAATGAACCATCACTTCATCACCAACATCAAAAGTTTTATGTCTCCTTGATCTATCAGCTCTATCTTTGTATTTCTGATTACTGTCTTCCAACTTGATTTTTACATCTTCATGCAATGTCTTCATGTATTCAGCAAATTTCACTCCTTCAACACTTCTTTTAATTTCATCAGCAATGTCTCTCAAATCAGATATTCCCCTTGGCTGTATGCCATTCACAATCTCAAATGGTTTTTTTCCAGTAGTCCTATTCACTGAATTATTGTATGCAAACTCTTCTTGTGCCAACATAGAATCCCAATTACTAGGTATGTCTCCAACTAAACATCTCAAAAGATTTCCCAAACTTTTGTTTACAACTTCTGTCTGTCCATCGATTTGTGGGTGAAATGTAGAACTATATTTCAACTCAATGCAAAACTTCCTCCAAAGAGTCTTCCAAAAGTATCCAACAAATTTACTGTCTCGGTCAGAGATAATAATCCTCGGTAATCCATGTAATCTGACAATTTCTTTAAAGAAAATATCTGCTACATGTACTACATCTGATGTCTTTCTACAAGGTATAAAATGTGCCATCTTTGAAAATCTATCTACCACAACAAATATAGAATCATTACCTCTTACTATCTTCGATAAGCCAAGAACAAAATCCATACTGATGTCAGTCCAAGGTTCCTTAGGTAGAACAATCGGTGTATACAATTCAATATTCTGACTTACTCCTTTTTCTACTTGACAAATTCCACAACTTTTCACAAATTTCTGAACATCTTTATACAATTGCAGCCAAAAGTACTTCTCCTTAAGCAAATTCAAAGTTTTATCAATACCAAAATGTCCAGCCAAACCACTATTATGTTTCTCCTTCATCAAATCAATTCGCATATATCCTTTCAGTATACATAATTGAATACCTTTAAGCAACATACCTTCTTGAGTCAAATATTCTTCCCATTTTGTACTCGGTTGATCTTGAATAGGTTCTCTGCACTTTCTCCACGGCTCAAAAAAATCTGGATCAATTTCATACAAATCTCTCATCTCATCAAAACCAAGAACTGCAATTTTTATCTCGGTCATCAAAGATCTTCTTCTACTCAATGCATCAGCAACTCGATTAGTGACTCCACTTTTATGCTTTATCACAAATGTATAACTCTGCAAGTACTCAACCCATTTCATATGTCTCTGATTCAACTTATTTTAACTACACAAGTATTGTAAAGCCTTATGATCAGTATATAACATAAATTCACTCGATATCAAATAATGTCTCCATTTCTTTAGTGTTTGAACAATAACATAGAATTCTTGATCATATACAAAATATTTCCTTCTAGAATCATTCAACTTTTCACTAAAGAAAGCAACAAGTTTACCTTCTTGACTCAACACAGCTCCAATTGCACTACCACTTGCATCACATTCCACTTGAAATACCTTATTGAAATCAGGAAATTGCAAAACAAGAAATTTAGCAACCTTCTATTTCAGAATCTCAAAACTTTTATCAGCTCCATGTGTCCACTTGAATTCTCTTTTGTCTCCTCTCATAGTCTGAGTCATAGCATTACAAATTGAACTGAAATTCCTTATGAACTTTTGGTAAAAACTTTCCAAACCATTAAATGATCTTACCTCACTAGCATTCATAGGTGTAGGCCAATTTAGAATAGCTTCAACCTTTTCAAGATCCATCTTCAAACCATCAGCTGAAATTACAAATCCCAAATACACAATCTCCTCTTTCATGAATGAATACTTTTTTAGATTTATCAGCAACTTTTCTTCTTTCAATCTCTGCAAAACTTGTCTAACATGCAACAAATTTTCTTCTCTGATCTTACTGAATATTAGAATATCATCAAGATATACAATCACAAACTTACCCAAGAATTTCTTCAAAACTTCATTCATCAACCTCATAAAAGTACTTAGTGCATTAGTTAAACCAAAAGGCATAACCAACCACTCATACAAACCTTCTTTTGTCTTAAAAGAATTTTTCCACTCATCACCTTCTCTGATTCTGATCTGATGATACCCACGTTTCAAATCAATCTTTGTGAAATACTTTTCTCCAATGAAACTGTCCATTATGTCATCCATTCTTGGTATAGGAAACCTATACTTGACTATTATCTTATTGATTTCTCTGAAATTAGTACACATTCTCCATTCTCCATTATTCTTAGGTGCCAATACTGCAAGTACTACACAAGGACTCAAACTTTCTCTGATCAAACCTTTATCCAGCAACTCTTGAATCTATTGGTTCAAATCCTGATTCTCGGTAGGTGTCAACCAATGAGGTGCCTTATTCGGTAAACTAGCTCTAGGGATTAGATCCATACAATGATCAATACTTCTCTTCGATGGAAAACCATCAGGTACATTATCAAAAATGATATCACTGTACTCGATGAGTAACTTATCAATCTCCTCAGGGACATTATCCTCTATTTTCTTACTCGATTTGTTAGGAATCACAACAAAACATACATCATTCTTTCTCAAATCCTTAACAAAATTTCTTCCTTCCATCAAAAAAATTTCACATATGTGCAAACATTACTGACAGGTTCTTCCATCAAAGGTAACATGATTTTTTTTCTTCCATCAACCATAATAGTATACTTATGCAATCTTCCATCATATATAGCATGTCTATCATATTTCCAAGGTCTACCCAACAAAATATGACAACAGTCCATAGGCATGATATCACACAACACCTTATCATAGTACTTTCCAATCTTCAAATTCACATAACATTGTTCACTTACCAAGAGTGTATTCTCATCGTTGATCCATGAAATCTAATAGGGCTTTGGATGTTCCAACCTTTACAACTGCAATTTCATGATCATGTCTTCAGATACTAGATTCTACGAGCTACCACTATCAATGATTACCTTCCAAAATTTGTCAAAAACTCTACATCTGGTCTTGAACAAAATTTTCCTTACCAGGTCTTCCTTTTTACTTTCATTCCATGGTGCTCTTCTTACCATCAAGTTATTCTCCTTCTCAGGTTCACTTGGTGACTCTTCTTGCACCAAAGCATTTCTACTACTACGAGCCTTCTTACTAGCATGTGTCCATTCAAAAGATCTATGTCCTTCTCCAAAATTGTAACAAGTTCCTTGAAAATTACCTCTTCTATAACCACCTCGATAGTTACTGCCTCTGCCTCTAGATGAACTTTCACCTTTCTACTCGGTCTTGCCTTTGTCTAGATTTTTCTTTTCAGGTTCAGATCTACTATTTTCACCATAAGATCCACCTCTTCCTCTAGGGAATCTACCACCTCAACCTCTTTGTCATTGTTCATGTCTCTTGTTCAATTTCTCCTTGACCTTCAATGCAAATTGATAAGCCTCTTCAATCTCCAACTTGACCAAACTGATTTCCTCTTGGATGGAAACTCTCAAACCATTTAGGTATCTAGCAATTCTTTCCACATCATCTTCATCATGTCCAAATCTGATATCTAATCTATAGAATTCCTCAGTATACTCTTTTACCGAGCTATCTTTCTGCTTTAGGCTTTGCATTTTCCTAACTAGGTTAATCTAATAATCACAAGGTAAGAACTTTCCTTTCAACTTATTCACCATTTTATTCCATACCTTGATTTTGTCTTTGCCTTTCTTCTTCCAATCCAATTGCAGACATTCCCACCACAAGGATTCATGACCTTTCAACTTTGTGCCTACAATTTTCACCTTATTTTCTTTAGATACATTTTCATACTCAAAATACTTTTCCATCTTGGTGATCTAGTCTATCAATTCATTAGAATCCAATTTCCCGCTATATTCAGGAGGATTGAAATAAGGTGTTGACTTCAAACTTGTCAATGCCTTCAAGAATCTTTCCTGACCCTAATCCATCATAGGTGTAGGTTCTGCTTCTCCTTGTTCCACTTCAAATTCATCATCACTAACATCTTCAAGATGTCTGCCTCTTCTCTGGCCTATTTCAATAGCTTCTAACCTAGCAGCAAGTTGTCTCAACATGCCTGCCAATCCTGGATCCGCTTCTCACCTCCCATGAACCATCTTGAAAACCCTCTGGAATTGCAGGTTAGATCACAATCTACTACCCCACAACAATTCAACTAGGGCTTCACAAGAAGCAACCTACAAACCTAGATCTATAGACCTAGATCCAGATCTCACCTCACTCTAATACCACATAATGCAAGGGCAGGGACCTCAGGGGTCAAATGATGGCACACCCTACAAATCCAGCCCTGCTCAACAACTCATGGAAGCAACAACAACAAAGTGAGAGAGAGAAAGTAGGATCGTTGATATGTTCTTTCATTCAAATTGATTCATACATGTTGGGTTGTAAGGCCTTTCCAGTTATGGCTAGATATTACAATGAATTACAAAAGTCCTCGAACATGCGAGGATCTGCCAACAATCTACTTTCTACTATCTTCTATCTCCTATCAAAACTTACTCTAAACTCTAACCAAACAACTATACTTATACAAGAGGCTACCGAACTAAGTCGGCCTTCATATCCACAATCAATGTAAGGAACAGTCAGATCTAGGACCACATGCTTCCCAATGATAGATACCAGCATTAAATCTATGACCCATAATCAATGCACAAGTCGGCCTCAACAGAAACTAAAAATAAACTACTCAGTAAGCAAGGATGACCAAGCAATAGACAAGCATCACCGAGTGCCAGTGAAACAACTGACTGCCCAGGACATAACTGACCATACTCAGTAACCAAAGGAAACCAACCAACTACCAAACAACTCGGTCAAAGCAGGAGCTAAGCAACATAGACAAACTTCCAAATCTTTTCGGTGACACAGGATTGCCAAGGACCCGAGATGCTCCTGCATTAGCTTGATAGATTTGTGTGCTATGGTGTTCAAGGTTGAATTGATTGGAAAATTGGACCTATGCTTAATCTGGTGTTTGATTTATGTTGTCTAAATGATTTTTCTCTTTGAGATCACATATTTTCATGTCGTTGATGTGATAATGGGTTTACATGTTACAATGATTGGATATAGAAGTTATGCAATAGTGTGGGTATTCAGTTGCAGTGGGATAACTCAGATGTGGTCTATCTATATCTACCATATTTGATTCAGTGTTAGTGTAGACTTGTTAAATGGCCTTGTTTGTGGTCACTTGTACATTGGTTTGATTTCTTTGGGATGAGAGGATGGATAATGAATGAGTACCTAGATAGTTGGTTATGGGGTCCTATGACATGTTGTATTTCTTTGATTTGGAGATATTGGTTTCATTTGGTACAATTAGTAGTACACCTATATGTGTGTGCATCTAGACAATTTTTAAGATTTGGGAGATGTTTATCACATGCTTGGAGAGCTTGGTATCATGGTTTAGTGGGATCTTTAGAAGTGATTGTGTATTCATCACATGGTTACGGGTGATCTTTAGTGATGCAAATGATTTGCAAGGATTCTTAGATCTAATTTTTGCAGAAGGGTTCCTTCAATTTTGCATGTACACTATTTGAAGATGTGTAACATCTTAAAGGAATGCGGGACTCTCAGAGTTTTTTTTTGAGGTGTTGGTGGTGATTGACAAGTGATGTTGGTTTAGATTATGTTGGTTTTATGACATGGTACACTTGATTGCATGTTAGACTTTTGACATGATACATTTCTCTTGAGACCATGGTATGTTCACTTAGAGAATGTGATCTTATGGGAGGGGATGGTTAGATCATGATATCATGATGGGTTCCTATTTCTATAGTTGGTGCTTTGACAGTGGTCTGGTGAGTTCTCTTTGTATTGGGTGCATTGGTCATATGCTTGAGAAGCTTCATGGGAGTGCAGTGATGCATTTTTAACTCTAGCATGAATTGATTAATTTTTTTGGGTACTCAAGGATACATAGAAGCTTAAAGGTGAGGCCAAAGTTCTCTTGAGATTAGAGATATGTTGTTGTGATGGTTTCTCTTGATGAGATTTTAGTAGGAAGTCTAAGGAGCCTACACCTTGGTTAGAGGTGAGTTAAATAGAGACCTATGAGGGTATTTCTCTTGGATAAGTCATGATTACTTGCATATCTTAGAGGAATGTTCTCATTCTGCACCCTTGGTCTACTTGATGGTTTATTAAAATTGAGAGGTATTGTCCATTTTCTTTCAAGTGATTTATACTTTTCTTTCATATGCATGGATCTTGAGCTATGGTCAAATTGTTTTGGAGGATTCATTGTGAGAGAAGGATAGCATGGTTTTATTCTTGGGATTGTACTTTCATTTATGATGATGATAGGAGATGTCAGTGGGTTGATTTCCTAAAGTAGGAATGGAGTAGTTTGATCTCCTTTGATAGGATTATATCCATCAAATCTATCATAGCTCCACAATCCATATGAATGTTTATGAGAGCTTCTAGATTTGATTGTGTGCAAAAAAATTTATCGTCAATGTTTCAAATCACACTACATGATCCATCATCAAGATGCAAGGGAGCACAAGGAGAGAAAATTGCAAACCTAGAAAAAAATAAAGAGGGGAAGGAAGGAGAGAGAATAAAAATGACACACAGCCCAAAGTTCAAAAGACAACTAGATGCCCAAGGAGATTAAGAATTAGACACCTAAAAACCACATAAAAATTTAAACCCAAAAAACTACCTCAAAAAAATTTTAAAAACATGTGAACATAAAAACCCAAAATAAAAACAAGATCAAAAAATACACATAAAAACCAAAGAAAAAATAAGAGACATAAATCAAAAGAGAAAACCAAAAATGAAAAAATGCAAGAGACCTCTCCAAAAATAACTAAGATAATAAAATCAATGAAACAAGATAAATAAACTAAAATAAAGATAAAAATGGGATATATATGTGTGTGTGTGTGTGTGTGTGTGTGTGTGTGTGTATGGGATAAAATATGGATGGCGTCCTAGAACAATGGTTTGCACATGAAAGAGACTCCAAGACCAATATTTTACACATACATTTGAATTGTAAGGGTATGAAATGTAAATCTAGAAATGCTAGTGTTGAAATGAAGAAATAAAGGTACTTACCTCTGAAAAGAATCAACTAAAAACCCTGTCAAATAGTCTCAAAAACTTTTGATTTCCTTGATCCTAATTCGAAACTGCGAGATCTACAAAACCTAGATTTCTTTATCTAATCTGAGGGAGGTCATCCTTGACCTAGATAGTGCGGCACAAACCTTCCCCTTTTATTCCAACCTTGACCTGCACTTCTCCAACAGAAATTCTGTTCGCAGATCCTGAAAGTTCGGTGAAAAGGGTATCCAAATTTGCACTTTAATTCATTGTCCCGCACCTGTACCTACAAGAAAAATGGTTTTTATTTTTTTGATGGGGGGTTTGCCTTGGTCAAAACCCAGTTTGGAAACAACCTTAATCATAAAATTAAAATAGAAAATGCTAGCAAGTAGTAGAAGTAGATCTAACAACGAAGCTATGATATTCGAATAGATATGCAATTGTATTTCAAATGTAAACAAGTATGTTGATATGAAAGCTTGAACATAAAATTAAAAAATTTAAATCAAAACCTCCATGATTGTATGCTTGGAATCCACCTTCAGGGAAGAATTAATGGATCTTGAAGATTAAGAAAGGATCTTGAAGGAAGATCACACCACCATGATGGCTAGATCTAGGGTTTTGAATGATGAATCTTGAATGCTTGAACCAAATCCCTCCAAAGGCTTGAATGCTTGAATCCTTGATCTTCAATGAAGAAATTGAATGAAGAAGAAGACTTGAATGGATGATTTCTTGAAAAATTCTTGATTAAATGCTTGCTTGATCTTGCTTGAGAGCTTGAGAGATGAGATTGTAAAACTTGATGGAGAAAATGAGAGAGGAAGGCTTCCTTTTATAGTGATCTAGGGCACAAACTTCTAGAGAGGCCGACATTAGAGAATTAAATTAAAATTAACCTTAACCCCTAGAAATATACCTAGATTAAATTCAATTTAATATTTTACCATTTCGGAGACCAAACAGCCAACTCGAAAGCGGGAAAAACAATTATTTCCGAAACCTGACATCCAGGAATGATGGGACCTTGAAATTTGAACCTGGGGTCAAGGATGAGGTCAACCCTAACCTAGGTCAAGGAAGAGGTCATCCTTGATCCTCAAGGTCATGCTTGACCCCTCAAGGTCTCCCTTGACCTTGAGGTCACATATCTCAGGGTCTAAGTCCAGAGTGCTAGGAAAATGCAGAAAGAAAGTGGAAAAGGGGCTAGAATCAAGGGAAAATGCCAAATTCAAGAAAAGACCAATTCGAGGTTCTTGAAATGATCCCAAATAACTTACTCAAAGGTCTAAACACTCTTAACATGGAAGTGCTTCCATTTTATGATGATACATTAAGCCCCCATTTGAGCAAGAGTATGGACTCGATGCAAACTCTTGGTAAAGGAGAAGAAAGAGGAGATCCAAGTGGATTTGAAATGAGATAAAATAATACTTAGCTAAGGACACAAGCCCCCAGGCTAAGGATTCTAACTCAACATACGCGCACAAGGGTGTGAAAAGAGAAAATCAAAAGAACAAGGGTTAGTACTAAATAACCCAAATCAATTAGCATAAGAAACCTCACTGAGATATATTTCTCATACTAATATCATTTTTGGAAATCTATCATAAAAGCATAAATAATTACATAAGAAAGACAAGAGCAACACTATAAATAACATAGCTTCATGATCCAGTCCTACTAGTATGGAAGCGAAAAGAGAGAAAAGAGAAAGTGATTACTATACACACTAAATAGTGCACTTCTCTTTGTCATTACTTCCAAGGGAATCCATGAATGGGAAACCTTGAGAAAGTGACCTAGAGCTCCCTAGGCATGGAGTCACAAGGATGTTGATGGTGATCTTAGCTAGAGCTATTGAAGCATGCAACCTTGCTAGTAAACTACACAATGGGAGATTCAAAGAGACAAGTGCAAGAATGCCAATATCTTCAAGAATCAACAATGAAAATGCAATGCAATGCAAGCTAAGCTATGAAAGGAAAGTATTACAAACCCTTGCTAATTAAGCTATGTGAGCTAATCTAAAGCATAAAGGAAACTAAGCTAGATGCCATGAAATCTATGATGCAAGAAATGAAACTAGAATGCAAGAATGATCTCCAAAAGTTCCAAAGTCTCCAAGAAATTCTCCAGCATAAGATCAGTATAAAAATTTGGGGTCTAAGAATGAGAAAAGAGCTCTCATTTTAAAGGAATTGAAAAGGAATGGACCATGGAGATTAAGAGGCAAAAGATTTAATCAAGGGCGGAGCATCAAAGAGGAGCAATCCATGTGCACAAATATCCTCTAATAAGAAAATAAGAGTTGACTTTTGTGTCCATATGAGACAAAAAGTGTTTTTCTTCTTTTTATAAAATAAGAATAATGCTTTATTTGTGCAACTTAGGATAAGACGAAAAGTGGGGGCTTTTTATTTATTAGAAGGGGAGGAAATTCCTTTTAAATAAATAAAGACTTTATGATAAAATGGTTAGCCCAAGGCAAATAATCGAAAATGATAAAATAGGATTTGATCAAGGAAATTGATATATTTGATAAAATGTTGATTTTTGAAAATATTGATTCAAGGATTTGATAAATTGTTGAATGGGGGCCCAAAGTCTAGGTGACCATTTTAGGGTGCATACATTTGCCCCTCTTTGACTAATGTGAGATCGATTTGGGATCACATGCAGCCAAAGAATAGAATTGAAATGTGAGATCAATTTGGGATCACAAAACAATCCAAACATGTGTTTGATGGATGGGAACATATCAGGACAAGCATAAGCATAAGTTGACAAAGATAAGCTAAAAGACAAGACCAACACCTATATAGCTAGGTGATAATCAAGTCTCAAATAAGAGATAAAAATCTCAAGCAAAGCTGATTGATAAGCTGAATCAAGGATTGAAGTCGATAGGTAATGCCCCCTCAGAATTGAAATTGAAATCAGGTAGAGGAGAAACAGTAAATTGATAAACTTGATCAAGTCACTAGAAATCATAATCGAACGTGAAGGATGATAGGATAACCATCAAGTAGTGAAGATATGCCCCAGTTTGACTAGGTGTTACTGAGAAAGACATAGAATAAAAATGAAGTCAAACCTTAGAGAGATGAATCGAATGAAGGTGAATGAAAGACTAGAAGGTTGAAAGAGATGGGGATGAAAAAAATGAGGATGCCCCAACAAAGATCGAAGGATCAGGCCTCAAATGGTCAGCCAACTGCGCAAAAGAGGGTGAAAGTTTTGAAATGTGATTTTGACTATGAAGATGAACTCAAATTTTGATTTTGATCCTGAAAATGGATCCAGGATGTCAAAATTAGCTAGGGGTACAATTTTTGCGCAATTTCAAGGTGTTTTGAAAATTAGGTCAAAAAGTCAAAATGCTATAAAAGTGGGTAAAAAGGTCATTTCAAAATCATTTGTCTTTTAGTGATTTGAGAATCTCGAGAGCTTAGAGAGAGAAAATGGCCCAGCAAGCAGCGATCCCTATCCATAGGCATCGATTTGAGCGCACTCGGTTGCACAACCGGTCCCCACAGTATGGTGCTGTCATGCCCCTGACAGTCTCAGGCTTTACTTTTCTATGTTATGTTATAGTTGGATTTCTGGTTTGATTAGCATCGTATTATCTGGAACTATATTTCTATTAGATTTCTATGAGTTTGAACTCTGACTGTGTTCATTTGAACTTTGTTATTTGGATTAAATATGTTTATCTCTGTAATTCTGCCAGACACTCAAAGAATTATGTCTATTTCTATAGCTTAATGAGTCTTTTTCTAATGACATAATTGGTTTAGACTGACTTTTGAATATTGGTTTGATTATGAAAATAAGGACAACTTAAATGGTTAGTCAATTGTCTGATTATTGGTTCATTATTTTGGGATTCTTAATAATATGTTAGACATAATTAGAATTGGTTATATTATTATGGTTAATTGTATCTTGATGTTATAGACAGTATATAGAGAATTATTGTTATTTAATGTGAATCAAATTCTGAATTCAAAAATAAATAAACTTGTATATATGTATTTTTATACATATAATTATGAGCAATTGTTTTAGAAATTATGTGGTTTACCTTTAGCTAAAACTAAAGAATTATCTAAGTTAGTATATCCTATTTTGTATGTTAGTAGGAGGTTAGTTTGATGAAGTGTTAGTAATTTGGCATTGTTATGCGCTGTTATCTTTGATGCTTAAGTTAGGTTTTCTTAACCTAAGATCGACTAATGTTATTTAACATGGATGTATATTATTTATCCCTAAGTCTTCTTATTTTGATCTGGCACGAAGACATGACTTATCGGTAGGGTTTAAATGCACTATCATCGCATAGTGGTGTTAGTGGGGTTTAAGCTATTTTCAGGTTATGGGATTGTACTTTGATGGACATTTGGCAGGGAATATGTTGTGTTTACTGCAAGAGATAAGCTCGCATTGAATGAACTTATCGATGGAATTCATTTTTGTGTTTGATGTCTGCCATTAGCTCTGGTAAAGAGTTGCAGTTGAGTTATGATTCCATTTTGTTCACCATGTTATTCTGTGAGAGTTTGGGTAAATAGTTAATGATGGACATGTTTTCCTGTTATATCTTTTATGCTAAGTGGCTTGGAATGGAAAGGGGTTTTCATGGCAAGTTTTACCCTTCTGTTCATGGCCATTTAGGAAGTTGGGTGTTTCATACTGTTATCTCTGCATTTTGGGCTCTCTTGCACAGCACTTTGGCAGTCTATGATAAGGGATCTTCGTGGTTGAGTTTAGGATTCATCTGTGAAGCTCACCAAGCAGGGGCTAGCTTTGGCATTTCGGTTTTGGATATCTCCCCACGCAAATACTAGGTAGGGGCATTCTCTCACCTTATCCTCTGTTTCTATTTTATGTTCTGCAAATGAATTATTAGATTACCAATGTTTGTTAGTCGATGAATGTGAGGTTTGTGATTGAAAACTCTATGAGTTTCGATCTTGAACCGGTGTTTCTTCTTGGTTGGATTAAGTAGTTTATTTAGTTTATGGTGGTTATGTTTAGTAGAAGAATTTGAAATACATGTTTTTAATATGTTGTTTTCGAGCATAATGTGTTGAGGGGTTTTCTCTGTTCTGAGTATGGATTTGGCAGTGTTTTAGTTAAGTTTGTGCCGAACTATGGGAATATAGTTATTGTAGATGATATATGGTTATTCCCTAGTGTGTTTTGGTGTCGATGTATACTTTATCTTTGGTCAGTATAAAGGGATTTAATCAAGAATGAGAACTAGTTTGGAATACAGGATGAGTGTTTGTTTAAAAACTTCTTTAACGGTGTTCTCGCACTGTACCTGTTGTTAGGAACACTGTAGCAACATAATGTATTCAATTTGTAAAAGTCTTGGTTATAAGGTGTAATCGGGTTTTCTACCACTATTATAAACCAAATTTGGTATCGATGTTTTCTTTTGAGCTGTATTGTGGAAATAGGGATTAGAGGTAATTCATAGTGTTATCTGTTACTTGTCGTATTGTGTATTTACACTTTCGCAACATAGGTGTGGATTAAATATTTTTGGGTGTACTCATTTAGTTATCTGGTGTCGATGTTTTGTCAAATAGGTGTTGTCACTGTCTGTTTCAGTCAATAGTGATCATGTGGATATCTTTGGTTATACCAAAACTTGATTGCGAGCTTTATGTATCTTTAGAAATTATCAGCAGTGTGAAAAATAGTTTGTAACGACATTAGGAAATGTTAGGAATTCTTAGGAAAGTCAATTACTATCATGTTCAAATAGTAAGGAAAACCACTTTGGTATTTTGTTCAGATGTAGAAGTCGGTTCTTATTATTCTGTCAATATTTTATGTATTCGGCAGATTCAGTAGTATATTAAGGTAGATGTATTCTGTGACAGAACTGAGATGATTAGTATGGTTTTTCTATTGTATATTTATGGACTTAAATTATTAATTACAAGTTTATGCAATTAGATATATATATATATATACCTACTGGGATATGTATATGTATACACAAGCCAAGGTGTATACATGTACATATGCCAACATGTATATAATAGATGCTATGATTATCATTTGGAACTATTAATTACAAGTTTATATAATTATATATACATATATATATACCTTCTGGGATATGTATATGTATACATAAGCCGTGGTGTATACATGTACATACGCCAACATGTATATAAAGGTATAAACTTGTAATTAACAGAGCAGGATGTATGGCAAGCTAGTTTATAATAAATTGGTTATGGCAAGCTTGTATGTTTGTTAAAAGCGATGGGTGTTGTGTTGATTCAGTTGATATATGATTATATTAGTTCTTTTCTATTCAATGGAATCATGAATTCAGTATGGACATTTTATTGTACAGTTTCGGATTTAATGTTAAGTTAATGTGGAGATTATTATTTGATTGGATTTGTAATGGAGAAAGAATTGTGATCTTTTCTTCTTTTGAGAAACATCATGTTTATGAATGTATGTTAGGGAATATGGAAACATGGTTTTAAATGGATTTCTGATTGTTGTTTCAATTTTATAAATTGATGCAATAGAAATGAAGTGTTAGGGAAATTGTGAATGTAGTTCATTTCATTTCAATCACTAATTGTTAGATCAAGTGTTTTTGAGATAATGCAAGTATGATCCTTAGATTGGGGGCTGACACTAGTCTAGTACCTTGTGATGATAGAATTTCTGTCAGTTGTGGCTGACACTAGTCTATATCCTTATGGGAAAGAATTTATGTCAGTTGTTTAATTAAGTGATAATTATAAATTCAAGGGTTATGGGTTCCAATTAACAAAGATAAAACATTATGGTTTCATCAGACATAATGGATTTCTACGAGGTTTCCTTACGGATACATAGCGTAGGTCCTTATGTGGACACCCATGAACTATTGGATCATTACTTTGTCATTTTCTTTGCGAGTTTATTTTCGTTAGAAAGAGATATAGTGCTTGATGATTTTGGTGTAAAAGAATGGAATTATGTTATTTAGTTTTCAATTACATCTGTAATTAAATCTGCATAAATGTTATATTATACTGACTTTTATGGTTGCAGATATTTGGAGATGATTCATTTTCTTTATCATTGTGACTGAGCCCTGTTTGCATTTGCGCTTGTGTTTTCTTTTGATTTTCAGGCTTTTAGATGGATAAATCAATGAGTATGGGACAGTGGATAGTAGTTGTTAAGATTTATGGGAAGCAGATCATTTCTTGGTTTTTAGTTATCAGAACTATTCGTAGGATGTAAAGGATTGGTTAAGAAGGAAATTTTGTTTTGAGACTAAGTCTTTGAATAAAGAGTATTCTTATTACTCTGATGTAATTCAGTTGAAAACTATAAAGCTCTTAGAAGCAGTTGCTATGATTATATGTATTAGTTTGTAATTTTAAGAAAAAAAAATTTTACTATGGTTTTATGTGGTTTTGTTTATGGTTGTATCTTCTTTAGTATCATCTTTTATCTTTAAGTTTATAGATGGGCTGTTAGATTTCCTGGCATGTTTTCAGAAAAACTCACTTTGTAGGTCATTTATGAGTATTTATGTCAATTTAAAACATGTTTTTAAATTTTTTAAAGTTTTTCAAATTTTCCTCATATGAAAAGTCGTACGATACTTTCTAAGTATCGCACCCTTTGAGGATATCTATCGTGCGAACTTCGTGGGTCAAAATAGTATCGCACCAATATTGAATCGAGTATCGCACGATACTGGATGAAATATCATGCGATACTATGTGAAGTATCACAAGAAAAGATACCATTGCATTGCTATTGAGAAAAGTATCACATGATACTTAGTCAAAAAATAGTATCGCAAAGTATAGAAAAATGACATGTTTTAATTTTTTTTGAGCAAATGACATGGGTCCTGACAATGTTTTCTTTTAAGATGTTTTGTACTAATTTTATACATCCATCATGATATGTTCTGACATCTATTTTGGATTAAAATGGCTTGCAAGAGAACTTTCCTACATTGCTCGTTAGAGCGCCTCGAGTGACAAGACTGCGATGCATTCAGAATCTCAATGATCCGTCATGAGTAGACCTGAGGGAGATGGGTTTCAGCTATTTGTTGCAAATGCCCCACATTCAAGCTGATCATGGATTACTTACAGCTTTGGCTGAGAGGTGGTACAGTGAGCATAACACCTTTCACTTGCCCATTGGAGAGGCTACTATTATCCTAGAGGATGTCTATTAGATCCTACGAGTTCTGAGCCACAGAGATCCTGTAAGTATAATCATGTTTATAGATAGTCATAGATGTGAAGTTTCTATATGATAGAAACTGACATGATTGTTTGTTGGCATAGGTGTACTACAATTAGGATCTGACTGAGGGGAGGTAGATTATGTAGGACATGTTTCAGGATGTCACTTTTGTGGACAGACACCTCAGTTGGGATCGGCTGATCGATGAGTGTGGTAGGGATTTTTTGGTGCCATGCATCATATGTTCTATTGTAGCACAGGCCCTTATTACTAACAAGAGTCAGAAGGGTTTCCCATTGCACTGGGGTTAGTTAGTGGTAGAGTTGATTACACACCCACGGTGGATGGAATGGGGGCCAGCCATCCTGGCAAATATGTACCATGAGCTCCATGAGATTGTATATTAGGAGACTAGGACCTAGGCATGCGGTGCTATCCTAACATAGGTTTGGGTGTGGGAGAACATCGTCGTTGTGCATCCATGAGTGCAGCTAAGGGAGCAGAGATGCCCCTATATCTATAGGTACACAAGATTCCTGTCACAGCCACATAGCGGGGATGTGACATACTACAGGAGGGTACTGGATGAGCTCACCTCATTTCAGTCGAGGCCATACAGGGTTGTTGAGCAATGGAGTGATTGAGAGGAGTAGCTCAATTACATGTTATGCAGCCAGCCACTGGTTGGTCAGCACTCAAACATTGTTGAGAGATTTGTGATCACCTAGGTCTGGAGACAATTCAAGCACCAACAAAGAGTACCCACCAAGACCACCACCTATGCTTGGGTTAGGGATGAGGAGGGCCAGGGTTGGCTGTTGATGCTAGATTACTAGTAGGCAGTACAGGATATAGTTTCCATATGTAGGGAGCCATGGGACTACCTCCCAGACATGGAAAATGTAGGTGTTGATGTGGCTTACCGAGCAAAGTGGTGGAGGTTCCCATTCCTAAGATTCATTGTACCTGATGCACAGCCAGTAGTACAGGGGGATGATGGAGATGATGGGGATGGAGGGGATCGAGGAGGGAGAGGGAGAGGGAGGGAGACTGGACAAAGCTCTTGATCAGGTGGTCAAAAATGGCCACGAGGATAGGGTTCTTCTATTGAGGGTGATGATGCGGTGAGACCAGCTCACCACTGGGTGGATGCTAGGCAAGATTAGCCTGCAGGGGGAGAGGATCTGAGAGTGAGGATCCAGGTTCTAGAGAAGGAGATGCAGAAACTATGGATCACCATATCCATCAAAGACCAACAAGTATTGGATCTATGAGCTGAGATAGAGTGGCGAGAGAGGGCCATACAGGTTGCCACTGCAGAGACCCGGAGAGAGGCAGCATGAGCTGTATATTATCATGGTCTCTATATACAAGTTGTACCAGAGGGTCAGAGAACATCGCCCCACTCTGTAATAGCTGGGAGATCCAACATGGTACCAGACATAGCAGTAGCACCACCTCCTCCACCACCAATGCCACATGATGGTGCTAGCGAGTCCTAGGTCTAGGTTTAGGATAGATGTATAGAGACATATCTTGGGACTTTATTCATAGTTTTGTATCCCACATTGTATCATGACATTTATATATATATATATGAGATTACTGGATTGGTGATATATCTTGTGTACTTGTCCCACTTGTGATGGATGTTTTAGTTTTTATATTGTCTTGTCATTTTGCTCAAAATGTATGATATATATGCTCATGTATAATCTCTCTCATAGATGTATGTTTAGTTCTCATGTTTATGATATAGACTCATGTTTCTAAAAATGATCTCTTTAGGATAGATATGATGATAAGATTAACCCCTTGTGATGATAGGAAAAAGGACGTGATGTGAAAGACAAGGAGCGAAAGACATGATCGAGAAGAAGAAAAGGTGAGCGTAGTTGACCAACAAGTCCTTGAAAGATGAAAGGAGAGCTCTCTCCATATGCAAAATGAAAAACTAAACTAACATGAACCTAAAAATGCAAGCTACTATAAAAAAGTGGTTTACTTGCAAGGTCACAAAGCTTTTAGACTCTAATATTCATCATCGAGCATTATTGGTAGTGTCGCAAGATCATATAATGCACACTAGTATGACTATGTGAATCTAAATATGATATATATCAGATAGATATGTGGGAATCCCACGTAGGCATCAAAGACATATAGGTCAAGATGACTAGTGTAGTGAGATTACCTAAGTTTAATATAGCAAGACTATACTCGCATAGAGACACAAGGAAAGTTAAGATGGCTAGAAGTATGCACTTGTGAAAACAGTCAAGGATAATACCTTGTAGACCCTAATGTCAAGTGGAACAAGCATAAATGCTAATGACAGTTAGGACCAACAAAATATACCCACAAGCAGAAAAAGCAATAAAGCATGTCCTCATGCCCCTAGTCTTCTAGCTCCACATCATTGAAAACTATTATGGAGAGAACACTAATCAAATAAATCGTCATAGACAGCACACAAAGAAATAAAGTCAAACAAGTCCCAGTGAGGCGAGTGTTTAAGTGTGTGTGTGTGTAGGTCATAGAGTCAAACTTTGAGTATCACATCTACAAGTGAGAAATACCATATCATGCTAGACTATAGGTAAGATATTTGATAAGTGTTGAGAAACACTTGACGCTAGGGTAGTGTTGAAAAACACAGTTTGGGGTTGGTATTGAAAAACACCATTTGCAAGATGTCCTAAAGACTAACGCATCTGAGAGACCAAAGCGAACAGAGTTATGCCCCCTAGACAAGGACAAAGACCAATTCCAAACCAAGGCAACAAGGTCAAGGCATGTTGGAAAGAGGCTAAGTGTCGAGAATGCATGCTAAAAGACAAGGGTGCAAAGGCCTCAAGTAGCACCTATTTCTAGGTTTTCAACACTTGGAAAAAAAAATTTTGATTTTTCAATTTTTTTGTATTTTTTTCTACCAAGGCACCTATTTCTAGGTTTTCACCAAGGCACTTTTTCTTTTTTTTTGAATTTTTTGCATTTTTTGATTTTTTTGTATTTTTTTAGGACTTTATATGCTTTTTAGGATTTTTTTTTTTCAGCATCATATATGAATTTTTTTGGAATTTTTTCAGGATCAATAAGTATGTGCAAAGAATTCCCCTAGATAGAATAGGCATCATGGATAGAACTTCTTGAGGTGTAAAACATTGATAGGATCAGGGAGTTGTTCCCCCTCTGGATTAGATAGTAAATAAGCACTTGTACCAAAAGCAACAGTAATGATGTATGGTCCAAGCCAATTAGGTTCAAATTTCCCCTTTTGCTCTCTATGTTGTTGGTTCTTAGGGTTTTCTCATAGGGCAAGATCCCCCACTTGAAATTCTCTAGGGAAAACCTTCTTGTTGAATGCTTTGGACATATGCTTTTGGTAAACTCTCATGTGATCAAAAGATGCTTTACGCTTTGCATCTAGAAGTTCCAGTTCTTGTAGTCTTATGGTGCGGTAGTCTTCATCTGTCACTAAACCTTTAAGGGAAACTCTAAGTGAAGGAATCTCCACCTCTAAAGGTAACACTACTTTAGCACCATAAGTGAGGGCAAAAGTAGTAGCCCTTGTTGGAGTATGAATACTCATTTTATAGGCCCACAAGGCTGGATTTATCTATAGATGCCAATCTCTACCATTCTTGTGAATTGTTCTATGGAGAATTTTAAGAATGGTCTTATTTGAAGCCTTTGCTTGTCCATTTCCTTGCGGGAAGTACATGGAGGACCAATGTTTTTTTATCTTGAATTTCTTGCAGAGATGTTTAAGGTCCTTGTTTTTAAATTGACCTCCATTTTTAGTGATTATTTCAGAAGGCACACCATACCGACAGATGATATGGTTCAAAATAAATAAAGAAACTATCTTGCCTGAGGTAACAAAAAGTGGGACAGCTTCTACCCATTTGGTAAAGTAATCAGTAGTAGTGATAATGAATTTATGTCCACCTAATGAGTTGGGATGAATTTTCCCAACAAGGTCAAAGGCTCAGCGTTGAAATGGCCAATAAGAAATAGAAGGAATAAGCTCCCTGCCTGGAGCATGTATCAGGTTACCGTGTTTCTAACAATTTTTGCAAGATTTAGCAAAAGCTACTACATCTGTCTGCATGGTAGGCCAATAGTACCCCGCCCTAAGCAACCTTTGGGCCATGGAAAGACCATTAGAATGTCCTCCATAAATGCCCTCATGAATGTCAAATAACACTTGGTTGGACTCATCCTTCTCTAAACACCTAAGAGGTGTCCCATCTAAACCCCTCCTATACAAATCACCAGAGATAAGGGTGTGGAGAGAGGCATTTTGGGTTAAGTTTCTTCATTCATAATGATTGAAGGTTTCAGGAATAGTACCATCATAGAGGTATGAATAAATGGCACTATAGTGGGATGACTCATGGCCAATAAGGGTACAAACAACTTGGCTTTCTTGGGAGTCATAGATAGGGTAACATAGCTCTTCCACCAGGAATTCAAATCTGGACTCATGTTGTTCTAGATAAAGAAGTGAAGCTAATGTAGCCATAGCATCAATTGCTTTATTCTCTACTCTACGGATTTGTTGAAATGTAACAAAGGTGAAGTATCATCGTAATGAATCAACCATTTTCTTGTAGGGTACCATTTTTTCATCTTTTGTTTGTTATTCTTCATTAACTTGGTTGACTATCAATTGCAAATCCCCATAAATATGTAGCTCTATGATTCTCCACTCTATAGCCATTTTTAATCCATTTGTCAAGGCCTCATACTCAGCAATGTTATTTGTGCATGGGAACAATAGTTTGTAGGACTTAGGAATTGTGTACCCATGAGGAGAAACAAATAACACTCCTGGACCTAAACCATTTTGCATGAAAGAGCCATCAAAGAACATCTTCCATGTTCTTGTAGTCATGTACATTATGTGATCATTTGGAAATTCAGCTTGAATTGGTGCTTTGTCTCAAATTGGAAAATCAGCCAATTGGTCTACAATGGCTTGTCCTTTTATGGCCTTACGCTCAACATACTCTATGTCAAATTCTGATAAGATCATCATCCACTTAGCAAGTCTACCTATGAGAGCAGCCTTACCAAGCAAATATTTGAGAGGATCAATCTTTGCAATGAGGAGTATTGTATGCGCAAGCATGTAATGTCGCAACTTTTGGGAAGCAAACACCACTGCTAGGCAAGATTTTTCAATACTAGTTTAGTTGACCTCATATGACACAAGAGTACGACTGATGTAATATATAGCCCTTTCTTTTCCAGTATCATCAAGCTGAGCCAATAATGCTCCCAGGGAAGATTCCATTGCTGACACATACAATATGAGTGGTTTGCCTGGGATAGGAGGCATTAAGATTGGAGGATTAGCCAAGTATTGCTTGATTTGGTCCATGCTTTGCTGACAATCTTCATTCCAAATGCATTTAACCCCTTTGTCTAAAGTCTTATTAAAGGGTTGAGCTCTATCAGCCAATTGTGAAATAAACCTCCTTATAGATTGAAGGCATCCTTGAAGACTCCTCATTTGGTTGATGTTTTTGGGAGGCGGCATATCCATTATTGCTTGAACTTTTTCTGGGTCCACCTTTATTCCTTTAGCTGAAATGATAAATCCTAGGAGTTTTCCAGAGGTGACTCCAAATGCACACTTTTTGGGATTTAATCTCAATTGAAACCATTCCATACAATATAGAATGACTTCTAAATCACCTAGGTGTGTATCCCTTTTTTTGGATTTTGCCAAGGTGTCATCCACATAATCTTCCATATTCTTATGCATCATGTCATGGAAGATAGTAGTCATAGCTCTTTGATAAGTAGCTCCTGCATTTTTTAATCCAAATGGCATGACATTCCAGCAATAGGTTCCCCATGCGCAAGTGAATGCAGTCTTTTCCTGGTCTTCAGGAGCTATTTTGATTTGATTATACCTAGAAAAACCGTCCATCAAAGAATAGATCTCATAGCCCGCAGTCATGTCCACTATCATGTCTATGTTTGGGAGTGGAAAATAATCCTTTGGGCATGCTTTATTAAGATCTCTAAAATCTATGTAGACATGAATGGACTTGTCATGTTTTGAAACTGGTACAATATTGGATATCCATTCAGCATAATCAATGGCTCTTATAAATCCTGCACTGAGGAGTTTTTCTAATTCAGCTTTGAAAAGAAGAGCTATGTGAGGATGCATTTTCCTTAATTTCTATTTTACTGGTTTGATACCTAGAGCTATGGACAAGTGATGCATAATGAGACTAGTTTCCAATCCTGGCATGTCTAAATAAGTCCAAGAAAAATTGATCTTCTTGGTTTGTAGGAACTTGGTATATGCTTCTTTTCCTGTGTTGATAGAGACTGAGCTAAATGCACAATTTGTGGAGCCTCTTGTGTATTTAAATTAACTGGTTGTGTAGGCTCAACAAGCACTAAAGATCTTTCCTGAAAGTAACTTGGGAGATGATCAAGTACCTCATCCTTAGCTGCCTCAAAGAGGTTTTCACCTTCAGATACGTCCTTTATTTTTACATTTTTAGGTTCTGACACTGCCACACAGTGGTTTTTTCCATTAGAACTCTTTTGTTTTTTTCTTTTCTTTTCATTTTGTGACTAAGGTACTTGATATCTAGTTCTATCGTGCTTGTAGTTGGTTCACTGGTGGAAGAGACTACAGGTTCAAGAGCATTTAGGTAATAGGCTATCTCATAGTCATTTTGAAAAGTTAGGAGCTAAGGCTCTTGATAGCGCTAAGACCAATCAATTAAGTGAGGATTGGCAAGGGGTAGGTCAATGACTGGTTCAATATTGTGTATGTGAATGGTATCACCTCTGGTGATTGCAGAGTTAGGATCCGTCAAGGATCCCTCTAAGGTACCGAAATTAGGACATCCTACCAAGCAAAGCATCATCCACTAAAGTGACTCATGGATTCCAATCCTCTAATCCTACACTAGACTCGTTAGCTACCTTGGGTTGGGAACCATATGTATGGACAACATCAATGTCCTTGTCAACTGTAGAACAATCAGAAAGAGTCTCCCACTCATACTTATGTGAGTCTGTATCTGAATCTCGGCTGGGATGTTTACACCAAGCATATTTTTTAGGCCTTGAGGTAGAGGCTTTGATGTCACCAAGGGTAACACCTTCTTGAATGTCATTTGTGTATTGATGTTCTTGAATAGGATCCTCAACATGATCTTCAATAGTGGATTGTTCTTGTTCTAGGTCTAAAACTATTGGATTGATAACTAGAGCATCTAAATCTCCCCAAAGGAGATTGGTGGAAGGGACCCAATCTTCACACCTATCTTTTTTATTTTTCAAATTGGGTATGTAGCTGGATTCATCATCACTATCTGTCGCAACAAGGATAGGAGTAGTTTTCTTATTCTTAATTTCAAAACCTAGGCCAACCGTTGTCTTAGATCTACGGCCAAAGAGAGCATGATTGAGTGGTTTAGCCTTAGCATCTAATCTATGACTGAGAGGACCATGACCTGGGTAGCCCATATTTTTGACCAAAGTGTATCCTCTCCCATAAGCCTTAGGAAATGGGGAGAAATTTTCATTATGCTTGTATTTTTCCTCCTTGTAAATCCAATCTCTAACAGCTACCTCTTCTTTTTCATCCTGGATGGGCACTGAGGACTCTACAAATGTACCAAACAAAGTCATTGTTGAAGATGAGGGATGAATCTCTTGTGAAGGTTTACCATAGGACCTAGGTGAGACTGGTAGTTTTGTAAAGGATTCAATTTGATAACCCCCCATACCAAGGTCTATGGCTTTAAACTTATTCTGGAATTATGCTAAAGTAGCATCAAAATCCTTTGCTTCTCTATTGAGAGGAACATGAGTCCCTACTAAAATTGCATTAACAGATAATGTGCTATCCCCAGGTATACAAACTTCTACTCCATTATAGGGGAACTTGACACATTGGTGGTAGGTGGATGACACTGCTTGCATGTCATGGATCCACGGTCTACCAAGTAGGATATTATATGTCAAAGGACCAGCATCAACAATTTGGAACAAAATGTCCTTTTCAATGGGGCCAATCCTGATAGGAAGGATGGCCAAACCTTTGGAGCTTCTCTCTACCTCATCATAGGATTTCATGGTAATTTTCTTTCGGGTGTCAATAACTTTCTCAGAATAACCCAGTATTTTCAACAAACTCAAGGAACAAATATTGAGCCTAGCACCCCCATCAACCAGCACATGCCTAACACGGGTCTTGTGAATCATGACTTCGATATGAAGGGAAGGTTTATGTAGATGGCTCAAGGCTTTGTCATCTTCTTCTGAGAATGTTAGGTAATGAGGGTTGGCAAGGTGGTTAACCATGTTTTGGAATTGGTCAACATCTATGTTGTTAGGAACATTGGCTATATGCAAAGCATCCTCAAGGACATGCTTGTGTCTTGGAGATAATTCCAATAGTTCAAAAATTGAGATTTGAGATGGCATTCTTTGTAACTGGTCAACAAAATTGTAGCTTATTTCAAGATTGACTATTGACTTGGTGGTGACATTCTTGGACATCACTTGCTTGGGTTTGTTGGACTGGTTGGAACTAGGACCTTTAATAACCACAAGACCTTGACTTTGGCTTTTGGTGATAGCATTAAGAGCTTGGGATGACCTTTGAGAGTGAGGACCCCTAAGCACCACCACAGGTTCTTCATCAAATATAGGAAGAGAGCCCACATCATGACCATAAGAATCTTTGTTTCGCATCATGTTGACATTTTCCTCAACAATCTCAAGCATATTAACCACATTTTCTACACCTATGTAGGTATAGTTGATTTCAGCCTTGCCATTCTTGGGTTTAGAGGTTTCTCCCTTTTCATATTTGGGAAAAGGCTCCTTGAATTCCTTGTGGTCTGCATTGGTATTCAACCCATCAATCTGAAGTTTGCCACTTTCAATAAGATCCTAAATGAGGTGTTTAAGTTTCCAGCAATGTTCGATGTCATGTCCAATGCCATTGTGGTATTTGCAAAAATATTTTTCATTCCACCAATGTGGCTTAATATCAGGTATGTGGAAGTTTGTTGGATCTTGTGGTTGTGCAAGATTATTGGCAATAAGGGTCTTGAAAACATCCTCATATGAGTCACCCAGTTTAGAAAACTGTCGCAGCTTTTTCTTGGGCTTTTCTTGATACTTAGGTTTATGATCTTATTAGTTGGAGGATGTGTTGAGCTTCATAGCTTGGACTGCACTAGACAAATGGAGGACTCCTTTATCCTTGGGTTGGGAAGAGTCTACAACTCCATCATTGACTACTTGCTTATTCTTGTTCCAGTGTGAGTGCTTGCCTTTGTCCTTATTAGCATTGTTAGGATTTTGACCATTGTTGTTATTGCTATGCTTGGTCAAAATGCCTTGTTCTTTTAAGATGTACTCAATTCGACATGTGGTCTCAACCATAGTATTGAAGGAATCAAAGACCATTTTCTGAACCTCATAATGCATTCCAGGCACCAAATTACTAACAATGATGTCAATCCTTTCATGCTCAGGAATGGTCCCAGAATAGCGGGAGCACAATCGTCTCCACCTTTGGAAGAAGGTAACAAAGGATTCCCCTTGGTTTTGTTTCAAATTTCATAAGTCCAACATAGTGACTGATCTTGACAAGTTGTACACAAAATGTTGAACGAATCTATGGACAAGTTCTTTGAAAGTTTTGACGGGAGGGGTCATGTTGGTAAACCACTCCATGGCTTGGCCCTTGAGGCTCCTTGGAAATAATCTCATAAGGTAAGAGTCATCTTGGTGAAACTCAAAATGCATGATGTAAAGTTGATGCACATGATCATGTGGGTCGCCATTGCCATCATACTTGTCATATTAGGGGATTTCAACTTTCTTAGGAAAATCCGTCATAGTCACACTTTTATCGAAAGGATTGGGACAAATAGAATCAAGTGAAAAGGAACTTTTAGGTGCCAACTCCTTTTCCATCATTCATTTGAGTTTCTTGATTTCCTCTTCTTGAGAGGGTCCTTGTTTCTTAATTCTCCTATCCACATCAAAGTTGTAAGGGACTCTAGCACCCTTATTAATCAAACTCTCTAGGAACCTATCTTTGTTTTGATCAAGGTACTTTTCCACATATTGTTGGAATAGTGGTTCTTGTTGCATTCTCATAAAGTCTTGATCATCAAAACTTGCACTACTTCCTCCATGTTGAAAGCCATGATGAGCTTGTTGGGAGGGTTGTCTTGAATTCCTAGGAGGTGTTCATCTCCTATGTTGTGAAATCCTCCTTCCTCTAGGACTAGGAGATCTTGAAGGGCTCCTTGACCGCCTTCTACTTCTTGGGGTTCTTGAGGGAGTAGATGGTGGAGAGTTGTTTCCACTGTTGGTACCCCTTTTTTTAAATTGGTTGTTGAGTTGTTGGGCTAATAGCCTATCTTGTTCCTCTTGGAATGCTTTTCGTCTCAACTCTAGCAAGGCTTGTTGTTCTTCTTCTAGGTGTCTAAACCTTTCTTCTTTAGCAGCTTGTTCATCCAAATAGGCTTTCTTTTCACGCTCAATTCTTTTAAGCCTTTCATTAACATATCTTGAGGTTGTTTTGAGTAGTGAGTTGGACCTTGAGTATTTGAACAAGTCGTTAGTGAATGCGGCATTCACATGAGCATCACCAGATTTGTTGTTTTGGTCTTCATGTTGTGATTGTGCACCTTGGTGAGCTTTCCCATAATGTCTTTCAGCTCTTTGATGGGCGTCTAAATATCTTGAGTTAATAGGGGGTGATTCAGGTTGATTATCATCACCAAACAACGTGTTATCCCTATGTCTTTGGAAAATGTCATCAAGAGTTTGATCCATTGCTTCTCTTTGTTTTCTAGTCAAAGTGTAGCTCATGTCCATATTTGATTGAGAAGATGGTAAAGAAGTACTCAACTCACTAGGATTTCTCTTTGGGTCAAACCAAGCCTCAAACTCACTCCTAGGTGATTAATCAAAGACGGGTTTCTTCCCCTTTTTCTTTTGAAAAGTTTGGATTAAGGGTAGTTGTTCAAAGACAACTTCATGTCATTTTCCTTGACTAACTTGGTACCTTGTCATAATAGACATGAAATAAAAATACCATTGTTGATAAGATGACCTTATGAAATGTCAATACCAAACAAGGATAGTGAAAGTATTCAATTGTCCAAAAAGAGATGGTAAGATAGAAAGCTGCAAAAGGGGCAAACCAACACTGCCATAGAGGTGTATACTAAAAGGATGAGTATCCTAACACATATGGACCAGGAGGATGGATTTTCCAAATATATAATTGAAATTGAATTTTGATGGAGGTGAATTGGACAAAAGAGTACTAAAACTCTCCAAGCGTGTTACCAAAGAATCTAAAGGTGTACTTTTTCAACAAGGATAATTCCTAACTTATCGATGTCAAGCAAGACTACTTTGTAAAATCAGAGAACACTAATTCAAGGGGTCTAAAATCAAGAACCCAAGGTACAAATAGGTTTCTAGCAATAGAGTAAGTCACCTACTAAAATTTGGTCAACTAAGGAAAGACTGAAAATTGCATAAACTAGACAGGTAGCAAAAAGACTTTGTGCAATAGTTTCCAAGCTAACTGTATGATAATTTCTAAGTAGGTGATATTTTGCAGTAAGTAGTGCAACAGTTTCCATGTAGCCTATGTGATACTTTCCAGACAAGCAATGTGATAGTCTTCCAGTGATCAACTATCATATGATAATTCTCAGTACAGTGTGTGATACAGTTTCAGGATCGTATGACCCTTGACCAGTGAGTGCTAAAAATCTCAATTTTAAGGGTAGTTTGTTTAAAATTTCAGTTTGAAGGTTGGATTTTTTAGTTTCAAGCATAGTGACAATAGTAAATAGAAAGGTTTGCAAATAGTAGGTGATCAAACATGTCATAAAACACTTGCACAAGGGAAAAAGAAACCTTGCTAAGACAAGCAATTTGTGATATCAAAGCAATAAAATCTTATGAATGCTACCGTGATGTTTGATATTTGAGAATGTTTACATAGGTATATCACAGTGAGAAAACTTCAAGCACTTACTAGCCTAAAAAGACAATGGCTCAATACTTAACAACTTGGCCCACACTTGATGTCCCATTGCCTCACACAAAGTGGTTACCCAAAATAGATATTGGCTTTGTTGTGGAAGTGCCAATGACACAACCAAAGGAACACAGATGGTGAGTAATCTTGGGGTGATTCAGGTTAGTCCACTAGGATCAATCCTTGCACCAAGAAGCTAAGTGGAAAAATAGGGTGGCTTCTATCTATGGTTCTTAATAAGGGCTTCCATTTGTAATACCTCTGTTGCTCCCCAAAGGGACTCCTTACCTTGCGGCAAGTAATAGACCTCATGGCCACAAGAGTACCCTAAGCATTCTTGCTCAACACTTTCCTCATGGTCACAATCCCTCAAGTACTCACATCAAGTGAAGACAAGTACTATGTCTACCAAGGTTTTGTGTCCTTGATAGCCTTGAGTTTATAGTGGGTCGAAATAGCTGGCAAAAAGCTTGTCCCCACTTGGGTCATTCCTCTTGATTGCTCAAGAGCAGGCCTGCTAAATGATTCTAAAAGCTAAACAAAGAGTGGATCAACCTTTGAGTGTCAGGATTTCTATTTCACCTCAAAGGTGAAGAGCATAATCTCCTAGCTCAAAAATATATCCCAAACACACCAAGCAAAGGTTCAATTACCCTCTTGCTTTCAAAATCTAAAGATGGGTCAAGATTTTTTGGTTCACCACAAGGGTGAAGAGCATACTTCTACCACCCAAAGATTCCTACAACAAGATATTAAGTGCCTATGAAATGAAACAACTAGTATATACCACACTCAAAAGAAAGCAATTAAACAAGCACTTGATTGATTTTTATGCTTTGGGCAACCCTACAAAAACTGTTAGTAGCTCTTGTGCATTTGAAGCTTTGACATGCATTCTTTTAAGAAAATAATCAAGCAATAGGAGCACCTATAAGAACCACTTGTTAGCCCTACAAGGGTTAGCACATCAAAAATCAAATGAAATCTGCAAATAGACCCTTGTTCTACAACAGCAAATCAGAAATCTGAATCAAACTAAGTAAATCTTGCAAAGGAATGACAAAAATTGCTCACTGCCAGACCTGGGTGATATTTCTATCAGAGAAACAATCATGCGATATTTTGTTCTATACTGATGCGATAATATATCTCCATGTGATAATTCCTAATACCTGCGTGCAATAGAGAATAGAACAAAAGTGTGATATAATCTGTCAAAGCATGCAATATTATAACTGGTAAAATATCACACTGGTATGTAAGGAGCTATCATACGACATTAGAAAATAGTTGTACGATAATTCTGTCAGAAAAAACTAGAGAGCAAATTTTGACGAAACAGCAAACAAATATTAACGAAAAAAATGACAAAAATGCAAAAAATGAAGGACAAAACAAGAATGTTCTACCCCACAGTGGGTGCCAAAAATGTACACACTAAATAGTGCACTTCTCTAAGTCATTACTTCCAAGGGAATCCATGAATGGGAAACCTTGAGAAAGTGACCTAGAGCTCCCTAGGCATAGAGTCACAAGGATGTTGATGGTGCTTTCAGCTAGAGCTATTGAAGCATGCAACCTTGCTAGTAAACCACACAATGGGAGATTCAATGAGACAAGGGCAAGAATGCCAATATCTTCAAGAATCAATAATGAAGATGCAATGCAATGCAAGATAAGCTATGAAAGGAAAGTATTACAAAAACTTGCTAATTAAGCTATGTGAGCTAATCTAAAGCATAAAGGAAACTAAGCTAGATGCCATGAAAGCTATGATGCAAGAAATGAAACTAGAATGCAAGAATGATCTCCAAAAGCTCCAAAGTCTCCAAGAAATCCTACAGCATAAGATTAGCATAAAAAGTTCGGGTCTAAGAATGAGAAAAGAGCTCTCATTTTAAAGGAATTGAAAAGGAATGGACCATGGAGATTAAGAGGCAAAAGATTTAATCAAGGGTGGAGCATCAAAGGGGAGAAATCCATGTGCACAAATATCCTCCAATAAGAAAATAAGAGTTAAATTTTGTGTCCATATGAGACAAAAAGTGCTTTTCTTCTTTTTATAAAATAAGAATAATGCTTTATTTGTGCAACTTAGGATAAGAGGAAAAGTGGGGGCTTTTTATTTATTAAAAGGGGAGGAAATTCCTTTTAAATAAATAAAGACTTTATGATAAAATGATTAGCCCAAGGTAAATAATCGAAAATGATAAAATAGGATTTGATCAAGGAAATTGATATATTTGATAAAATGTTGATTTTTGAAAATATTGATTTAGGGATTTGATAAATTGTTGAATGGGGGCCCAAAGTCTAGGTGACCATTTTAGGGTGCATACAATTACCTCACCTAGTAAGATGCCCACCTTACCTTGAATCACCCTAGAGGGAGAGCCCAACAGGTTCACCCATAAACTATGCCTTGAAATTGTAGTGTGTCTTCTAACGGCTTCTAGAATACCCATAGATCCACCTTCTTGTATAACTATGAATATGAAATGTGTGTCTCCTCAGGATTTAGCAACTTATGTGTGTTACCATCAAAAAATTTAGCATATTGGAAATTTGTGTCCCTTCAGGATTTAGCAACTCATGTGCATTACCTTCAGAGGATTTAGCATATTTGAAATTAGAAAATGTGTGTCTCTTTAGGATTTAGCAACTTATGTGCATTACCTTCCAAGATTTAGCATATTGAAAATTGAAAAATGCATGTCTCTTTAGGATTTAGGAACTTATGTGTGTTGGGTAAGTGCACAAAGATGTGGTACCAAAAAGGGGGTATAAGATGCCACTTTTTTCCTGAAATCAGCAAATTCTAAACTTCAACAAGAAATTGAAGATAGCTAGACTCAAAATTTTAAGATGCGACAAAAACAAGAGTTGTAATACTCTGAATCTAGTTCCTAAACTACTAACTTATTTTGAAAATAGTGCAAATTAAGGCCCTCAAAAAGGGGGAGCACAAAAAGTGGTCCTATTTTTTGTCCAAAAACATAACATAGCATCTAGTGTGCTCGCCCTAAAATGTTCACTTTTTTTTGAATTTTTTTAATCACTCTGGTGAAAAGTTAGCTAACACCATGTAGTTTATCCTAGATTTTTTTGGTAAGTTTTTGATGAATGTATAATTTTTGATGAATTTACGAAGTGCACACATCCTGAAAACATGAAATTTCTATGTGCTCCCCCTAGAAATCATATAAAACTAATCAAAAATCAATTTTATTTTTTTTAGAGTGTGTAGAATGGAGTCTAGTTTCTAAAAATGTAACTTATTGCAAAATTCAATGAACGAGCCAAAATCTATGCCCAAAATACTGCATGTTGGTTTTTCACAAAAAATAGACATACACACAAAAGAAATTAGAGTTGAAAAACTTAACATAATCAGAATTCAAAATAAATTATATGCTTAGATAGCTAACAGAGAGATCTACAATATCACGTCATCTAATTTTTACATTCTTAAGCCACAAGTAAACCTGACAAGGAGCACACAAAAAAAGATGTCATTTTTTTGTATGTCTACTGAAAAACATGTCTCAGGCCTATTTGAATCATCCAAGCCTTTGGGTTGGATCTCCAAGGCAAATCCAAGCCTTAGGATTGGTAAATTCAAATCCTTTACAAAGTGTGCATGCCCTAAAGCATCCATGCCCTATAGGGCGTGTGCCCTATGTAAATTTATGATAAATTTACATAGGACATGTGCCCTATAGGACATGCGCCCTATGTAAGATATAGATTCATATAGTGATGAGAAATAGTCAAAGTGAGAGGAAGAGAGAGAGAGAGAGAGAGAGAGAGAGAGAGAGAGAGAGAGAGTTCTCTCTTTGTCTCTCTCCCTCCCCCATACTCTCTCTCTCTCCCCCTTATCACTCTCTCTCCCTCTCTCCCACTTATCACTTTCTCTCTCACCTTCTCACTTTGACCTTCTATATCTCTTTCTCCCTTCTCTCCTCTCTCTCATCACCCTCTCACCCTCTCTCTCTCTCTCTCTCTCTCTCTCTCTCTCTCTCTCTCTCTCTCTCTCTCTCTCTCTTCTCTCTCCTTCTCCTTCTCTCTCTCTCTTCTACTCTCTCCATTTCCCCTTCTCTATCTCTCCTTCCCCTCTCTCTCTCTCTCTCTCTCTCTCTCTCTCTCTCTCTCTCTCTCTCTCTCTCTCTCTCTCTCTCTCTCTCTCCTTCCCCTTCTCTATCTCTCCTTCCCCTTTTCTCTCTCTCTCTCTCTCTCTCTCTCTCTCTCTCTCTCTCCTTCCCCTTCTCTCTCTCTCTCTCTCTCTCTCTCTCTCTCTCTCTCTCTCTCTCTCTCTCTCTCTCTCTAAAGAGTTTAATACAGAGGAAGCTATTAAGGGAGTATCATTTTTATATCAATGATGATCGCTCACATTCTACAGAGTTTGTACATGGTTGCTTTCAACTATTTTATGGTCATTTGGAAAATAGGGGCATAAAATATCATTGACATGTCATATGGTCAGATAATTGTGCATCACAATTCAAGAATTCTCGGATGTTTTATTGGTTGTGCAGGATGCATAAGATTATTGGAATTCAACATATGTGGAATTTCACAGAGGCCAGTCATGGAAAGGGAGAGCACGATGGTGTAGGTGCATGTATTAAAAGAGCCTTAGCACATGAAGAATTAAAGTACAAAGAGAAAGCAACATTGTCAGATGCGGGATGTATTGTCATGTGGTGTAACGCTACAATGGGTCTAGGTAATGAAGGTGAGTCTATAGTTCATAGATTTTTTTGGTTGATGGATGAAACTAACATTGCACCATATGAGGATTGTTGTACATTGACAGGATCGAGTGAGCTACACTCTTTTAGAAGTTGTAATGCAGGTTCATGGAGTATCCACACATGACATATGGTGTGCTTTTTTTCATCATGTGTAGATGAAGATTGGAATGGGTGTCAGTCAAAGGAATGGTTTGATGAATGGTATAAATGTATTTTGAGTCCACTTGCCTCCTATCATCCCCATGAATCAATACAACTGATAGAAATGGAATCATCCATTGAATTTGATCACTTACCTAATCTAGTACAACCAGGTAAAATTTTCCACACAAATAATCTCAAATTTAGTACTTTATCATAAATATTCAGTAAACTAATGTCCTCATTATGTTTATATCATTACAAGCCATGTTTTTGTTGTTATTGCACCTAAAGACAATGAAGAAGGGACAGATTATTATTTGTGTCATTGTGTCAAGGCAAAAAAGAAATTGGATCACTTGGTTATTGATGGTGAAGAATTAGAATACCCTATAGGAGTAGTGGTTGTAACTGGTACATGGCTTAGACAGTATGCTATGAAAAACCCTAGGTTGTGGTTGTTCCAAGATTGGGAGACACATAGAAAGATTCTTCATTATTCAAACCTCATCGTTGCATCAAATGTCCACTTGATCATATATGGGGGAAGACCAAATAATAAAACTCTTTGGAAGGTTTGTGAGTTAGACCACGAGGCAATACTTGAGACAATCAAGGGTAGGGCAGACCCAATTGGTTCATTGGAATAAATGGAGATACAAAATATCATACTATGTCAAATTTATATAGCACTATAAATTGGGTGGATTGTAAATTTCTCATGCATTACCCTATATGTATAACGGGAAGTTTGTAATATTTAATGACAACCTTTCTCTTCTATTTTTTGGGGCAATACCGGAAGGTTTTCTCTGCTCAACTCTTTCCTTTGGTGCTCCTATTCAGCTAAGTTGTAAAAATATTTCTCATTATTAATAAAAATAACTTTATGTTGTTATGCCAATATTATAACAAATAGATTCTTATAATATAAATCTTATAACAAACAGATTCTTCAGTCATAATCTATAGCAGTAGAAAACCCTTCCACATGACTAAATTAATTAAACTCCAAGTTATTAAAATGAGAGATCTATACAATAACCACATCCTTATAATAGAAATCTTATAACAGAGATTTTTCACAGCATACATAGCATAATGTATGATAATAACCATAAACTATATTCATAATGTAACATACATAGCATAATTCATATATTCTTTACATACACTAAGATCCTAGTTCAGCATTAACTTCCACACATTCAGTTCACAGTCACTTCTACCTCAAAATATCCAAACAAGCCCATTTTAACATAAACCCAAGCCAAAACCAACTTCTAAACAAGCCTACCATAAACACCACATACAAAAAACCTAAAATCTTCCAAAAAAACCTAACCTAGAGCAGTACGAAACTTGGTAACAACCTTACTTCCTTTAGAAGCAGCATGCCTAGCCAACTCTCCAGGAAGAACAAACTTGACAGCAATCTCAATTTCTCTGGAGGAAAGTGTCACAATCTTGTTATATTTCAATAGAGAAGCAACCTCAGGAGTAATCTTATCAAAAATATCAATCATGAAGCTCTCCATGATATCCATGGCAGCATTGGATATTCCCTTGGAGGGATGCACTTGTTTCAACACCTTGTATTCTCAGATTTCATTGCTTTGATTGTTGAACCCTTTGTGGGCTTGAACATCACTTTCTTTGCTTTTCTCAGCTTTGGAGAATCCTTTACTTCATTCTCTCCTTTCATACCATCTTCTTTAAGACTCCATGCCTTAGGTTTCCTTCAGCAACTCCATATCCACCATATAAAACAAGTTCTTGGTTCATGCTTGTTTAAGCTTGCCAATTAGTTGGACCATCAACCAAATTATTGATCACCTCTTCAAATGGTGATCAAAGTATTTGAATACCCTTTTTCAAGTTGCATAACATATCTCAAAACAAAGACTATGTGTTTTGGAACATCACACCTTAAAATTGCTGATTTATGTTTCCCAACTAGGCCTAATAGGCTCAATTAACAAAGAAGCCCTATTAAGGACTCACTCCTAGACCTTTCCACTTTCAAAAGTGTCTTAAAATGACTCTAATTAGAGGATTCTACCATCAATTTGAATATTTGACACTTGTAGATGTAAAAGCCCCAAATTGGTCCCAAAACCCCCTAGAAATTAGGGCTCGCCCAATGCCTCGTCAACCAGCACCATAGAAACTGAACCAAAGTTGATTCACCATCATTTGACCATCCTATGATGGATTCATGCATAAAATACCCCCCTCCAAAGGCTAGAACATATCCTTTTGTACCCTTGCACCAATTTCATGACCCTTATGCACCCTTCAAACTCATCAAACTCCTTCAATCACTCTCAACTTGCAAACTCTTCTTCTTTCCTGCATGTCCAATGTTAGAATACTTCTTGCTAATACTACTCTTCCACTAGATCCAAATTTCAACCCTTTTTTGGATCTACAGGTGCAATTGCGATCCCACAAGATTGGCCAAGAGAAAATTGTGATTGTATATCAACTAATTACAAAATGTTCAGTTGAGGAGAAAATATTGCAACGATCAAGAAGAAAATGAAATCAAGCCTCAAATTGGTTCATTAGCAGGCAAAGAATTTGGTCATGCACTTCATTCTAGCACCACAAATATTTCTATTAGAAATTCCTATTCGTCAATGGCCTTGCATTTACGAGACTTGGGAACCCAAGTTACTCATGTTGGGCATTATCCCTGAAATGTGCGTTCATTACCACCTTTGGCAAGGCAGTCTCACTCCTCATTTTACAAAAAAGGGCATCCATCTATGGTCCAAGGTTTTAATTCAACTGACAAGTGGAGAGCTTCTCAAGGTACTGATCTCTTTCATAGAGAAGTTCCTGATTCATCTCAAGGTTCTTGTTTAGGTAACCAACTCCTTGGAGGTCCACAAATAGACCTATTAATTTCCCAAACTGGTAAAAGGGTAGATGCAATTTTGGAAAGAGTATCCCAATTGAAGAGGAATGGAAATTCCAATGACCATGAAGTTATTGCAGATCCAATGGCTGTATCTCCTCCACTGAAAAATATTACTTCCAGAGACTTGAGTTTAAATGGAGACTGTATGTTCCCAAACATGCCCCAGTTGAGCAGATGAACCAGGTTACTCATGTTGGGCATTATCCTTGAAATGTAAGTTCATTGCCACCTTTGGCAAGGTAGTCTCACTCCTCATTTTACAACAAAGGGCAGCCATCTATGGTCCAAGGTTTTAATTTAGCTGACAAGTGGAGAGCTTCTGTTAAGAATGAAAATATTAAGGAGTTGCATGATATACTACTCAATGGTGAAAGGAATATTCTTGATGAACATGGGATTGTAGCTACATCTATTCAATATACAAAGGAAGATATAGAAAATATTCTTAATAGAGAGATTAATGTGAGAGAAAAGGACATTTCAGAAGAAAATGGTTATCTTGGTGCTATCCAAGGCATGCCAATTACTCAGGATGAAGAGGCAAAGCCCACAGTTAATGGGAAAGAGTGGGAAGAGCTTCTTGGACCCATGATAGAAGTTACAGATAAGGAGGAAGAGCTAGGAAATGGAAAGCGGCAAAGGAAAGAAGTAATATATGCATGTGATCCTATGTCAGATGATGATGATGAGTACTCACCATCTACTAGTAGCTCAAGTAGTGACACAAGCTATTCGGTGCACATGTACACTGACACAAAAAATTTAGATAGAGAAGTAACAAGTGTTGTGGAATTATCCATAGAGCAATGTAAAATGAAGCCTCAAATTGGTTCATTAGCAAGCAATGAATTTGGTCATGCACTTCATTCTAGCACCACAAATATTTCTATTAGAAATGCCTATTTGTCAATGGCCTTGCATTTACGAGAGTTGGAAAACCAGGTTACTCATGTTGGGCATTATCCCTGAAATGTAAGTTCATTGCCACCTTTGGCAAGGCAGTCTCACTCCTCATTTTACAACAAAGGGAAACATCTATGGTCCAAGGTTTTAATTCAACTAACAAGTGGAGAGCTTCTCAAGGTACTAATCTCTTTCATATAGAAGTTCCCGATTCATCTCAAGGTTCTTTTTTAGGTGACCAACTCCTTGGAGGTCCACAAATAGACCCATTAATTTCCCAAATTGGTAAAAGGGTAGATGCAATTTTGGAAAGAGTATCCCAATTGAAGAGAAATGGAAATTCCAGTCACCATGAACTTATTGTTGACCCAATGGGTGTATCTCCTCCACTAATAAATATAACTACTTTAAAGACTTGAATTTAAATGGAGACTGTCTGTTCCCAACCATGCCCCAGTCGAGCAAATGAACCAGATGTTGCTTGAGTAAAGAAGATAGTGGTTTATTAAAGCATCTGCATTATCCCACTTGTAATCACTTACTACTTTTTGAGTGGCTTGCTAGCTACTTCTATGCGGGATTTATGTAATATATAATGTCCTCATGCAAGTACATGCCAGTTTTTGTAAACATTTTCTCTTGTAAAGGGTTAGTGAGCAATATCAAAGAAAAGGTTCTTACATGGATCTATAATGTCATAGCATCAATCTATCTATTCCAATAGCTCTGAATGGCTAGGTAAATGCTAGTGTCAACATCATTTGGCACGCACAGTTGTTCGATCACCGCTGACAACTCCGTGCTGAAGTGTCCCTCAAGGTCCCTTGAGCATGAAATTAGTGGTCTTTGTAGGGTCATATCTTGGAGCTCATGTGAGGTAGCATGGATCCATAAGTTTTTATGGAACCATGTTGTCGGGGCCTACAAAAGCCTATCTTGGTTTTCAGAGATACAAGTTCGCTTAAAATTAGCAACACATTCTTGGTCAATGTCAGAACACATAGTGTTCCTTAATTCAAATGGCCAACGTTGCGTACCTTTCCAACAGTCGATCGTAGCATCGATTTGTCTATTCGAATATTTTTGAAAGACTAGATAAACACTAGTGGATACCTCATTTGGTATGCATAGTCGTTCGATCACCGCCGATGACTCTGTGCCAAAGTGTCTCTCAAGGTCTCTTAAGCATGAAATCAGCAATCTTTGCGGGGTTGTATCTCAGAGCTCGTGCAAGGTAGCATGGATCCGTTAGTTTCTATGGGATTGTGTTTTCGGGGCCTAAAAAATCTTTTCTCAATTTTCAGAGATTCAACTTTGTTTAAATTTGGCAACACATTCTCGGTCAATGCCAGAACTCATAGTGTTCCTCAGTTCAAATAGCCAATGTTGCGTATCTTTCCAACCATCAGTCATAGCATTGAACTATCTATTCCAATAGCTCTAATTGGTCAGGTAAATACTAGTGGACACCTCATTCAGCATACACAGTCATTTGATCCCCACCGACAACTCCATGCTAAAGTGTCCCTCAAGGTCCCTTCAGCATGAAATTGGTGATCTTTGTGGGGTCATATCTCAGAGCTCGTGTAAGGTAGAATCAATCCATCAGGTGCTAAGGGACCATGTTGTCAGGGTGTACAAAATCCTATCTCAATTTTTAGAGATTCAAGTTAATTTAAATTTGGCAACACATTCTCGATCGATGTCAGAACTCAAAGTGTTCCTTAGTTCAAACGGCCAACATTATATATCTTTCCAACCGTCAGTCGTAGCATCGAATCATTTGTTCCAAAAACTATGAATGGTTGGGTAAATGCTAGTGGACACATCGTTCACCATGCACAGTCATTTGATCCCTGTCGACGACTCTAGGCTGAAGTGTCCCTCAAGGTCCCAAATGCATGAAATTAGGGATCTTTGCGGGGTCATATCTCAGAGCTCGTGAGAGGTAGAATTGATCCATTAGGTGCTACAGGACCATGTTGTTGGGGCCTACAAAATCCTATCTCAGTTTTCAGAGATTCAACTTCGTTTAAATTTGGCAACACATTCTCAGTCGATGCCAAAACTCAAAGTGTTCCTCAGTTCAAACAGCCAACGTTGCATATCTTTTCAATTGTTGGTCATAGCATCAAACCGTCTATTCCAACACCTCTGAATGGTCGGGTAAATGCTAGTGGACACCTTGTTTGGTACACATAGTTGTTTGATCCTTGTTGACAACTTCATGCTGAAGTGTCCCTCAAGGTCCCTTCAGCATGAAATCGGCGATCTTTGCAGGGTCATATCTTAGAGCTCAGGAGAGGTACAATCAATCCATCAGGTGCTACGAGACCATGTTGTCAGGGCCTACAAAAGCATGTCTCTATTTTCAAAGATTCAAGTTCATTTAAATTTGGCAACACATTCTCAGTCGATGCAAGAACTCAAAGTGTTCCTCAGTTCAAATGGCCAACGTTGTGTATCTTTCCAACCGTCATTCATAGCATCAAACTATCTATTCCAATAGCTCCAAATGGCTAGGTAAATGCTAGTGGACACCTTTTTCACCATGCACAATCATTCGATCCCTACCAATGACTCCAGGCCGAAGTGTCCCTCAAGGTCCCAAATGCATGAAAATAGTGATCTTTGCGGGGTCATATCTCGAAGCTCATGCGAGGTAGAATCAATCCATTAGGTTCTAGGGGACCGTCTTGTTGGGGCCTACAAAAGCCTATCTCAGTTTTTAGATATTCAACTTCATTTAAATTTGGCAACACATTCTTGGTCGATGCCAGAACTCAAAGTGTTCCTCAGTTCAAATGGCCAATGTTGCATATCTTTCCAACCATCAGTCGTAGCATCAAACTAACTATTCCAATAGCTCCAAATGGTCAGGTAAATGCTAGTGGACACCTCAATTAGCACACACAGTCATTCAATCCCCGCCGACAACTCTATACTAAAGTTTCCCTCAAAGTCCCTTCAGTATGAAATCGATGATCTTTGTGGGGTCATATCTCGGAGCTTGTACTAGGTAGAATCAATCCATTAGGTGCTACAGGATCGTGTTGTCAGGGCCTACAAAATCCTATCTCAATTTTTAGAGATTCAAGTTCATTTAAATTTGGAAACAAATTCTTGGTCGATGCTAGAACTCAAAGTGTTCCTCAGTTCAAACAGCCAACATTGCGTATATTGCCAACCATCGGTCGTAGCAATGAACCATCTATTCCAACAACTCTGAATGGCTAGGTAAATGCTAGTGGACACCTCATTCCCCATGCACAGTCATTCACCACCCAACGATGACTCCGTGTCGAAGTGTCCATCAAGGTCCCTTCAGCATGAAATGGGTGATCTTTGCGGGGTCATATATTGGAGCTCGTGTGAGGTAGAATCAATCCATCAAGTGCTACGAGACCATGTTTTTAGGGCCTACAAAAGCCTATCTCAATTTTTAGAGATTCAACTTTGTTTAAATTTGGCAACATATTCTCATTCGATATCAGAACTCAAAGTGTTCCTCAGTTCAAATGGCCAACGTTGCATATCATTCCAACCGTCGATCATAGCATGGAACCATCTATTCCAACAGCTCCAAATCACTAGGTAAATGCTAGTGGAAACCTCATTCAGCACACATAGTCGTTCAATCCCCGCTGACAACTTTGTGTTGAAGTGTCCCTTAAGGTCCCTTCAACATAGAATCGATGATCTTTGTGGGGTCATATCTCAGAGCTCGTACAAGGTAGAATCAATCTATTAGGTGCTACGGGACTGTGTTGATGTGTCCTAAAAAATCCTGTCTCAGTTTTCAAAGATTCAACTTTGTTTAAATTTGGAAACACATTCTCGGTCAATGCCAGAACTCAAAGTGTTCCTCAGTTCAAATGGCCAATGTTGCGTATCTTTCCAACCGTCGGTCATAGTATCAAACCATCTATTCCAATAGCTTTGAATGGTTAGGTAAATTCTATTGGACACCTCATTCGACACACACAGTCATTTGATCCCTGCTGATGACTCCATGTTGAAGTGTCCCTCAAGGTCCCTTCAACATGAAATCGGCAATCTTTGCGGGGTCATATCTCAGAGCTCGTGTGAGGTAGAATCAATCCGTCGGGTGCTACAGGACCATGTTGTTAGGGTCTACAAAATCTTGTCTCAGTTTTCAAAGATTCAACTTCATTTAAATTTGGCAACACATTCTCGATCGATGCCAGAAGTCAAAGTGTTCCTCAATTCAAATGGCCAATGTTGCATATCTTTCCAACCATCGGTCGTAGCATCGATCTATTTGTTCCAACAGCTCCAAGTGGCTAGGTAAAGGCTAGTGGCAACCTCATTTGGCATGTAGAGTCGCTCAATCCCCGCAGATGACTCCATGTCGAAGTGTCCCTCAAGGTCCCTTCAGCATGAAATCGGTGATCCTTGTGGGGTCATATCTCAGAGCTCATGTGAGGTAGAATCAATCCATTAGGTGCTACGAGACCATGTTGTCAAGGCCTACAATAGCCTATCTAAGTTTTCAAAGATTCAAGTTTGTTTAAAATTGGCAACACATTCTCGGTCGATGTTAGAACTCAAAGTGTTCCTTAGTTCAAACGACCAACATTGCATATCTTTCCAACCATCGATCGTAGCATCAAACCGTCTATTCCAACAGCTCCAAATGGCTGGGTAAACACTGGTGGACACCTTGTTCACCATGCACAGTTGTTCACCACCTGTCAACAACTCTGTGCCGAAGTGTCTGTCAAGGTCCCTTCAGCATGAAATGGGATATCTTTGCGGGGTCATATCTCAGAGCTCCTATGACATAGAATCAATCTATTAGTTGTTGTAGGACCATGTTGTCGGGGCCTACAAAAGCCTATCTTAGTTTTTGGAGATTCAAGTTCATTTAAAATTGGCAACACATTCTCAGTCGATGTCAGAACTTAAAAGTGTTCCTCAGTTCAAACGGCCAACATTGCGTATCTTTCCAACCATCAGTCGTAGCATTGAACTACATGTTCCAACAGCTCTAAATGGTCAAGTAAACGCTAGTGGCAACCTTGTTCACCATGCACAATCATTCGATCCCCGTTGACAACTCCAAGCCAAAGTGTCCCTCAAGGTCCCAAATGCATGAAATTAGTAATCTTTGCGAGGTCATATATCAGAGCTCTTGCAATGTAGAATTGATCCGTTAGGTGCTACGGGACTATGTTACTGATGCGTACAATAGCCTATCTTGGTTTTTAGAGATTCAAGTTCATTTAAAATTAGAAACACATTCTTAGTCAATGTCAAAACTCACAGTGTTCCTCAATTCAAATGGCCAACATTGTGTATCTTTCCAACCGTCAATCATAGGATCAAACTATCTATTCCAACAACTCCAAATGGCCAAGTAAATGATAGTGGCAACCTCATTCACCATGCATAGTCGTTCACCACCCACCGATGACTCTGTGTCAAATTTTCCCTCAAGGTCCCTTTAGCATGAAATGGGAGATCTTTGCGAGGTCATATCTCAGAGCTCGCGTGACGTAGAATCAATCTGTTAGTTCTACAAGACTGTGTTTTGGGGGCCTACAAAACTGTCTCATTTTTTAGAGATTCAAGTTCATTTAAAATCGAAAACACATTCTCGGTTGATGTCAAAACTCAAAGTGTTCCTTAGTTCAAACGGCCAACATTGTGTATCTTTCCAACCGTCGGTCGTAGCATCAAACTATCTGTTCCAATAGCTCTCAATGATCGGGTAAATGCTAGTGGCAACCTCATTCACCACGCACAGTCGTTTGATCCCCACCGATGACTCTAGGCTAAAGTGTCCCTCAAGGTTTGAGATGCATGAAATTAGTGATCTTTGTAGGGTCATATCTCGAAGCTCGTGCAAGGTAGCATAGATCCGTCAAGTGCTACGGGACTGTGTTGCCAAGGCCTACAATAGTCTATCTTAGTTTTCAAAGATTCAATTTCATTTATATTTTGCAACATATTCTTAGTCGATGTTAGAACTCACAGTGTTCCTCAGTGGAAAATGGCCAATGTTGCATATCTTTCCAACCGTCGATCATAGCATCGAACCATTTGTTCTGACAGCTCCGAATGGTCGAGTAAATGATATGGGAAACCTCATTCACCACACATAGTCATTCAATCCCCACCGATGACTCTGTGCCAAAGTGTCCCTCAAGGTCCCTTCAGCATGAAATCAATGATCTTTGGGGGGTCATATCTCAGAGCTCGTGTGAGGTAGAATCAATCTGTCAGGTGCTACGGAACCATGTTAGGGGACAATCAGTTAGTTAGGGGACAATTAGAAGTTAGTTTGTAAAAGCATAAGGTTGCACATCCACATTTTCCATAGTAATCTTATTAATAAAAGAACTCTTGCCAACATTAGGGTACCCATAAATCAAAATAGGTCTGGTATTGTGTTCAGTAGACTACAAACTTGCCATATGTTGCCTCACCTATTTAAGGTCATGTTTTTATATTGTGATTGTCCTATGGAATTGAGAACACACCAATGCATATAAATGTTTGATTCCACGTGATCTTGGATAGGTTGTGACATAGAAATATTGCCTTATATTATATTTATACATTTCTACATTCATTTCATTACATTTGTTATTATTACAATCAAGGAATTGACTATTATTGAGGACAGTGACTGGCATTTGTAGCACAGTCAGCAAGTTAAACATACATCAATAAACATACAAGCATAACTATAAGGCATGGGAAATTTACAAAGCATAAGACATCCACATAAACATAAATTAGTATACATCAATACACCAAACACATGAATTGCATACCTAAAACATAAAAAAAAAAATATTCGTAGGGCATGAAGCCAAATATATATGTCCAATAATGTCATACATTGAATATATTCAATATAGTAAAACTGGCTTCCTCAAAGCCAAATGGATGTACAATGTATCACTTATACAATATAAAAAAAATATGTCCACTAATGCCATATAGGCATACAATTGATATCCTTAACCTAGTCCTTTCCCACTAGGGGAAGAAAACAAATCCTGAGCTGTATTCGATCGTCGCATCGATGGAGATGCAGTGGATGCTATAGTCTTCCAAGTGCGCTCACTCATCCTCCTGTCTAGACTCTTCTGTAGCTTGACCTGATAAAACAAAAATTTTGATAGAGATAACTAATATACATCAAAAATGAATTATACAATGACATAAAATTGAATATTTGCTTACCGCTAGCAAATAGTCACTATGTTCATCCACCAAAGGTGCATGCTGGTGATCTAGAGTAATAAGTCCCTACAAAAATGATCAAAATAATAATTAAAATACATACATGAATATCATTATAAAATTCAATAAAAACTATTAAAATAACAATTAAAGTTAAGTGATATCTTTCATACCTCATTCAGTGCTTCAGAACTAGCTACTACTGCAGCTACTCCACAATCCAAAGTATCACAGACAAAAGGAGGAGTCTTTGATGTCAAAATCTGAAAATGAAACAAAAAAAGTATTATGTAGTTATCAAGATTACATATATTTTTTACAACCCTACTAATGAGTAAATGATACCTCCATGAAGGTTCCACCACGTCCTCCAGTGTGCAGTGTCGAAGTCAAAGCTCCAACATTCAACTAGTGCACATGTACATGGAAAATTATAAGATAACCATTCATATAAGAACTTACTACTGACATGTTAATTATAATGCATTATTACATATATACATGTGGACTCAATGGTGACCTCACAAACCCAATTGAAAAAATGTAATCATCGTGCCTCTGGATTTTGATCATAATTTGTCTAGTAATTTAGTCATTCATTCATTAATTAAATATAATCAAGTAAATCAAATTAATATGCAAGTAAAGATCCCTCAAGGAAAGTTGCATGATGCCCTTCGTTGTCTATTGTGAACATCGATCATCCACCAGTGCACATTTAATGCACATGCACAATCAGTTATGATACAATTATTCATATAATTACATAATAATCAAATATGTTAATTAAAATGTTTTATTCGATACATACTTATGGAATTGACGACAATGTTTAAAAGGGGACATTAGGATCATTGCCACTTCCACTTGCACCGCCATCACCACTGACACTCTTGCCCTAAATTTTCATCATAAATAATAGATACTAAATTAAATAGTTATTCTTTTATAAATGAAATATGATCAAAGTAATTTAATGAACTTGGAAATATTTACCTGTGTGTCAATGCCAAATGTCATATTTATAAAGCTATCAGTCATCATTCCAGAATCCTCTTCCTCTCTCTCGCCAGTATCAAATGTGCACAAGCATCCACATGACCGACAAACATGCCCCCTCAAGGATTGACCATAATCACCCTCAACTAAAGGAGTGGCACACTAAAGGAGAGTCTGTGTCAGAGCACTAATCGTGCCTAGTGTGTCTGCCTCTACATGTTCCTTCACAATGGAAGGAATACTAACATGATCCACCTGTGGCTTGCCAATAGCAGCCCTGGGTATGTTGGGGGTATGATGTGCCCCCTCTCAGTCAAATGATGATCCCCCTCCTCTACCCTGAGAATCTAGAATGTCAAAATAGTTTGGCACCTCCTTGAGTACAAACTCGCAATAGAGTTTCCTCAAGAAATATATAGGAACTTCATGATTATTACAAGGAGGCGAATCAAAGACTATCCACCATGTCTCCCAAAAATTGTTTTTAATGTCTTCATTTACACACCAATGAATTTGGAACCTCCTTGTTGTAGTTCTAAGAGTATTTGTGTCCCCTGGTTTTTTAAATAGCTAGCAAATGTCATCTTTTGTGATTTTTTTCTTTTTTATGTCCGCATAAGATAATTTATTTGCATAATATTGTTTGTGTTCTTCTCTTTTATCCCGCCATAAATTAATTTTCCCACTAACTGCGCTTACGTGGGTCAAGATTGCTTCCAATGATTTTGCATGTCTTTCCCTTCTGAGATTTGTACCACTAGAATCTTTTAACCTATTAATTAAATATTCTAATTCTTTTTGCCCTCTTTCAATTTGGTTCATCAAATTTTTTTGTGTTCTAGGAGGAGGTTTCTTGATTAGTGGAGGCAATTGAGGTTCATTTTATTCATTCGATTCTTCATTTGGTTCTTCATGAGGAGACTGAGGGTTTGGTGGAGGGTTTGGTGGAGAGTTTGGTTGAGGGAGATTATTTCTTCCTGGCAATTAAAAAAACTACATTTTAAAATCTTCATTACACAACAAATTTAAACAAAAACAAATTTAAACAAAACAAATTGCAACAAAACTAAAATTTTAAAACAAATAAGAGGCATGGGCTATAAAAACACTTAACTCTTCTTCTGAATCAATCATGATGACATCGTGGAGCCATTTGATGGATGGATGAACAAAAATAATCAATTCACAAGGAAAAATAGTAGGGCGTGAGCACTTTAGAATCCCTTCTTAGTTGAAAATGTAGGTTTGAGAAAGAAAAATGAGCTTTCAAACCCGTGCAACAAGCTTTAAGAGGGTTTTTTCAAAGGGCATGCACCCTATAGGGCAGACACCCTTTGAAAAATACTAAAAAAGTGTTTCCCAAAGCGCATGCACCTATAGGGCGCACGTGCTTTGGTTTGGATTGCCCAAGCCTAAGGCTTGGGAAACCCAAGCCATAGGGCGTGCACCCTATAGGGTGCACACCCTTTAATGCATGTGCACTATGCATGATGGGGGGCCAAAAAGAAAAGTGGCATCATTTTGGTACCACATCTTTGTGCACTTACCCTGTTACCTTCCAAGATGTAGCATGCTGCAAAACAAAAGGTTAGAACAAAAATGCATAATATAGAATGAGGGAGGCCTTATATATGCCCCCTCCTTAAGATGGCAAAAACATACTATTTTGACATGTTAAGGAAAGAAAAGAAAAAGGATAAAGCCTTCTTCAACATGAAGAAAATATCCATTGACAACAGCTAGTCCAAGCCAAGAAGGTCACAACTCCTATGAGGCCATGTAAGGGATGAATGCAAAGAGATATCATGAAAGAAGTGAAAAAGTAACCCTTGTGAGGGATAGCACACTATTCAGTTTCCATGGTGAGAGATATATCAACCATGGAAACCCAATGTCAAACAACAAAATAGGTTGTGATCAAGGAAAAAGACCCTCAATGCAAACCAAAAATTTTCATTTATGATTGGATATCACATAATAGATAGATACTTCTTAACCAAGGAAAGAGGTGAATCCTGGAAAGATAGAAAAGAAGGAGATGGCATCCTTGCCCCCCCAAGTGTAGGAACAAACATGGAAGGGGACCTATTATATCACTCACAACACTATACAAGACAATGAGCCCCCAAGGATTAGGCTAACATTGTTTACATAATGTGGAGCTCTATAATAGGAACTTAAAATGTTATTTAGAGAAAACAGGATTGAAATACAACTCATTGCCACATGATATATAAATAACATTACTATCAATGAGTTGCCTAATCTTATAATGTAAAGCTTGACATTCATTAGTAGAGCGATCATGAAATCTATGATATAAAAAAAAAGGAAGAGTCTTCAAGTGTGGAATATGTTTCTTTTTGTGTTTAGGTCTAGTAATCATCTTAGCATGAAGGAGTTTAGGCAAAAGAACTTCTTGGTCAAATTCCTTCATAGTTTCATTATGTTTTGAAGTGTTATTTGAGATGTTGTTAACATTGATTTTTTTTTGAGGATTAAATCCTAATCCATAAGAATGCTCATGCCCCTCATTCTATAAGGGCATTTGAATTCCTTGTTTATGATTACCACGTGCTTGACCATTAAATCCTTGTTTAACTAGGAAATGATAACTAGGACCATAATGAGAAGCCATATTAGGAGTCAATGGAACTTTAGTAGTCACTATGTTATCACTAGTAGGTTTGACATATTCATTGTGGGTAGAAGCAATGACAAAGTTGCTACAAAGAGCATTAGAAGTAAAAACTCATTATTCAAACTCTCTTTGTTGCTTCATAAAATCAAGATCAAAAACTTTATACTCTAATAAATGTAGGATTAAAATCCAAGGCTCCCCAATCATCGCCAGGAAGAGAATTAGAGGAAGAAGGATTACTATTAGGAGTAGGAGTATTGTAGGTTTGAATATTCAAACAAGTATTGGGCACATCATCCACATGAAGTGTATACATCATGTTGTTATGTATAAACTTGACTTTATGGTGAAGGGTGGAAGGGATAGCATGCATCTCATGCAACCAAGGTCTACCTAAAAGAAGATTATAATTGAGAGGTCCAGGCATAACATGAATAGGTGTATTCAGGATGACTGGACCTACTTTGATAGGTAAGGTAATGATGCCTAAAGTGTTCTTAGCAATGTTATCAAAGCCACGTATAGGAACATTGTCAAGTTGACTAGTTGAAAGATTGGTGTTAATCACTTTGAGCATGTCCATGCTACAAACATTAAGCCCAGATCCATTATCAATCAAGGTCCTACAAATGATACTCTTATTGATAGAAACAACAACCATAAGAGCATCATATTGATTCTAAACTTCTTTAGAAGGTAAATCCTTTTGAGTAAACACAATGTCAGGAGGACCCAGGGTAGCATGCATGCATTGTAAGAAGTTATTGATGTTCTCTTAATTAGGAGGTGGAGTAGGAAGAGTTTCTAGAGCTTTTTGCAAGGCTTCATAGTAGGTAGGTGAAGTTTGAAGAAGCTCCCATAAAGAAATCTTGGCAGGCGTATTTTGCAATTGGTTTATCAAATCTTACTCCTTGCTAGGAAGATGGGGTGGAGGAGGAAGAATAGGATGAGAAGGTGGCAATGAAGTAGAAACCACCGGATTAGGTTGAAGGTTATTCCTTGTATGATATGTGTTAGCTATCGAATCTTGATCATTGAAAGACTCTAAAGACTCCATAGGTTTACCTTTGATAGTAATGTGAGGAAAACCTTTGACAATCAACAAGGGTTTTGGATAAACCATGTTAGTTGTCTCAGCACTACAAACAGATTCACAAGAAGGAAACAAAGAAGACATCCTAGGAGGAGATGAGGTAAGATCTTGATTCTCCATAAGATCATCACTAAAAGAGAGAGCATTAAGGGAATTCATATCATTCTCTGGTAATGCCTCATCACTAGAATGAATCCCAAATGGAGGTAAAGAAATTATAATGTCATCTTCTTTTGCTAAAATATTTGCATAAGGGGAGTGTGTTTTAGAAAAAGAATTATCATCATGTATGAATATGTCATCCATTAAGAAATCACCCTCTTCTATCAAAGATTCTTCACGAGGAGGGGATAAATCAATGTCCTTATCTAAGGGATCATCCACAATGGTTTCATGAGGAAGAGAGTAATCAACATCCAAATTTAGAGGTTCATCCCAAATAGGAGGATTATCATCCCTACCAATAAAGCACATTGTAGGATCACCATAAATCACTAAATCTTGATCCCTAGAGGGGAGAGAAGGTAAATTACATTCTAAAGTAGGCTCATTAGGAGAAGAATTAACATCAATCCTCAATTCATCTCCATAAAGATAAATATGATGGAGATATAGATTAAGGTCATCTTCTTGCTCTAATATATCCTTATCACATGTACTAAATGAAGTCTTTCTAGGTATAACACCATGCAAAGGTAAGGTAAGAGGAGGACGTTGTGTAATCCCAAAAATTTTGGAAAACATTTGAAACAACTTGTGCAACATGATCACAAATAAAAAAATGCATAGAAAATAGATCTAGATATATCCAAATGCATTCAAATGAAAATCAAACACAATAGGGCATCTAATTCAACCAAAGATAAGAAATTTATATGCATGTAAGATCTAACATAAAATGTAAATCTAACACCACAAAAGAAAGAGTTGTCTATCACAGGTTCACCAAAATGTTAAAGGATTAGGGTGAACACACAAGATAACAAGCACAATAGGGCATCTAATTCCAAAAAGAAAGGGGTACGTTTGTCGAGCTCACCAAAATGTATAGGATAAAATATGAAAGAGACCCCAAGAACAATATTTTACACATACATTTGAATTGTAAGGGGATGAAATGTAAATCCAAAAATGCTAGTGTTGAAGTGAAGAAATAAAGGTACTTACCTCCAAAAATAATCGGCTAAAAACCCTGACAAACAGTCTCAGAAACTGTTGATTTCCTAGATCATAAGCCGAAACTGCGAGATCTACAAAACCCAGAGTTCTTTTTCTGATCTAAGGAAGGTCATCCTTGACCTAGATAGTGGGGCACAAACCTGCCCCTTTTGTTCCAACCTTGACCTACACTGCTTCGACAGAAATTCTATTTGTGAATCCTGGAAGTTCAGCGAAAATGATATCTAGATCTACACTTTAATTTTCTATCCCGCACCTATACCTGCAAGAAAATTGGTTTTTTTTTGTTTGGATGGGGGGTTTGCCTTGGTCAAACCCCGGTTTGGAATCAACCTTAATAATGAAATTAAAATAGAAAATTCTAGCAAGTAGTAGAAGTAGATCTAACAACAAAGCTATGATATTCGAATAGATATGCAATTGTATTTCAAATGTAAACAAGTATGTTGATATGAAAGCTTGAACATAACATTAACAAATGTAAATAAAAACCTCCATGATTGTATGCTTGGAATCCACCTTGATGGAAGAATGAATGGATCTTTAAGATGAACAAAGGATCTTGAAGGAAGATCACACCACCATGATGGCTAGATCTAAGGTTTTGAATGATGAATCTTGAATGCTTGAACCAAATCCCTTCAAAGGCTTGAATGCTTGAATCCTTGATCTTCAATGGAGAACTTGAATGAAAAAGAAGACTTGAATGGATGATTTCTTGAAAAATGATTGATGAAATGCTTGCTTGCTCTTTCTTGAGAGCTTGAGAGATGAGATTGCAAAACTTGACGGAGAAAATGAGAGAGGAAGGCTTCCTTTTATAGTGATCTAGGGCACAAACTTCTAGAGAGGCCGACATTAGAGAATTAAATCCAAATTAAACTTAACCCCTAGAAATATACCTATATTAAATGAAATTTAAGAGTTTACCATTTTGGAGACTAAAACAACTGACTCGAAAGCAGGAAAAACAATTCTTTCTGAAACCCGACATCTGGGAATCATGGGACCTTGAAATTTGAACCCGGGATCAAGGATGAGGTCAACCCTGACCTAGGTCAAGGAAGAGGTTTTCCTTGACCCTCAAGGTCATCCTTGACCTTGAGGTCATAGATCTCAGGGTCTCAGTCCAGAGTGCTAGGAAAATGTAAAAACAAAGTGGAAAAGGGGGCAGAATTAGGGGAAAATGCCAGATTTAAGAAAAGACCAATTTGAGGTTCTTGACATGATCCCAAATCACTTACTCAGAGGGATAAACACTCTTAGCATGGAAGTGCTTCTATTTTAAGATAATACTATATATATATATATATATATATATATATATATATATATATATATATATATATATATATATATATATATATATATATATATATATATATATATATATATATATATATATATATATATATATATATATATATAGATATATATATATATATATCTATATATATATATATATATATATATATATATATATATATATATATATATATATATATATATCTATAGATATATATATCTATATATATATATATCTATATATATATATATATCTATATATATATATATCTATATATATATATATCTATATATATAGATATATATATATATAGATATATATATATATCATGACAAGATAACTGAAAAAAAAAACAATAAAACTAACAATGCAAATGATAAATAAAAAAATAACTAAAAAAATGAATAATAAAAATAAAATATGCAAAGAAGGCTTACATCCATGTAGATACTTGATATTATGTTATGTTTGATCTCTTGAGGTTGAATGATTTTGGATATTTTTGTGGTTTCAATTGGGGTTGTGAAACAGATCATACTTGGCATAGTTGGCCTTTAGAGGTGTTTTTAGAAGGATGTGGTACATGTTTATGGTTTGTGATTTCTCTCTTTAGTCTTACAGATCTTCTTGGATGTTTGGGTTCACAAAACATTATTTTTGTGATCTTAGGTGGAGTTATGGCGATCACTCTTTTGTGGTCATGTGTTATCACTTGTACTTTATTATTTTTTAGTGATGACATGGTGGTTCCTTTATCTCTTTCCATATTTAGATGTGAATTATATGCCTGGGGAGTTGTGGAGACTATTTGAGAGAGATGTTTCTCACAATAGTTTTGTTGCAGGATTTGCATATCTTTATGGATGGTCCTTGGTACTACATGTTTACATGTTCTATCTTTTGTGATTGGTAGACTCAGTATGCCTTTGATATATTAGATTTGACATTACCCATGTAGTGGGAGTTCCTATATATGTTTGTTCTTCATCAAATGGTTTGCACATGGAGCTTGGGCTTGCAGTTTATGGGTTGGTTATGTTGGTGGCATGAGTTTTCTAAGGTTGGATACCTTTGAGTTATGGTTGATTGTATGGGTTATAATTTTCTATGGATGTTATTTTTAGTCTCATGGATTTATTGGTTTGATGAGAGTGGTCAGTTTGATTTTTGTTGTAGCAAGTTTTTTTATGTTATTTTCTATGGGATTACTTCATAGCTATGTTGAGCTTTGAAATTGATGTTGTTGATGCTTCTTTACATAGTGGAGTGTTGACAATATTTTGTAGCCTTTTTTATCACTGAGGTCTTATGCTTGTGTTGTTTGGACTAGTTGTTGGATGGAGCATGAGTGCTTGAGATTTGTGTGGTTTCATGGATGGTTGTGATGATATGGTTTCATCATTTTTGGTCCAACAAAATTGATTTTGTAGACTCTTGTTATGTCTTTGACAAGTGGGAGAATGTTGGGATTAAGGCGTCTCAACCTTAGAGTCCTAACATATTGAATTATTTAATTAATTGATTTATCCTAAGTTGTCATTCACTTTGTGGGACCACTTGGTGAGGTGGCATCCTACATTGCAGGTGATGGAATGAAATATTTCTTATTTTGTAGGAACTTGGCATCCACTTGGAATATACTAAGTTTTGGCAATAAATTGTCATATACTTCCAATTTGAAGTGGAAATTGATTTGGCAATTTTCTATGTTGACTAAAGAGTCTTGGTTTGTAATTTCTATTATGCATTGGAGTTTTATGTTAGTAATTAGCATTTATCATGGAGTTCACTTTTGAGAAGTGGTGTGAGGTAAGGAAGGTTCCTATTTCTAGTCATAGTAATTTCTATGTTGTACTTACATTGTATTTGGAAAGATGGCTATAATGGATGAGATAGATGTTTTTGCCTTGGAAGTTCCTATGAGCAATGTGTCATGGAATTAGCTAGTTGTTTACATTATGAGATAACTTACCTCTTAGGTGTTGACGATGATTTTGGAAACCACGGGTGCCTCCTCTTTATGTTGAGATCTATATATCTATTGGTGTCTTAGCTAAATTTGGAGAGAAAAGAGGATTTAATTTCACAAGGTTATATACTACTAAATATTCTTCAGGATGGGTCAAGATTTAAATATCCATGTAAAGGCTTAGTACCTAAAAATGTATTGTAACTTGATGGTGAATAATACATTGGCTTGATGTTTTAGAGTGTGAGGTTTTGTAGCTGAAAGAGTTTTCTTAATGTATATGTGTATTTTCCTCTTTTGTCTCATTCTTCTAGTTTCATGATTTTGAAGTATTAAATACGTATGTCATAATATAGCTGAAATTTCTTAGATTTGTTTAATTATGGGAAATCAACTATGTTTGTTTTTGCTTTTATGGCATATTAGTATGTGCTTGTATTAGTTTTTTGGAAGCTATTGAAGAAATTATTAGATTCTAGATATGTATACTGATCACATATGGATTTATAGGATGTCATCATATCCCTTCACTTAGGAGTTAGTTATTAAGGAAATAATTTTTTCCTTCATACCTATATTTGGTTACATGCATGTATTTTTTTTATCATATTAAATTCATTTGGAAAGATGCATTCTTCCATAGATCAAGTTAGAACGTGAACTAAAGAGATCAAATTTCCACACTCCATAATTAAATATGTAATTTTATTTCTAGATTCAACTGTGTTCAATTTTTTTTACCATCAACATTTTGGATCATACTCTGTGATCCTTTATCAAGATGAAAGAGTTGTATGAGACAAATATGTTTTGAATCACACTCTATGATCCTTCATCGGGATGAAAGAGATTTAAGAGACAAATATGTCTCTTGTATCTTTTTCATCATGACGAAGGATCATAGAGTGTGATTCAAAATGTTGATGGTAAAAAAAATTGCACATGGTTAAATCAAAAAATAAAATTAGATGAGAAAGTAACAACCATAACACTTGGACTTCATGAATGAAGTTATAGTTAATCCACTAAGAAATGTGAAACATGATGTTTATTATTTGATATATGATTAAGATGAATAGAAGTAAGTGTAGAAAAATAAAATAGTATTCCCATACTCTTGAAGGAAAAATAAGGGAAAATAAAGAATTGAATGATTATCTTTCCTTGTGAACAATAGAATTCTAAATAGACTATTGTGTACACATGAGTACGAGTTTCATTCAATTTATAATGTTGCAACTCGAGATTCATGTAGGGTTTCATAGGCATGCATGTGGATGTTTAAATATGAGGAAAGTACTATTTTTTCTCATTCTTGAGTATGGAATCTTATACACATCATATTGTGATACAATTCAGTCATTCAGGAAAACATTATATGTACCTTTCTCTCTAATTTAAGTTATGATATAATGGTTCTTATTTTAGCTATTGATGTTAATCAAAGAATTGAAAAGGAAAGGAACTAGATTGAAATATTCATAGAAATTTAGAATTTTCCTTCATTTCCTATGCCACGTAATTTCTTTATGTTGAAGGTTATTAGAATGAAAAAGTATTTCATATATATTTATCTAAATCTTTTATTATGTTGATCATAAAATTATTTTCTTTTCATGTCTCTGGAATTGAGATCATATAGATGCTATGTAAATTTCAAGCAAGGATAAGCTTTAAATGATTAATCTAATGATAAAAAAAAGAAGAAAGTATTTAATATATGGTAAGAACTAAAACACTACAAGGTGAAGAGGATCACAATCATTTGGTTTTCTTTAGATATTAAGGGTCTTTTGATTATCAGTACCAAATCTTCAGGACCCTATTACACAGATGTGATACATAGTAGAAGTGATATTTATAGAGAAAATAACCCTCATGTTAGATTGCAACAAGAACAAACTAAAAAGGAATATATGTTAGAATTTAATCTTTCCTTGGTAAATATGTATTTAAAGGATGAACCAAGGTATCTTATAATGTATTTGTCTTCTAGTAAAAGTAGGAGGATATGTCACATATTTGTAATTCCTTTTATAAGGAAAATAGATATTCCTCCTTAAGAGGAATCTCACATTTGTCTCACACACAACATGAATGTGGCATTCATCTAAGATGGGAGTTACATGAAAAATCCTCCACTCATCTCTACTTAAAGAGATGCCTCTCACACACTTGCTCAATTAATCTTCTCTATTCTCTTATTCTTTCTCTCATATTGTAATGAGCTTTGAGCTCCAATTCTTCCTTCTTCTTTTGTCTTTGAGCCTCATTCATAATTCACAAGGGGTTTTTCTTATTTTTCCCCTTTCAAATCCTTGTGTTCTTGCCTTGGTTCTTGGAGCATTTTTGTGAGCTTGTATTTGATCTCTTGAAGGAAAATCTATCTATCTCTCTCTCTTGTGTTTGGTAAATCTCTTCCATTGCATACTCTCTTGGATTCTTTCCTTACCTTGTTCATTTTACTTTATGATTCTAACATGGTATCAGAGCATGTTTAATCCTTTCTTTTGAGTGTGCATGCAGGGATAGTTGAAGGATATTTTAGCTGTGAAGGAGAAATTTTTTGGATTCTAACCTTTGTTTTTCATATTTTTCTTCTTTATTTTCTTACATTCTAACATCTTGATCTTAGATTTGGATGGCTTGCCACCAGATCTAAATTTTTTTTCTCTTTTCAAGTTTTTTTAAATCTAATCTCTACAGGTCTTCATAATATAGGATTCACAAATCTCCTTTTTTTGTTGGCATTTGCAACTTCATATCTCAGTTTTAATATTTTCTTGGCTCTCACATGTTTTGATCTGCAAGCTTGTTTATTCCATTTTTAATCACTAATCTAATCTCTCTGCATATTTCTAAACTCAATCTTATAGTTCTTTTAATCTCTGTAGGTTTTATTTCAGTTTCTAACATTTTTTCTGGTATCATCACTAGTATTAATAACATTTTCTAAATATTTATGTTTTATCTAACACTCATTAATATCAATAGATATTGCAGTCGGTAATTACTGAAAAAGTATTTTCAAGCAATCTGGTGTTTCTTCTTTTTTTGTTTGTTCACCAATAAGCTTTTCATTCAGCATATTAAAGTCTCTGTGTTATTGTTATCGTGTTAACTGCAAACTACCTTAGCTCTTTGTTAGCTCGTGTTTTACATTTTTTTTTACTTTTCAAAGATTAATATATTGTAGTAAGAAACCATAGCTCTACAATTTATCCTTTTGAACTCCAGACTTCTTTTCGGATCTCTTACACTATAATTTTCTTCGTTAAACATTATCTCAGTAAATTCTTTACCACTTTGTTACTACAGTTTGTTTTCCTGGAACTCTAATCTTGCAATTTGTCTCGCAAATCCCTAGTGTATTTGTAATCTATCTCAACCCCTTCTATATCTTTTCCTAGTCCCTTAATAGCAAATAGAAAATAGTAAGCGTAATAGCTAATCCTCTATAAATATCAAGATAGTATATTTCTTCCCCTTTCAAACCGCATTCTTGGCAATAAAAGTCTACAATAGTCTAAGATATATCGAGCAGTGTAGTGTTGAATTTTGGGTTTTAAGCAGAATGTGTGGCATCTTCTTTTGAGATTTGGATTTGTCCACCGCTCATTGCCCGCCCTTAGCATATTGGCTATGGTAAATGGTATTTTCTCTGCCTCTTCTTGAGAGTTGACTCGGGCACAAGTCTCGCCTCCTCCTCACTCCTCCATCAGCCGCCCTGCTTTGTCTTAGTTCATCATCTGATCTATCCTCTTTGTTATTGCGAGCTCCATTCCCACTTATTGCGAGCTATCCTCCTTATTTTTGCGTGATGTCCAACTAAAAGTCATCAAACTTAGCTTTCCAACTTTTCCTCTAGTCTTTTAGCAGCCACTGTAACCCTCTGTATCCCCAATCGTCTCTTTTGGGTAGTCCTCTGGGGCCGCATAATCAGTATCATATTCTCTCTACATTGTTTTTGTAGAAACTATATCTTGGTGTTGTTCATATGTTTCATAAAGAGTGGTTTCCATACAGTCAAAGGATATCAATATAATAATTTTATCATCTATAGGATCAGTGTATGTTTTGAAATTATTATACATTTAGGCTACTATATTTTTCTTTTCTGAACCTATAGGAGTTTTTTTATAATTTGGGGTTCTATTCTTGGTATAAGTCTAGCTTATTGCAATGTTTATTCTTTGTTTGATTGGATATTTTCTATCTTCAATAACCTAGACTGATCTCAATCTATTTTTGAGATATTCCTTGTTTCAGCATAAGAATTCTTTGCTAACTTTAGCTTTAATTTGAATATTAGTTGACCATTTAGATGTTTTCTTGACCTCATTTCATTTCAATATAATTTAAAACATTTTGTTTCTAATTAGTTTAATTTAATTTTTTTTATCCCTCATTCCACCATAGTTCATTTAATAGTCTTAATTTGTTTTTATACGTATCATCTCAATAACATTTAAATAGTTTGAAAATGAATGTTCTTTAATGGTTTAATTTAATAAGGATTATCTTTTTTTCACCTTGTTTATTCATACATGATTTGATATTCTTATAATTTTTTATTAAGCATTAAATATACATTTGTTATTGTGTGATGATGATAATCACCTTGATGAAATTAAGATCAAATTAGCAACAATTCTAAAGTAAATACAATGCGAATCTAATTAAAATTGAAACTAAGATCTATAGCATCTCATGGCTCTCTAGAAAGAGCTGGTAAGTGAAGCTCTCAGCTCAAATCTCCACTAGTGACACTTCGAAAATGAGAATGTATGCTGCTATGCTTCTACAATGCTTCTATGATAATGATTCTAGCTCAAATTGACAAGATTATAATGCAAATTACTCTAAATGCTCTTAATTTCTCTTAATTGCTCTTAGAATGCTCTCAATTGCCTATAGTAACAATGCTTTGCAAATGAATTTCTAAGATATCATTTTCTCTCAAAATGCTTCATATTTATAGTAAATTCCCAAGGGTAGGGGGTAGAGTGAAGTAATCATGATTTACCTTTGGTTGAGTCAAATACTTTGCTTTGTTCATAAATGGGGGGACAATTTAAAGGTTTGTCTCAAAGCTTTGGACAAAAGGACAAGATTGAGTGGATGAGATTGAAACTTTCAAATGAGTGATTGAGATTCATCCTTTTTGAGTGATTTGTGTCTTTTTGTCCTCAATTCTCATTGGTTGGTCAACTTTGTTGAAAGAAATTAGGAATTATTAAATTCAATTAATTTATTAAATTTAGCCATGTAAGGGTAATAGGTTCACTTTGATTTTTGATTTAAACAACTATACAACTAATTGATTAAAATCAATTATGTAGTGTTTTTTACCCCTTTAAGCTTTGATTTAATTATTTAACATCATTATTTGATTTTTCCTTTGCTTTTAATTGATTTTGTCCAACTTTATTTAATTATGTCCATTTTAATTGATTTGATCCCTTTTTTATTGAATTAATGCATTTTGATTATTTTGAGCCATTTTATTGATTTTTGCAATTTTAAAAGCACTTTGTCCATTTTTGCATGTCTACAAATGCCTCTCTTTGAATTGATGTGCGAAGAAAATTGATTCAAAGATTCTTTTGAGTCCTGATCATTTTTAGGTCTTGATTGTTGATTCACTAATTCATTGATACTAATTGATATGATTCTTGCCTTTGATACTGATGATTGTTGATACTGATGATATAAAAAAAATTGATGCGTCACTAATTCCAATGATGTTTGATTTCAATTTCAATTTGATACCCTGATGCCCCCTCAAAAATTAAAACATATTGATTTCTTGATTTGAAAAATTTTAATGATGTTGATGCTTTGAATATGTTTTCATTTCTGAAAAACTTGATGATATGATATGCATTAAAGGATGCCCCGGTCAGTTTGATAGGTCAATATATAGGTCTAAGCCAAATTTCACATCCAAAATTAGGTCAAAATAGCTTAAATAGGTTGAAAAACCTTGTTTTACTATTCATTTTTACTTTTGTCTTTGGTGATTTTGCTCTGATCCTGCGGTGAATTTCTAGATGGTTGTCCCTATTCGAGAGCATCGATTCAAGAGGTGTTGAAGATATGTGAGGCCACCTAACTATGGACCTCTAGTAAGTTATTGTGAACCTCTTATTTGCATTTATTGCAAATTTATTAGCATTTATTACAATTTATTATTTCATCATTGTGTTTAATATGCAAAATCACGCCTAGGAAATTTTTACTATCGCCTAGACCCTTTTACTATCGCATCTGTGCTTTTCATTCATGCCTCCATGTAGTTTAATGTCACTTAAGATACCTTCATCCTCGCCTAGGAATAGGATACTCACGTGTAGAGCTAGGTCAAAATGCCCCTTTTCATATGTTCTATCACATAGGAAACCCTAGCAAATTTATTGTCACCTAGGCCACCTTTCATTGTCGCCTAGCATGATTTACTATCATGTAGCTTGAAAACTATCATGTAACACCTGAATAATGTCACTTTGAAACTTTCTACTATCGCTTAGGAGAAATGTCATCTGGGATGATTAAAATCATGCCTACAAACTTCTAAAAAAAAATTCATACTTGTACTTGATTGTGTCTGATGAAAAATTTTATGACTTCCGATGCTTGAGTCGAATGATTAGATTAGCTCTATTGCTTTCAACAAAACAATGGAGTAGGATATCAGGATAGTAGTTCCAATGAATGTGATGTGTCAATCCAATTAGGATAGGATATTGATAGGATAAATCAATCAGTGTGAAAAATGATATGATTTGATATTACTGCTTTGTTCTCAGGACACAGAGACATGAACAAATGGTACCTAGTGTGATTGCTTGATACTTTTGATAGACTTGATTGACTTGAGATAATTCCTTGATATGGTATACTAATATAATTCCTTTGTTTTTCCAACAGGCAAACTTTCCTACTTTATACATTCAAACAGTGTCTTTGTGGGTCATTGATTTGGGCCAGACTCTTACAGATGTTGAGTTCCATGTGATTGAGTTGTGTGGTTTGAGCTTCCTTCTTGACCTCCCACAATTCCAGCTGAACCATGGTTTACTGACTATAGTGGCAGAGCAATGGCACTCTGACCTCAATACATTTCATTTGCCCTATGGAGAAATGACTATAACACCTGAGGACATGTATAGATTACTACGTACCCTATGCAAAGGAGAGATAGTGTATTATGATTCCATCTATGATTCTACTATCTGTCGATGAGTGTTCAGGGACAACTCTATTGACGATGATATGATCACCTGGCCTCAGTTTTCTTCCTTTCCTACATTCCCAGCAATACTTGGTGCACTGATTGGTGGTTTGCTTCTTCCCGACCGGTGAGGTCATGGTTTTTCCATCAGATGGGGTAGGATACTGGAGGATTTACTTTCTCACCCTTGATGCTTTGATTGGGGGTCATGTGTCCTTGCACAGCTATATCATGCTTTGCATGAGGTAGTCTATCAAGAGAGTGCATCCTTGTCGACTGGTGTAGTGATTCTTTAGTTGTGGATATGGGAGCATCTTCCCATCACTAGGCCCATTTCTGACAAGGTTCGACCTCGTGGTTATCCCTATTCTTTTCTATACACTGGGATGGTTGTGCAGCATCATTTGGGTCATCTAGATTTCTGGCAGTGACAGATTGATGATCTGGATTAGGTTCAGTGGAGACCATATAGGGGTTGCAAGCATTGGAGAGAGGATGATGATGAGTTACCATACATGTTTTCCCCTCGCTGGATGATTGGTCACAATACTACCACTATTGAGCACTTATGCTTTGGCAGATTTTCTAGATAGTATGGTTGGACATACGATATGTCATAGGGTATAATGTCATATGCTCAGGTATAGGCAAAGAGATCATTGTGGGGTCCTCTTATTGATTATCAGTTTGTCTTAGATCAGATTACTAGTATGGCTTATTGCATATGGGAGATGGTTTTTGGTGTAGCAGATGCAAGTATGTCTCATGAGTTTCCCGATTGGTGGGCTCATAACAGGTTTACTTGTTTCACTGATCCAGCAGAGCCTATCTTGAGTCAGGGTGATGATGGTGGTGCTGATGGAGGTGGTGGTGGTAGATGGTAGAGATGACAAGGATAGAGAGATCCTCCCACTATTGGTCAAGTACCGGTGAGAGGTGGTCATGTGAGGGATAGGGATCATGCTAGAGGATAGGATGATGCAGTTGATAGGTAGCCTATAGTAGATAGACAGCAGAGAGCTCACAAACATCAAAGACAAGAGAGATAGGCTCATGTTGATGTTGCTAGGTAGATTCCTAGTGGATTGGATCCTTTGGTTTAGTTGCAGAGGGTAGCCTTGGCTCATTAGGATGATGGTGCAGCACAACAAAATTAGATTTCAGCACAACAGGTGCCTACATAGGATCAACAACCACAGGATCAGGGACGGGGTTCACAGGATGTTCCTACCATGGGTACTGTAGTATGGGAGGTGCAGGCTATGAGGACAAATATGTCCACCGTTGTTGGGCATTTAGATCAGGTTGCATCCTTGATGCAATAGTTCATGTCTACTATGGTTCAGAGACAGAGTAGAGTGAGTACTTCTCAGGCTCCTCCATAGGATGATAGAGGTCCAGATGGATCTAGTCCTATAGGATCTTGATTGATAGATGACTCATGGTTGATGTACTTGTATCACATGCCATGGTTTTTGATTGATCAGACCATTTGATGTATCACTTTATATGACATTGCATCTTGATATACTAATTTGATGAATCATTTGATGAACATTTTTTTGATGATATATGATGATATACTCCTTGGTTCTCCTTCATGAGTTGTTTATGAAATTATCTTTTATGCAGCTATATGATGTTTTATGCATTTACTTTGATTTATGCTATGGATGTAGTTATCTTATTTTATGATATAGATAAATGATGTAATGATGTATGGATTTATGACATGTTTTTCCTCTTTTCTCAATGTATGGATGCAAAATGTTTTATGGAAATGCCCCTATGTTTTTGGAATTTTTCAGATGCAATGCAATTCTATCCTTAACTATTTGTATGCAAATGATGTATGGATGTTTTTCCTTTTTCTGGTATATGGATAATGATTAATGATTAATGCTATGCATGAATGCAAAAGATAATCTCATTTTCTATGTTTTGATTGATGTGATCAAGAGTAAGATGTTTGATTGAATCCCTCATTTCTTTAATGTTTTGACTAACCAAGATTATTGATGTACCCCCTTTGCCCTTGGAAAATTAACCACAACCAAATGCAATTAATCTAACATGATAATGTAATTATTTTAACATGATAATGCACTACAATCAATCTAACAAGATAATGCAATTATTCTAACATGATAACGCCATACAATTAATCTAACATGATAATGCAATGCAATGCAACCTAAGTGTCACCAACTTTTTAGCAAAGAAATGCCATGGAGATAAATTTTCATCATTGAGCATTTTGGGACCAGAAAGCTAGTACAATCATCACTGACCACATCATGATGATATGAATACCGCTTTTTATCACTTTTTTTGGTAACCTCTTTTTGAACCAAGTACAACCCTCACTAGTCGGATGACCAAACTATGGGAGTCTGAATACTGATGTCAACAGATTCAATGTTGCAAGTGGATTTTTGGTATTAAGATATAAAAGATCTAAATAGCCAAGGGATCTGTTTGCATAAACAAGCAAAGGTTAATCCATCCCCTTATGAGATACTCCTCAATGGTTCTTTGATGACCATGTCGTTAGACAAACTCTCATAAGTTGATGAATCTTCCTCAAAACAATCACTCCAAGGAAACAAAATATCATGTCTTTCTCATGGCTAATCTAGTCAAAACATCATCGAATAGCTCAAAAGATGTGATAACAATTCAATTTCATAAATATTATCAAAAGAAAGTTTCAAGTGTTTTGCAATGTTTCCTGATTTTCAAAAAGTATTTCCAAGCATTTTGATCTTTAAGGTGTTTTGCCAATTTTTAATCCCGAATTTATAAAGTCAATGAAGGCTCAAGGATCATGTTGTAGGATCAAATACTTAGGATTTTTTGAACAATGATATCTATCAAAGGTTCAATAAACTTCTGAAACTCTGATAAATCTCTCTCTGACATGACTGATTGTAGCACTTGTTAGATCCATTTGGTACCAAATTTCCAATCCTCTTCTACCCCCAAGTGATAAATGTGATCGTTCGACAAACTTAGGGTTGATAGGTAATGCAACAATGTGACTGAAAGGGTTTATTATGACTATGTACAAATGACAGATGCAATGACAATTTTACAAATGGGATGTTGGAAATTCAATATGGACATATGTTACTAGGAAAGATAAACCTAAGGGAACAAAAGGCGCTTGTTTACCAAGTTTTCACTTTTTGGATTTTTTCTCCTTTTGCTACCAAGGCACCTGTTGCTAGGTTTTCACCAAGGCACTTTTTACTCTTTTTTTCTTTTTTTTGTATTTTTTCATTTTTTCAATTTTTTTGTATTTTTCATTTTTTTAATTTTTTGTATTTTTCAAGATCTCTTTGACTATGTGTAATAAATATGATGCTCCTCATCTGATACTCTTTATACTCTTTCATCTCCCTCATGTGTAGAATCTTTTGAGATGAATGTTGTTGATGGGTTCTCAGAGTTCCTCTCCTTCACAATCTGATAACTTATAGGTTCCCATGCCAAATGAAGACACTATGATGAATGGGCCAAGCCAATTTGCCTCCCATTTGCCTTTCTTCTCTCTTTCAACCTGATTCTTTGGGTTCTCTCTTAACACTAAATCTCCTACCTGAAAGGTTCTTGGTTTGATATGTTTATTGTAATTCCTTGAGATTCTATTTTGATACACTTTCAGGTGCTCATAAGCTTGTGTTTGATGTTCTTCAAGTAACTCCAATTGTTGAAGTCTAGCGACTCTATAATCTTCATCGGTGGTTAACCCTTGTAATGACACTTGTAGAGATAGGATTTCAACCTCTAATGGTAGAACTACTTTGGTACCATAGACTAATGAGAATGGCATGGCTCTCATAGGTGTTTGAATGCTCATTCTATAGGCCCATAATGCTAGATTAATTTTCACATGTCAATCCCTTCCTGATTTATTGATTGATCTCTCCAAGATTTTCAAGATATTATTGTTTGTGGCTTCGGCTTGCCCATTTCCCTAAGGGTAATATATTGATGAGGAGTGGTGAGTGATATGAAATGTAGTACAAAGTTCATCCACATCCTTGTTTTTAAACTACTTTCCATTATCTATTATTATGGCATGAGGAATGCCATATCTACAAATGATGTCATTCAAGATGAACATGGAAATTTGCTTACCCATGGCCATGATCAAAGGAATTGCTTCGACCCACTTAGTGAAATACTTTGTTGCTGTTATGATGTATTTGTGACCATTCGAAGAAGGTGGGTATATGACACCAATTAAATCAAACCCCCATTGATAGAAAGGCCAAGGTGTAACAAATGGGTACAATTCCTATGCCGATGCATGTAACATGTCACCATGATATTGACATTTGTTGCATATCCTAACAAAGTGGCAAGCATCTTTTTCTAATGTCTTCCATAAATACCCTAAGCGAAGGATCTTCTTAGCTAGATTCAAACCGCTTGAGTGTGACCCACAAATGCCTTCGTGAACCTCATGCAAAGCTAACCTAGACTCTTCCTCTTCTAGACACCTAAGTAATGTCCCATCAAGACCCTTATGATACAATGTTTCTGAGAGGATTATGTAACGGCTGATTGGCATATGAAGTTTTGTTTTTGAGCTCGGGTTTGGTCTAGAGGTAGCACTTGGTCTTTGAGATATGTATATATAGGGCCATACCAAGGTGAGTCATGTCCATGTAATAGGGCTACAGTTTGGGTTTCAAGAAGGTCAAATGCTGGCTTCACCAATTCTTCCACTAAGAACTCATACTTCTCATTTTGATCTAGTTTTTGTAACAAGGAAGCCAAGGTGGCCATGGCATCAGCTGCTCTGTTTTTCTCTCTTGGAATCTACTCAAAAGTGATCAAGGAAAAGTACTTCTTCCATCCATCAATCATGGTCTTATATGGCATCAACTTTTCATCTTTAGTGTTATATTCATTGTTACTTGATTGATGATGAGTTTAGAATCTCCATAAATTTGTAGCTCTGTAATGTTCCACTCTAAGGCCATTTTGATGCCTATGACTAGTGCCTCATATTTCACAATATTATTTGTACATAGAAATAAGAGTTTGTAGGATGTAGGGATGGTGTAACCTTGAGGAGTGACCAATAATATGCTGGCCCTAGAACCTCCTTGAGTATAGGAGCCATCAAAATATAACTTCCAAATTTTTGCTTCTATGTTTACAATTGCAAAATTTGGAAATTCCACTTGAATAGTTTGTGTAGAAGTCATGGGGTTTTCAGCTAAGTGATCTGCTATCACTTGTCCTTTTATTACCTTTCTATCGACATACTCAATGTCGAATTCACTCAATATCATAACCCACTTTACTATTCTATCTGTTAAGGCATTTTTACTTAGCAAATACTTGAGAGGATCAATTTTGGCAATTAGCTTGACCCTATGCATCAACATATAATGTCTCAATTTTTTAGATGCAAACACAACTGCTAGGCAAGCCCTTTCCATGAATGTGTAGTTAAGTTCATATTTGATCAATGTCCTACTCAAATAGTAGATTGCCCTTTCCTTTCCTTGTTCATCCTCTTGCACCAAAAGCACTCCTAGGGATCTTTCGGTAGTAGATATGTATAAAAGAAATGTTTTTCCCTTGATTGGTGGCATGAGAATAGGTGGATTTATCAAATAGGTCTTCAATAATTTGAAGGCTTGATCACATTCTTCATCCCACATGAATATAGTATCCTTATGTAGCAACCTAGTGAAGGAATGACATTTTTTGGTGAATTGAGAAATAAACCTTCTTATGGATTGTATTTTGCCTTGTAAGGACCTCATTTGGCTGATGTTCTTTGGCATCTCCATGTCCATTATCACTTGTACTTTCTCTGGGTCCACTTCGATTCCTTTGGCTGAAACTATATAGCCTAACAACTTGTCAGATATGACACCAAAGGCACATTTCTTTGGATTTAATCTGACTTTGAATTGCTCCAACCAAATGAATATCCTTTTCAAAATTTATAGGTGTTCTTCTCTTTTGTGAGATTTAGCCAATATATCATCCACATAATCCTCTAAAAATGTATGCATCATGTCATGGAAGATAGTTGTCATGGCCTTTGATATGTGGCTCCAGCATTTTTAAGGCCAAAGGGCATGACATTCCAACAAAAAGTGCCCCAAGGGCATGTAAAGGTGGCCTTTTCTTGGTCTTTAGGTGCAATCTTGATCTGATTATATCCACTGAAACCATCCATAAGGGAATACATGGAATGACCCACTATCAAGTCAACTATTACATCAATGCTCAGAAGTGGGAAGTCATCTTTAGGACAAGCAAGATTTAGGTCTCAAAAATCTGTGCATACTTGAATGGATTTGTCATGTTTTGTGATTGGTACAATGTTAGATATCCATTCATCATAGGCTATTTCCCTTATGAATCCCACCTTCAAAAAAAATTCTAATTCCACCTTGACTAAGAGAGCTATATGTGGGTGCATTTTCCTCAACTTTTTCTTAATGGGCTTAACCCCTGGTCTAACATTCAAATGATGCATTGTAAAGTCAGGATCTAAGCCAGGCATGTCGGCATATGACCATGCAAAGTTGACTTGTTCTTGGAAAAACTTGATGAAGTCCTCTCTTTCAAGAGGTGTGAGTGATGCTACCAAGTGTATAAATTTTGGATCCACTTCTGTCCCAATGTTAACCTTTTCTGTCGGCTCTATGAGTATAGGTGACCTTTCTTCCTCATGCTCTGGTAGCGTATCCAATCTCTCTTCCTTTGATGCCACAATTGGGTTTTCACCAAAGGAAACATCTTTTAGCTTTATTTTTTGGGGTTCTAATACTGCCACATAATGGCTTTCAGCACTAGAACTTTTCTTTTTCTTATTTTTTTCATTTTTTTCTTTTGACTAAGAGATTGAACCCCCACTACTTCTATCATGTTCAGTTTGAATTCATTGGTGAAAGAAGTCTCAACCGCATTGAGGTATTGGTTTGCTGCTTGGTCATTTGGAAAATAAAGTAAGTCACTTGGCTTGGATTGGTCCCAATCAATAAGATGGGGATTTATCAAGGATAAGGTTTCATTGGGCAAGTTCTCATCAATTAGGTTTATGGACATGACTTCATTTGAGGGTTTTTACATTGTATTATTTAGATCTATGACGTGTGCTTCCTCGAGATGGTCCATGGAAGAAGGGTCGAAATCCCCTTCACTTGAGTCCTTGTCAACTTCTACGGGAAATAACGTGGGAAAAGCAACAAGCGGGTTAAAACTAACGTTTGAATATCCCTCCTCCGAAGGCATCCAAAATGTATCTATCCATGGTGCCATTTGTGTGATGATGATAATCACCTTGATGAAATTAAGATCAAATTAGCAACAATTCTAAACTAAATACAATGCAAATCTAATTAAAATTGAAACTAAGATCTATAGCATCTCATGGCTCTCTAGAAAGAGTTGGTAAGTGAAGCTCTCAACTCAAATCTCCACTAGTGACACTTCTAAAATGAGAATGTATGATGCTATGCTTCTACAATGCTTCTATGATGATGATTCTAGCTCAAATTGACAAGATTATAATGCAAATTACTCTAAATGCTCTTAATTTCTCTTAATTGCTCTTAGAATGCTCTCAATTACCTATAGTAACAATGCTTTGCAAATGAATTTCTAAGATATCAATTGCTCTCAAAATGCTTCATATTTATAGTAAATTCCCAAGGGTGGGGGTTAGAGTGAAGTAATCATGATTTACCTTTGGTTGAGTCAAATACTTTTCTTTGTTCATAAATGGGGGGACAATTTAAAGGTTTGTCTCAAAGCTTTGGACAAAAGGACAAGATTGAGTGGATGAGATTGAAACTTTCAAATGAGTGACTGAGATTCATCCTTTTTGAGTGATTTGTGTCTATTTGTCCTCAATTCTCATTGGTTGGTCAACTTTGTTGAAAGAAATTAGGAATTATTAAATTCAATTAATTTATTAAATTTAGTCATGTAAGGGTAATAGATTCACTTTGATTTTTGATTTAAACAACTATACAACTAATTGATTAAAATCAATTATGTAGTGTTTTTCACCCCTTTAAGCTTTGATTTAATTATTTAACATCATTATTTGATTTTTCCTTTTCTTTTAATTGATTTTGTCCAACTTTATTTAATTATGTCCATTTTAATTTTTTTGATCTCTTTTTAATTGAATTAATGCATTTTGATGATTTTGAGCCATTTTATTGATTTTTGCAATTTTAAAATCACTTTGTCCATTTTTGCGTGTCTACAGTTATACATTAAACATTTGATATTCACACTTCAATTTGATTATTCAAAATTGTTGATTATTACTTATTAATCTTTTTCTCTAATTCAAGCTTCATTTATATTAATCTCATATTGTCATCCTTATTTTCAACAGGTCCACTCTAATCCCAAAAATTAAACCCAATAGCTCTAACTATCATCAATGGAAGACACGTGTTTCCTTTCTATTCCGTTTTAAACATTTTCTTGAAGTTGTCACAAATGTGACTACTGAACCAGCTGCCTCTGCTGCTCAAACTGGCAAAGATGCCTGGCAAGTTAAGAATGATGAAGCACTAGGTCTAATTGGACTCTCCATCAATCTCGATCTTTATGTCTTAATTGGACACTTTACTAAAGCCCGTCAAGCATGGGACATCTTCTTAAAGAAAACCTATGACAACCCCTCGGAATCACGTAGATTCAGCTCCAAGACAACTTGGAAGACCTAAGGTATATGAGTTTTAAATCTATGGATGAATTTTTACTCAAGTTTCATGCTATTAGAACTCAGTTAAATGGTTTAAATGTTACTCTTACAGATATTAGATTGATTACTATAATTCTTAAGAAATATCTCCCTAAAGAGTTTTAGCAATTTATCACTAATATCCACTCTCAGCTTGCAATTCGATACTATTAAATCTTTTGAACATGCTTTTGTTTCTAAAACTCAAAATGACAATAATAAGTCTCATACTAATCATCATAATTTAATAATCATCATAACAATAACCATTCTAATAACAACTATAATTATTGTAATGTAATAAAAATAATCATCATAATAATGGTTCTTCAAATAATAATTATAATCATTCAAACAATAGGTCTAATTCTAGGCCATCATACAACAACAAAAATTATAATAATCAACAAAATCGGAAACCATATTGTACTTATTGTGGTAATGATGGTCACCTAACTAATGATTGTTTTAAAAAGAAAAATGATAAGAAGCTAATGAATAACAATAATCAAAATAAATTTCAAGGTAATCAATCTCGTTGTGCTTTTACTGCTTATTATAAAACTTCTCATGCATTAGAATGGATTATTGATAGTGGCGCTTCTCATCATGTTACATCTCATAGAAAAGTTTCTGATTCTTTGCAACCTGATACTACTAATATTCCTATTCAATTAGCTAATGATAGTAGTTGCAAAGTTGATGGAGTTGGTGATGTTAATGTTCCAAATGGAAAATTACACAATGTTCTTTATGTTCCTGAATTGAAATCCAATCTTCTTTTAGTTGCTCAATTATGTCAAGATTACAAATTTGAATTTCATAAGGATATGTGCTCTATTATTGATCCTAACACTGATCTTGTTGTTGCTAATGCTAAGATGGATCATGATAACTTGTTTAAATTCTATGAGTTTGCCTCTTCTAGGTACTCTTTGAAAGTGAATATTGATTTCAATAGATGGCATGAAAGGCTTGGCCATTTGAATTCTGATTATATTTCTAGATTGCTAAAATCTAACATGGTTGAAGGACTACCTCCTCTTGTTCCATCTAAAATTACATGCACAGGATGCATGAGTGGAAAAATGAAAAGGGATCCCTTTCCTCATAGTACTTCATGGAGGGTGTCTCATAAGTTACATCTTATTCATAGTGATCTTTTGGGTTCAATGGAGAACAACTCTAAACAAGGTTCAAAGTATGCTCTTACCTTTGTGGATGATTTCACTAGAAGAATTTGGATTTATTTCTTGCATACTAAAGATCAAGTTCTTGACACATTTTCTGAATATCATATGTTTATGGAAAGGCAATCTGGTTCTAAATTTAAAATTCTTAGAACAGATAATGGTACTAAATATGTTAACAATGTATTTTGTTCTTACTTAAGATCTTTTGGTATAAAACATGAGCTTACTGTTCCTTATACACCACAACAAAATGGTGTGGCAGAAAGAAAGCATAGAACTATTGTAGAAATGGCTAGATGTATGTTACATGCTAAAGATTTGCATTATAAATTTTGGGCTGAAGCAATGGCTTGTGCCACTTATCTTCTTAATAGAACTCCTACTAAAGCTTTGAAAGATATTACTCCTGAGGAAGCATGGTCCAATAGAAAACCAAATCTACAACATTTGAAATTTTTTGGATCTATTGCATATGTTCACACACCCAAACAAAAAAGGCACAAGTTAGATTCAAAATCTTCTTCATTTATTTTTGTTGGGTATGATGAATTTACTAAAGGTTATAGAGTTTATGATCCTACTACTAACAAGGTTCATATTGCAAGAGATGTTGTTATTGCATAAAATGAAGTACATGATTGTTCCAAGGCCAAAGATGATGAATTTAAAGGGGGTATTCTTGACCTCATGGAGGACCAACCTCCTATTCTAAACCCTACTCCTAATGCACCTATTTCTATTCCTACTAGTATTAAAAATGATGTTGTTGATAGTAACAATGTTTCCACTCCTCACAGTGATAATTTTACTCATAATGATGGTAATTATGTTCACAATGATGATGATGAATTTAATCATCATAGTGATGATGAAAATGATGAATTTACTCCTCATAGTGATGTTTCCATTACTTCTAAGAGAAATCCTAAATGGTTTAAAGATTTAATTAATGAAGGTGATAATTATATTTCTAGAATGGGTGGTCTTAGACCTAGGAGACTTAATTATTGTAACTATGCTTTAATGTCTTCTCTTATGCATTCTAAAGATCCTCAAACTTTTTCTCAATCTAAAAATCAACCTCATTGGAAAATTTTTATGCAAGAGGAATATGATTGTTTAATTTCTAATAATACTTGGGATTTAGTTACTTTACCTCATGGCAAAAATCTAGTTTCATGTAAATGGTTATACAAAACTAAGTTAAATTCAAATAATGATATTAGTAAGTTTAAAGCTAGACTAGTAGCAAGAGGTTTTTCTCAAGTTAAAGGAATAGACTATAATGAGACCTTTGCTCATGTTGCAAAAATGCCTACCATTAAAGTTGTTCTTGCTTTAGCTGCAAAAATGAATTGGCCTATTCACCAAATGGATGTTAAAAGTGCTTTTCTAAATGGTGATTTGCATGAAGAAATCTATATGTCTCAACCTCCCAGTTTTATTAAAGAAGGTCATGAACATCTAGTATGCAAACTAAATAAATCTATATATGGCTTAAAACAATCTCCTAGAGAGTGGTACTCTAAAATCAATGCTTTCTTTATTTCTCAAGGTTTTGAAAGAAGTAAAAAAGATCCTAACTTGTATATCAAGCATAGTGAAGATGACATTATTATTATCATTCTTTATGTTGATGATTTGATTCTTACCTCTAGTTCTAACCATTTAATTTCTGATATTAAGTTCCAACTTAATCAAAAATTTCAAATGATTGATTTAGGACTTTTGCATTATTTCCTAGGAATGCAAATTTGGCAAACCCCTAAGGGTATTTTTATTTCTCAAAGTAAATATGCTAAAGATCTTCTAGATAGATTTCATATGAATGATGCTAATCATGTTTCAATTCCATGTGAATTAGGAACTAAGATAATGATAGATATGTAATCTCCATTCATCGATGCTACTCCTTATAGAGAACTTGTAGGTAGTTTAAATTATCTAACTCTCACTAGACCTGATCTATCCTTTAGTGTTGGTTTAGTTTCAAGATTCATGTCCAAACCTCAACAAACTCACTTCAAAATTTCTAAAAGAATATTATGATACATTAAAGGTATTATTAACTTAGGATTATTTTATGATGCAAATTCTAATTTTTCTTTAAAAGGTTTTACTGATTTAGATTTAGGTGGAGACCCCAATGATGGGAAATCTACTTTTGGGTATTGTTTTTCTCTTGGTTCAGGTGTTATATCTTGGAAAAGTAAAAAATATCAATTTGTTTCTCTATGTTCTACCGAAGCTGAATATAAAAGTTGTACTCATGCCTCTAAAGAAGCTTTATGGCTTAGAAGAATACTTGAAGATTTGGGTCTACCTCAACAAGAACCTACACCTTTGTATTGTGACAATCAAAGTGCAATAGCCTTGGCAAAAAATTCAGTTTACCATGCAAAGTCAAACACATTTCACTCCACCACCACTTCATTAGAGAGCACATTGCAGAAAAGAAAGTTTCCCTCGTCTATTGCAAAGGTGAAGATCAAGTTGTGGATATTTTGACAAAACCTCTTTCTTGAGAGAAATTTGAATTTCATTGTAACAATTTGGGTTTAATACCCCTTGATGTAAATACCCCAAGTAAAGATTAAAGGGGGGTGTTAGAATTTAATCTTTCCTTGGTAAATATGTATTTAAAGGATAAACCAAGGTATCCTATAATGTTTTTTTCCTCTAGTACAAGTAGGAGGACATGTCACATAGTTGTAATTCCTTTTATAAAGAAAATAGATATTCCTCCTTAAGAGGAATCTCACATTTGTCTCACACACAACATGAATGTGGAATTCATCTACGATGGGAGTTACATGAAAATTTCTCCACTCATCTCTACTTAAAGAGATGCCTCTCACACACTTGCTCAATTAATCTTCTCTATTCTCTCATTCTTTCTCTCATATTGTAATGAGCTTTGAGCTCCAATTCTTCCTTCTTCTTTTGGCTTTGAGCCTAATTCATAATTCACAAGGGGTTTTTCTTATTTTTCCCCTTTCAAATCCTTGTGTTCTTACCTTGGTTCTTGGAGCATTTTTGTGAGCTTGTATTTGATCTCTTGAAGGAAAATCTATCTATCTCTCTCTCTCTTGTGTTTGGTAAATCTCTTCCATTGCATACTCTCTTAGATTATTTCCTTACCTTGTTCATTTTACTTTATGATTATAACAATATATGATTCAACTTCCTTCTGCACTTGATAAAGTTGAATCAAGGCCACTAAGTAGACAAGCAATTGACGAGTGCTCATATAACTCTAAATATTTAGAAGAGGAGGAAGAACATCCACCTCAACTTTCTTGAGGGTCTACAAGGCATACATAACCACCTAAAAGTTATTCACATGATGATTGGAGATATTTTTGAATAGGTCAAATTACTAAGAGGGGGGTGAATTAGTTATTCATAAATAACTTCTAAAACATTTACTCAATTAGTAAATTCATAAACCATTCAAAATAGAAATAGATATGTTAACTTTTGATCTACTAGTAAGCACTTAAAATGGTTAAAACCATGAAAGAACAAAACCATCAACACAATGAACACCATAATTTAAGTGGAAATCCAAACTGGGAAAAACCACAGAGAAGCTATTTCTCATGAAATGAGTATTGGTTAAGGTGACATAGTTAAGGTGATTTTTGCAAGGGCTTACTACCAATTTTATCACTATAGGTTTTCTCACTAAAAATTGGGCTAATTACCCTAAAATATGAAAAAGGATAATTACCAATACAAGAGATTTTTACTATCAAATATTGAACTGATATAATTGTTATAAGTGTGATTTTTGTTACACCAAAATCTCAATCTATCAATGCATGATACAACCACCAAAGTTATAGAATCCACAAGAGGCAGTTAAGCCATGTCACAAACATTAGTGTTGCATTGCACAACACAAGGTTTCCAAGGGAACACAGCTTAAAACAATCTTCAAACCCAACACAAGCAATGGTTTTGAACCTATGACCAAGCTCTAATACCACTTGCTACAAGTGTGATTTTTGTTGCACCAAAATTTTGACCTACCAATGCCTGATAAAAAAATATACTTGTAGATACCAAAGGAGGTAGTTAATCCATGTCACGAACTTGAGTCCTATGCTACACAAAATAAGGAGACAAAGGGTACACACCTTGTAACAATGATTTTAACTAACTATGCATGAAAAAATTCCAATTGATAACACATAGATCTGATATAGACACTCTACCAACATACACCAATCTTTTGCAATACAATATATGAGGCCTTCTTCATGTATTGTTTAACCTATTTCACACATCTTCTATTGGAAATTGCAATTGAAGCAATTGTTGTATTGTCATTGATGTCAAACCTTAACTGGTAAGACTGTTGCTATTTAAGAAAGTACTATATCTATTTGATTGTTGCTAAGGGGTAAGGCAAGGTTGGTAACAATAGAACCTAAGTAAAGGTTGATTTATCTTGATATTTCAATGGGTACTTGATTATGTGGCACAATGATAAGACAATGTATTGTTTATCTAAGTAAGAATGAAGACTAAACTAGTAGGCTTAACCGAGAAAAAGTAAAGAAATCTAGTGTAAGCTGAGTGTTGTTAGTGTCGACAGAGCTAGTATATGCCGAGTAAATTCAGTATAGACCAAACACCAGTTAATTGCCAAGGAAGACAATATTAGCCAAGGAAACAGTTTATGAGGTGACCGAGCTTTCTAGTGAAGATCGAGAATTTGAACACAGTATTGACCAAGCGTTAGTATTTTGCATTTGAGGAAGAATTCAGATTTCCAACTGACATCATTGAATTCTTGGATTATGTAAAATGTGTTGACTTTATTTATTGATTGTATGAAAGCATTTAGTGCACTATAAAAAATTTTATTGTAAATCTATTAAGAGATTCGAGATATTTCTAGAAGGATAGTCGAAGAACATAATGTAGGATGAATTCAATGAATCTGACCTAACCCTAAGATCTACAAAGGAGATTAAGCAACAAAAGATGTATTGACCTAATAGAGGAAGTATTAAGGAAACCTAAGCTAGAGGTTGTAAGAGAGATGAATGCTGGAAGTATTGTTGATGTTATTGACTATCTAAGCAAAGAAGGTTGAAGGAGAAGTGTTGTGATTGCTTGAAGAGATTTTCGAGTAGATCAGTGATGGAGATGGTAAAGGTTCACAGTCAATAAGCCAACATATGTGTACGAAATTGGATCTGATATTTGTAAAGTGAGTTGTATGTTTTTCAGATCAATATTACTACTACTTTCTAACCATTGTAACAATCAAAATCCTTTTAACAGAGGTTGACCTAACAATCATAGGTATAAATCCTTTGAACAAGGTTGCATTCTAATGGAGTGTATGTAAGTCCTATAACAAGGTGCACTTTTAACAGAGTGGTTTAAATCCTTTAACCAGGTCACACCTGACAGTGTGTTTGTAACCTTTGACAGGGTTGGCTTTTCACCGAGCTCACTTCAAAAGAGTGAACATAATAGTAACATGTTACAAAGTGGTTTTTCCCAAATTGGGTTTCCACTATAAATCCTAGTGTTGATACTTGTGTGAATCTTTTGGTTTGAACATTTATGTTTTTTACAAGTTAGATGCTATTGGATAAGTGGACTACACTGTTATATGTTTCTATTATGCAATTAGTAATGACCGAGTAGCTGTTGGTTATTAGATCTGATTTGTTGAAAAGTTTTAAAGTTTGTTTTATACATCTGGACCTGAGAACAAGTGATTCACCCCCCCTCTTTGTTGTTCTAAATCATATTAACAATTTATATCAGAGTTGTTGGTGCTTATAGAGAACAAGTTTGAAGGTACTTGAAGCAAATGATCAGGATGTATAAGAAGGAGGTACCAATGTTGAATAAGGAGAACTTCCCTGCATGGCAAAGCCTGATGAAGCTACATCTGGCTGGTATTGGTGATTCTGCAAAGTATTATATTGAACATGACTATGTCACACTTGTTGCACCTTTGACTGCCAAAGAAATGAAAGCTAAACAAGAGCACAACCAAGCAATGTTGGAAATTGTGTTTTCCCTAAGTTATCCAGAATTTGAAGACATCAAAAACTGTAGTAATGCAAAACAAATGTGGGATACCCTTGCAAACATTTATGGTGGTGACATAAATGTGTTAAGAGCAAAAGCCAAGAGCCTAAGAGGTAAATTTGATGAAATGAGAATGCAAGAAGGTGAGAATATTGCACAATATTGTGGTAGAATAAAAGAAGTTGTAAATGCTATTAGAGGAGAAAATGTAACTATTCAAGATGAAACTGTAATAGGAAAAGTATTGAGAACTCTACGTGCTATCTATGCAATAAAAATTTTTGTAATTCAAGAATCTAGATGTAACTCTATTAATGCTCTTACTTTGGAAAGTTTGGTTGGTAAGCTCACTATTTTTGAACTTTCTAACTCTGATAACTTCACTATTGGTAATATTGAATCTTCTTTTAAGTCACAAATGGTTCTAAGTAAGTCAAAGAAGGAAAAAGAAAGATGCATTAGTGAAAGTGAAAGTGAAAGTGATAGTGACACATCTGATGAAGAACTTGAGGATCTAGAAGCTCTTATGGCTAGAAGACTAAAAAGGGGAAAAGGAAGGTACAAAGGTAAACTCCCTATTATATGTTTTTCATGTAATAAAGGTTGTCATATAGCTGCTAGATGTCCTGACATGGATAATAAGGATGAAGAAAGAGATAGCAAGCATAAAGACAAAAGATAAGATAGAGGTTACCGAAGATACAAGGACTACAAAGGAAAAGGTAAGAAATCCTACTACATTGCCAAAGAAGAGACTGACACTAATAGTGATGATTTTGAAATTGAGGTTGTATATGTTGCAATGAAAGATGAATCTGATGAGGATGAGAAAACTGCATTGATATCTTATGTGAACAAAAATTATAAATGGATTATTGACAGTGGTTGTTCACATCATATGACTGGAGATAAGAGTAAGTTTGATACCTTAGATCACTATAAAGGTAGGAGTGTGAAATTTGGTAATGATACACCATGTCCTGTTAGAGGAAAAAGATTGATTAAGCTGACTGATAAGATCACTTGTGAAAATGCTTATTGGGTTGAGGGTCTTAACTATAATTTGTTGAGTGTTGCACACCTTAATAGCACTGGCTATCAAGTGGAATTTCATCATAGAAAGGCCAAAATATTTGATGCCACTGGTGAACTGATTAGAAGTGGAGAGCAAACAAAAGGTAATTTGTTCTATCTAGACCTATCTGAAGAAACATTTATGATTGCACAACTTGATGATATTTGGTTATGGCATAAGCAGCTATGTCATGTTAACTTTCATAATCTGGTAGAAATTAGTAAGAAAAATAAAGTGAGAGGTCTACCTAGATTGAAGAAACTTGAGAATGTAATGTGCAAAGAATGCCAGTTGGGTAAGATGACAAAGTCTAGTTTCAAGAGAAAAACCTTTACTTTTGAGAATATCTTAGATTTGGTTCATACTAACCTTTGTGGACTAATGGGTGTACAAAGCTATTGTGGTGCTAGATATTTTATCCTATTTGTTGATGATTATACCAGAATGATGCATGTAATGTTCTTAAAAGAAAAATCTGATGCTGTTTAATTTTTTAAGTGGTATGTGGCCAAGGTTGAAAAAGAGACAGGTAGGAACCTAAAGTGTCTGAGATCTAACCAGGGTGGAGAATTTATATCCAATGAATTTAATCTATTTTGCAATGATAGAGGGATCAAAAGACAAATATCTACACCTAGAACTCCTCCACAGAACGGTATAGCAAAGAGAAGGAACAAATCTATTTTGGATTGTGCAAGGACATTAATGATTGAAAAGAATGTTGCACAAAAGTATTGGAAAGAAGTTGTAAGTACAGCTGTTTATACTCTTAACTGAGTACAAATCAAAAAAGGTACAAATCTAACACCTTATGAATTATGGCATGGGTATGCACTGAATCTAAAGTACTTTAGAATTTTTGGAAGTGCTACATATTAAAGGATAGTAGAAATGGAAAATGTGATGCTAAAAGCGATGAAGGTATATTCCTAAGCTATTCCACAAAAAGTAAAGCTTATAAGTGTTTGAACTCTAACACTGACAAAATTGTGGAAAGTGTGAATGTCAAAGTTGATGAGTATGTAGAGAAAAATGAAGCTGACAGTAAAAGAGGACCAGAAGATTACAGATCTTTTGTGTATATAGAGGAAAAAGAGGCAAGTGACAAACATACACCTGATGCTAAGTCTTAGGTAAGCAATGTGAAGCATCAGGATAACAATGTTGAGAGAGAAGAAGAATGTGCCAAGCGACAGGAAGAAGCTATCAAGTATCAGGAAGAGGTTGTTGAGCATTCAGAAGCTGAATCTAACAATCTTGTTGGTGAACCTGATGAGAAAAATGAAAGGAGAGTAGAACCTGTTCTAGCACAATATGTAAGGAGACATCACAAACCTAAATAGATTATTGGAGATAAAGATACTAGAATTCAGACCAGAAGCAAGGCAAGAGATCCAACATGTTTACTATGTGAATTTGAGCCTAAGACAACAAAAGAGGCATTAGAAAATGAAGATTGTATAGAAGCAATGAATGAAGAGATAGACCAGATAGAGAAGAATGATACCTGGACTCTGGTGCCGAGACCAGAAAATAAGAATGTCATTGGGACAAAGTGGGTATTTCATAATAAGCTGAATGAGCATGGTCATATCACAAGAAACAAAGCTAAGTTGGTATGCAAAGGCTACGCACAAGAAGAAGGAATAGATTATGGGGAGACATTTTCCCATGTAGCAAGATTGGAAGGAGTAAGAACTCTTCTTGTATATGTTGCTTATAAATATTTCAAGGTATACCAAATGGATGTTAAGTCTGCATTTTTAAATGGTATATTAGAAGAAGAAGTGTATATTGAATAGCTAGAAGGATTTTTTGATCCAAATAGAAGACACATGAAATGCAAACTCAATAAAGCACTGTATAGACTAAAGCAAGCTATCAGAGCATGGTATGAGAGACTGCACAACTATCTAATACAAATTGGATTCTCAAGGACAAATGACACAAGCAATCTATACATGAAAGATGAAGAAGGTAAAGGAATCTTGTTAGCTAAGATCTTTGTAGATGATATTATATTTGGTGGACAAGATGCCTTGTGTAAGAAATTTTCAAATGAAATGCAAACTGAATTTGAAATGAGTATGTTTAGGGACATCAAATTTTTTGTTGGTTTACAAGTATATTAGATGGAGAAAGGAATTTTCATCACCCAGTCTAAATATATTCATGAGATACTGAAAACCTTTGGTATGGAAGATTCAAGGCCAGTAAGTACTCCCATGGCTACTGGATAGAAGTTGTCTAAAAATGATGATGATGTAAAAGTTAACCAAACTTTGTATAGATCTATGATTAGAAGGCTACATTATGTTGTACATAGCAGACCAAATATTGCATTAGCTATTGGGATTGTGGAAAGATTCTCTACCAATCCTAAGGAAACTCACATGATGATAGTTAAAAGAATCATAAGATATTTGAAGGGAACTGCTGACTATGGATTGTACTACAAGAAGCATGACAAGTTTGAACTGAGAGTATACAGATGCCGATTGGGTAGGAAATGTAGATGACAGAAAGAGTACTAGTGGTGGAGCTTTCTTTCTTGGACAGAGATTAGTTTTCTGGACAAGCAAGAAACAAAATTGGATTTCCCAATCTACTGTTGAAGCTGAGTATGTGGCTGCAGCTATGAACTGTTCAAATTTGATATGAATAAAACAATTTTTGGTAGGCATGAAAGAAGAAATCACTAAACTAGTTGTCATTTTCTGTGACAACACAAGTGTTATCAACATCTCTAAGAATCTAGTAATGCACACAAAGACCAAACACATTGCCATCAACTATCATTACTTGAGAGAACTAGTACAAGATAAAGAGGTCCGCATGGAATATGTGAATACAAAGGAACAACTAGCAGACATATTCACTAAGGCTTTACCTAAAGAAGCTCATGAATACCTAAGAAGTCAATTAGGGGTCCTTCCCCTAACTAAGGCTGCCTAGTCAAGCTACGAGCACTGCATCAATGTGCTACAAAGAATATCTAATAAATTGATGCAGAGAAAGGTTACACTTTAGGAGCAGCCTAGAGTTGTGAAAAGCACAGCAAAGCCAAGAATCGGTCATAAGAAAAGATGACAGAGGGAGAAATATTGTTACTAAACTGAAAGGATGATATCTACATCTGTAGGATGTATGTTTTTTTTGCTGCTTTGGCATTTTTGTCAAAGACAGAGATGATCACAGATGAACATAGAATGAAATTTGGAAGATCAAGACAGAGGGAGAAATTCAATGGACAGTCATACAAGCATGGCTAATTGATTTTGTATCAGAATGAAGCTAGGGATATTATTAATATTTCTGATGGACAAATAAGTTTTTGGATTGGTTGGTAATTCATGTGATATTCATATGGTCTTTCCATCAATGCCAGAGAGGGAGATTGTTGGAAACTACAATTGAAGAAATTGTTGTATTGTCATTGATGTCAAACCTTAACTGGTAAGACTGTTGCTATTTAAGAAAGTACTATATCTATTTGATTGTTGCTAAGGGGTAAGGCAAGGTTGGTAACAATAGCACCTAAGGAAAGGTTGAGTTATCTTGATACTTCAATGGGTACTTGATTATGTGGCACAATGATAAGACAATGTATTGTTTATCTAAGTAAGAATGAAGACTAAACTAGTAGGCTTAACTAAGCAAAAGTGAAGAAATCTAGTGTAAGCTGAGTGTTGTTAGTGTCGACCGAGCTAGTCTATGCCAAGTAAATTTAGTGTTGACCGAACACCAGTTAATTGTTGAGGAAGACAATATTAGCCGAGGAAATAGTTTATGAGGTGATCAAGCTTTCTAGTGAAGACTGAGAAGTTGAACAAAGTATTGACTGAGCGTCAGTATTTTGCATTTGAGGAAGAATTCAAATTTCTAGTTGACATCGTTGAATTCTTGGATTATGTAAAATGTGTTGACTTTATTTATTGATTGTATGAAAGCATTTAATGCACTGTAAAATGTTTTATTGTAAATCTATTAAGAGATTTGAGATATTTCTAGAAGGATAGCCGAAGAACATAATGTATGATAGATTCAATGAATCTAACCTAACCCTAAGATCTTCGAAGGAGATTAAGCACCAAAAGATGTATTGACCTAATAGAGGAAGTATTAAGGAAACCTAAGCTAGAGGTTGTAAGAGAGGTGAATGTTGTAAGTATTGTTGATATTATTGACTGTCTAAGCAGAGAAGGATAAAGGAGAAGTGTTGTGATTGCTTGAAGAGAGTTCTGAGCAGTTCAGTGATGGAGATGGTAAAGGTTCACAGTTAATAAGTCAGCATATGTGTACAGAATTGGATTTTATATTTGAAAAGTGAGTTGTATGTTTTTCAGATCAATATTATTGCTACTTTCTAACCATTGTAACAGTCAAAATACCTTTAACAGAGGTTGACCTAACAGTCATAGGTATAAATCATTTAAACAAGGTTGCATTCTAATGGAGTATATGTAAGTCCTATAACAAGGCACACTTTTAACAAACTGGTTTAAATCCTTTAACCAGGTCACACCTGACAGTGTGTTTGTAACCTTTGATAGGGTTGGCTTTTCACTGAGCTCACTTTAGAAGAGTGAACATAATAGTAACATGTTACAAAGTGTTTTTTCCCAAATTGGGTTTCCACTATAAATCCTAGTGTTGATACTTGTGTGAATGTTTTGGTTTGAACATTTATGTGTTTTACAAGTTAGATGCTATTGGATAAGTGGACTGTACTGTTATATATTTATGTTATGCAATCAGTAATGATCGAGTAGCTGTTGGTTATTAGATCTAATTTGTTGAAAAATTTTAAAGTTTGTTTTATACATCTGGATCTAAGAACAATTGATTCACCCCCCCCCCCCCCCCCTCTCTATTGTTCTAAATCATATTAAAATCTTCTTGATATAATGAAATAGACTCCCACTATATCACCTTCAATTCTCTATCTTGCACATGTACTCACACATTCTTTTTCTTTCATACTCCTCTCTTGGATACAAAAGTTTTTCTTTATTTATAGAAGTATTTGAACATACATATGTCAGCCACACCAAAAAAGTGTGTCAACCTCAAATCAAAATGATATTACAATTATATTTAATGCATTATCACCGATCCTAAATCTAGGACCCACTTAAGATAACCTTACAAAACGCTACCAAAAGACCCAAATATAGGTTGCACTTAAGATGTATATAATGCATATCACTTTTATCAAAACTATCAAAATACCAAACCAAGTCCATGACTTCATTAGCACAATATATGAACCCGCAGATAGATGAAACTTGATAGTATCTTTCCAAAATATGATATAGCCAATATATCAAAATTCTCTAATGAAATACAAAATTTTCTAGATAATAAGGCCACCTGGAAGAATACTGTAAGCATAATAGTCAATAAATATTGACAAAAAAAAACTATAATCAACTCCACACACCAAAAGAATTCAAGTGTACCAAAATATGTAATCCTTGAGTGGAACCAATTACACCTACCATAGAGCACAAAAACTAAACGTACTAAACCTATTTTGCATTTAATCAAAACTTTTGATACTTTACTGACAACCAATAGGTACACAATTGAGACTACCAATAAGAAACTGATACCACAAAAATTTCAATATGAGGATTTTGACATTAATGAAAACCAATGCCACCAACATCTTAACAATCTCCACCTTTGGCATTGATGAAAAAATACCAAAAACACAAAACTCCAAAACCAAAAACTCACATCCAAAAACTCCTCTTTAGTAGATACCGCATATCATGTTTTTGTTCCTTTCTTTCTCTCCCCCTTTTTTCCACAATAGAAAAGGACAAAAATATAATAAAGAAAGTAAAATAAATACAACATTTTTATAGAAAAGACTTTCTTATGCCTTTCCTTTAAAAGTAGAAGTTCCTTCTTCCATTCAACAATAGTAACCCCCATCCAAGTACACAAATTGTCACACTCAACCAATTTTTTAAAAGATTTATTCCAGTTCAAAGACTGAAACTGTTGTTTATAATCTTCTGCATAAACAAGGATGCTAGTAACATGCTCCAACTAGACCTCTACCTTGTTCTTCACCAACTAAAATTTCTTTATCAAGTCTTCCCTTTGTCTCTATAATAGAAATAATTCTTCTTGTATCTCACCAACTCTAATATTCCATTTTCTTTCCTTGTCCTTGAAGTAATTATATGTCTTTCCAAGCTCATTCAACTCTTCTTTAATAACTTTTCCTATTCCTTTGAAATTGTCTACAATAGTAGGCCATTGAAGACAGTATTTGTATATATCTATTATTTCCTTCGCATAATCCTTTGTTTGACCAATAATTTTGGAAATTTTCTACTTTACATTTTTACATGTATTCACAATAGACCTCTTAAACACACTGAAATCTACACCATACTACAAAAAACTTATTCTTAACATTTTTGGTCAATTCAGTTGGTAACTTACCAGACACACTAGACATAGTAATCCTCCTATATGATCATATGATATGTCAGTTATTGTTCCAATAATTTTTTTCTCATCGACGAGTCATCACACCATTATCCACCAATTCTATCGTACTCACCATATTCCAACAAATTTTGGACCAAATTTGAATCCACATAATCTGGTTCTTTCAGAGAAACCACATCTTTCTCCACCTCTTCTTTTTATTTTTCTTTATTTTCTTCTACTCCCTCATCTTCCTTAGCTTCTTCATCCTCTGGAATGATAACAACTTACTTCCCTTTATCATTATTTTTCTCTTCTTAGGTTTTAGAGAGGAACCACTGACAAAGATTTTAATCTTTTTTTACTAGAGGAGGAACCTTCCTCACCATGACCCAATATTATAGCACCAATAACTTCCAAATTAGAAATAGCACTCTTCTACAAAGATTTGAAATCTGCCTTACAAGCATCTACCCTATTTTCCAACACATCAAGATATCTACAAATATTTTTACCAATACGGATGTCGGCCTTCCACTCAACATTATCCTTAGTAGGTAATAACCTCAAGAATTAGAAAGATAAAGATAGGACCAATAACCCAAATCTAAAACCATATCCACTTTCAACAATCATCTTCACATTTTTAAGAAATTTTTGTAGCAACATCTTACAAAGATCCATTTGAACATTCTCCCATACAATTGTATGTGCAATATAAATAGCTAACATCGAAGTGGCACCATCATGATTTCAAAACTAAATTTTGTAAGAAACATCATGGGCAACATACTGTTTCTCTCACTTTATATTGTCCTTGATACCCAAACACTAACTTGTTAGTAGGCATGCTCAATTCTTAATACTACATTTGATGTTGATTAGCTCAATGGTACTTGTTGATTAGTTCAATGACTTTGATTGAGTGAGATTCTTACTTCTAAGTTTTATTTGATACATTTACATGATACATGAAGTTGATTATGTGATACATCTACATGTTGCATGACTTTGCACTTGATTGGTAATAATCAAGATACAGTTGTAAAATTGTATTTAGTTTGATTGGTTATTGACATAGTTATTTCTAACATAGTTGATGATCATTCTTCATACTTGATGCATAATGAATGCATAAATTTCAAACATTCAAGTAGTCATAATTGTGAATAGTGATACTTGATGGCATGATCCATTTTTAAACATTGATCAGATTCATAGGTTTCTTTGTTATATCTCCTAAAAATTGATGAGAAAGGTACTTGACAATGTCGGATTGATTTTTGGGTCATAATGAGAAGGTTTTTTATATTAGTTACAATATTGTGGCATTTTCAAAGAAGGTGATCAGGTATTCAATTTGATAAGTATCATAGTGATATAAGGCATTTATATAATGGCATGAATTAGTTCACATTTGACCTTGGTATGATTTGGTGTATTGGCACAAATATATTGACATATGGAATGGACATGATATGGATAGATGACATTGTTATTGAACATAGCATATGATAGTCTTGATATACTAGGTGAGAACTTGACAAGGGGAGGTTTTGTGACACCCTTTTCCAAATTATACTTCTTTATTAGGTTTTTCTTCTTCAATCAATGGATTTTTCTCTTTTTGTGATTATTGTGATTTTGAACTAGTTGCTAAGTATTTATTTATAAACCTTCCTTTACTATCCCTATCACTATTCATGCACCTATATGTTTTATAAGAGAATGGATTAAGAGTACTTACCTAAACAAGGTCGACAATTGTACAAGATTTCTTGAAGATGCACTGGTTATTATACCTTTCTCAAGAAATGACACTAAAAATGTTAGGTAAAATTGTAGTTTAGAACTAGGGCAAAAATATCTTATGTTTAACTTAGATTGGTCTCTTTAGTCTTTACCTAAATGTGTCAATTTGGGACTTTGTAAGCATTTGAAAGGTATTGAGGTTGTTTTCCTAAGGGATGAGAGTAGAAAGCTAAGTGGGAATGTGATGCATCTATTTAGATTTGGAATCAAATAACTATTCTTGAAATCAAATAGCTATTATAAGTCACACCCTATAAACCAATTCACACTTTATTAATTAAAAAGACTAGACTGAAGGTTCTACTTCTTGACATACTTGTGACAGGATCTGTAACAATGTATATTTGATGTAGACTGGTAAACTAATCACTTCCTAATAAGCTACACAGAAATCTCAGAATCTTTAAAATAACTATTTCAATCTATTACTGAATAGAATTAAAAGATCATTCATAAAACTAACTAAGCAATTTAGAACCAAGATTGACTTATAATCCTAGGAACCAAACATAAAAGGGAGAACTCACAATTCACAAAATAAACCAAGCATAATTGAATCATATTGACAACTAGGAACCGTACAAATAATATTGGACTAATCCATACTAATGCAGGAGCATCCTAGGTGTAAGGGAAATCTTGTATCACCCAAAAATATTTATGGTTTCTTTTCAATAAGGGCTATCTTGTGCAGAGCTTCTATTTATGGAAACTTACTTTTTTTAGTAAGTTGGTCATACAAGCTCAGAATGTTCTGATTTCGCATGTGGAGGTTCATCTTAGTCATATTAGCCTACTAGTTGAGTTTCATTGCCATATCATCTGTATCGGTGAAGTTATTGAGGTTTTTGGGTATGAAATCTTTGAGCTCAATTTTGAAGGCCTTAGAGGCCCCATATCACAATCGAACCTTGGCTGATTGGAATGTGCACAAGTTAGGCTCTATAGATCAAGTGATGCCATTTTCGAAAGGTGGTTATAATAGCCAAACAGAGTTGCGGTTAAAAAGTTATGGCCTCCAGAAGTTGGGCTACCTAAAAATATAATTTGTAATTATTTTGAGCCAACCCTGATGTAATAATTATGAAAAATAAAATAATTCTAGGGGTAGTCGGCCTTAATGGCTAAATTTTTGGAACCTTCTCAGGCGGTGAAAAACTACCTATATAAGGAAGGCCCGTGGTATTTTCTAGGGTAGTTCTGGGTAGTAGTTCGGGGTAATAATTTGAGGCTTTTTCCTACAGAATATTGTAAGGAAAATGCCCATGTGGCTTTGCATATTGTAATTCTAAAAAAAATTAATTCCACACTTGTGGAGATAATAAGAAGCCCATTTTATGTTCTTGCAAATTGTTCTTGTTTCTTTGTTTCTGTTGTGTTTGTGGTATTAAGGGGAGCCCCTTCATCACATACATATGCAACCCCATAGGGTAAATTATGTTTAGCTCTTGAAGCATACAAAATACAGTATAAACAAATAGTCAATAGTATAATATAAATGAATTGATATTTGAACACATGTAAATTGTATCATAGGGAAATCTACACTTAGTCTTCAAAAATACATAAAATAAACATATAACAAACTTGCCACATATATACCAAAATAAAAATCACTTGATAATGTGAGAAGAAGGCCCTACCTCCTCAGTTATTAGGTAACATAATTAAACTAAATCAACTTTGATCACCCATGATACATGAGCATAATAGAAATTCTAGAACTTAAACGATAATATATTTTTCATAGCAAAATCCTCTAATAGTCTTTGAAAGATACATATACTTGAATAATATAACAGTCTTGTTTTGGTTTGTTATGGCCAATGGCCAACAAACCCCATATAACCCAATAGAAACAAAAATGGTTGTTGGTTGAATACCACATGTAATCTGATAAAATAATAGTGATTATTACTAACAAATGTCTTTAATAGAAAAAGAAAAAACAACTTGTATTTTTTCTTCGCCCCTTCACCATCCACTTGCACATCTGCTCCAACGATTTCTTGTTTTTGGATCAAAACATGGTTAAAAACTTTATTAGTTTTGATATTCTTAATAGTTTTAATTTATTCCTAGATATAATCAAATGTCTAAGGTTCCTAGCACAAATGATGACAATAAGGCAAGGATAGTAAAAAGGAATAAGTAACTACTAAAACAAAGACAGTTGAATATTTCTGAGATATCATGCATATATCTACTGACGTTGATGTTTTTTCATTGATGTCTTGACATATTTCTTTATTTTTTATAGTGTTCCTAGTTTTTTCAATGAAGAGCTTGGATTGTAGGTATGACTACTTTATTGCAGATCATATGTTGTGAAGTTACAGGTGATTGAAGGGATGTCTTTAGTTGTCTTATGTTAACTTACAAAGGTTTGCATTATGATTTGAGTGAGTTTCAAGTGATTTATCAAAGACTAGTTTCTTGGATCGGTGTGGATTGGTTATGCAATATTTTTGGTTGCTAACCCAGTAATGAGTTTAGGACATGGATGTGTGTCTCATCTCGAATGGTTCATGATTAAAATGTTGGAAATCTATTTTTCTTGACTGAAAGAGGTTGATATTTTGTGTTCTTGATGAACAGTACAAAGATAGTTATGAATTATGAGACAGAATTGTTTATGTTGTTGATATGGCATTTCACGTTGCTTGTTGATGTTTCTAGATCATGTCCTATTCATGTTTCTATATTGCATTGGGTTATATGATCAAATTCAGTGATTTTTCTGTGGAATGTTAATATTTTATTATTTTTTCTTGACTTGGTGGTATAGTGTGTTGTGAAGGATCATGGTATAATTTTTAGATCCAAAGCATGTATTGAATAGGTCAATAACTAAGAGGAGGGGTGAATAAATTATTCCCACACAAACAAATAAAACTTTTCCTCTATCAGTAAAAACTTAAACAGTAATGATGCAAACTTAAGATTTGTCACTTAAGTACTAAAAATATCCATAGTGAATATATGAATGAATAACACAGGAACACCGAAATAGAGAACACCAGATTTTATATGAAAAATCCAACTGGTAAAAACCATAGAGAAGATAATTATAATAAATTAAAAAAACACCTATTAGGGTGACACTGAAAGGTGATTTATACAAAGGCTCACTGCCAGTTATGAAAATGGCTCACTACCAATACACAAGCTCACTGCTGATACATGAAGGCTCACTGTTGATAGAATAAAGGATTGATATTGATAGACGAGGTCTTAATATTGAAAGATATGAATAGATATAGAATCCACCTCTAAGATCTTCAGACTATTGTGCAAGAACATGGATCTCTTTTCGCATGAATTCGTAGTCACTTCATAAAGTCTGCACAAGCCATACAATTACATTACATATGTTGTTACATTACTTCACTAATCCCTAGATCTTTATATGTATATACATGTCAGTATCCAATATTACATATGTCACCCTTACACATAGCATGTGTAATCACCAATGCATTAGATATTATGATTACATTAGGAACTCGACAATGGTCCTAAATCTAGGACATACATAGGGGATGGTAACCACATGTTACAATATGCATCTCAAATAGGTCATAATTACAATATTACAATACATTCTACAAATACTAAATCCATCTAAATGCAATAACCAATACCAAAATATGGATACATGAAGTAGTTGATAACACTGATAGGACGTAGATAAGAAACATATTGTAGATGATATACATCCCATCTCAAACACCATGACACACTAGGGACCTGTGATATTATCATTATGAAACTTCCTTGTGTATAAACAAGGCTTCTTGTTTACAAACAAGATACAACCGATACATACCATATATTCACCAAAACTACCATATTGTTGGTATAGGGTTTTGACATCAATGACAACCAATGCCAACACTTGTATATTCTAACAATCTCCCCCTTTGTAATTGATGGAGAAACTGGTGAAAACAAAAAGTATAAGATCTTCTATGCCAAAATACTGAGATGAAAAATAATCCCCCTAAGTAGATAGATTTTCATTTTCATATCACCAAAATTCTCTCCCTTTTTTCCATATTGGAAAAGGGCTAGAGATGAAACAAATTTCTACAACAAAGCATCAATTTTCAATGTAAATACCTTTTAGTACCTTTCCTAAAGCATAGGAAACTCTTTCAACCAATTGATAAACACTGCTACTATGCAAGCACACAAGTTGTTACACATTGCAAGCTTGTTAAAAATAAATCTTCCTAGTTAGACATCTTGACATATCTACTCAAATTCCTTAGCACCAATTAAGATTTTGTTCATACACTCCATTATGTCGCAATCCTTTTCCTTCTCAAGCCAAAAGGTCTTGATCAGGTCAACTCATTGCTTCTACTAAAATAGAACTTCAACTTGTAATTCATCTACACGCTTCCTCTACACACTATCTCTAATATGTGTTCACTGAGCTCTATCTCAATCTTTTCATCTTGACCTCCATCAACAGTTGCAAGCCAACAAAGGCAGTATTAGTAGATCTTTATAATATGTTTCAAACAATTTTTTGTCTTACTGATAAGAACCTGGACAATGTCTTCTTAGTAGTGCCAAACTTCTCTTCAATTTTATCTTGTACTAATCAAAAGTCGCATCCATCCTACAACAATTTCTTCTCAACACAATCATTTTGCTGAATAGCATGCCAAAAATATTGGATACTACAATCTTCTTAATAAAATGAACTATAAGCATTTTCAAGGAAAGAGTTCTATCGATTGAAGAACCTATAGTTCTCAAACCACAAACTCTATCAAATTTTCCTCAATCCAACATGACTTGAATAACATGAGGATCAACACTATCTATCATTTTTTCTATATTTAGCTCCTATTAATTTTGATGTTCCCTCATATTCTAACTCTTATACAACAACCTCCTTAGTTCCATTTCTAACAATTCATTATGTTCTGCATTTTTCTTCATCATTCCTTTGATATTTTCTTCTATCACTTTCCATTCATCCAATGCCTTCTCTAGTTCAAATATGTAATCCAAGCATCTTTCATTTTATACCTTGATTCAGTCTCAATGAGACCTTCCTTTCCATTCTCTGTCTGATCTACATCATAGCTTCCTAATTTCCTTAATTCAACTAGCTCTTGTTCTAGTACCAAGATTCTATACGTTGATTCTTTCAACTCTCTAATGACTTCCTTGTGCCTTTCTTTGAATTTCCTGATTTGCACTCTTAGTTTCACAATACAGGCATTTTCCTCCATCATACTTTATTTTGATTCTTCATTCTTAGATTTGTTTTCTTTAATATCACTCAGGATGATTTTCTAATCTTCCTCAAAATAGAAATATCCTTCCATTTGTTCAACCTTCAAGATCTCCCTCAAGCTATTAAGCTCAAACTACAAGGGACCAAGATCTAATACCAATTATTTAATAGGTCAAATAACTAAGAGGGGGGGGGTGAATCAATTATTCCCACACAAAAAAAAAATTGCCTTTGTCGGTAATCACTTAAAAAATAATGATGAAAACTTAAGATTTGTCGATTAAGCACATAAAACATCCACAGTAAAGATATACATGAATAACATAGCGATACTGAAATAGCAAACACTAGATTCTACATGGAAAACCCAACTGGGAAAAACCAAGGAGAAGCTAATTCTCATGAATATGAAAAACACCTATTAGGGTGACATAGAAAGGTGATTTGTACAAAGGCTTACTGCCAAATATGAAAAGGGCTCACTGTAGATACACAAGTTCACTGCTAATACAGAAAGGATCACTTTTGATAGACAAAGGCTCACTGTCAATAGATGAGGGATTAATACCAAAAGATATGAATAGATATAGAATCCACCTCTAAGATCTTCCAACTATTATATAATAACAAAAATATCTTTTCACATGAATTCGTAGTCACTTAGTCTACACAAGCCACACAATTATAGTATATATGTTGTTACATTACTTCACTCATCCTTGAATACCTATATATGTACATGTTGGTATCCAATCTTACAAATGTTGACCTTACACATAGCACGTGTAATCACCAATGCATTATATATTATGATTACATTAGGTACTCAGTATTGGTCCTAAATATGGGATAACATAGGAGATGGTAACCACACATTATAGTACACATCTCAAATAGTTCAGACTTAAGATGTTACAATACATGTTGCAAATACCAAAGCCATCTGAATGCAATAACCAAGACCAAAACATGGATACATGAAGTAGTCGATAACACTAATAGGACGTAGATAAGAAACATATTATAGCCAATATACATCCCATCTCAAACACCATGACACACTAGGGACCTATTATATTATCATTTTGAAACTCCTTGTTCATAATTAAGGCTTCTTATTACCAAACAGGATAAAACAAAACATACCAAATTTTCACTGAAACCACCAGATTGTCAGTATAGGGTTTTGACATCAATGAAAACCAATGCCAACACTTCCTTGTATATTCTAACAGTGTGTTCAAGGATGAATATTTGGGTCCTAGCTATCTCTTTACAAACATGTCTTAGATTGCATTAATGTTTTTACTGTAATTGATTAAAAGTATTTGTAATTGAGGTGTTAAGGTTGATGTCGACCTTGTTCATGTTTTAAATATTGATGAAATGTATTTAAAGATGTATCAGTTGTAATTGTGAAGTGTGTGAGTGGATGTACATGTGTACCATAGATTGTGTGAAATGGTATGAGTGGGATCTATAATTGAGATAGATATTTATTGCACTTAATTAGAATTGTATTGGCATATCAGAGATTCTATCAGTCAATTCATAAATCGATGGATTGTATCCATTTGGGGTTGTAGCCCTTGTTGTTTTCTCAGGGTTGCTACCTTATGTTGTATTTGATTAGTGAGATCTAGGCTGTTAGCTTGAATGCATGTGCATTCTCCTTTGTACCTTTAACAAAGGTTATTGTTATAGTACATCATCTTGTGGGTTTGATCCTCACCATGGCTTTTTCCTTAACTAGGTTTTCATGCAAAAAATTATGGTGTTATGTATTCTTATGCTTTGTGGTTCAATGCTTTAATTTTTATCATTTAGATCTAAGTTTTAAGGTTAAGTTTTGGATTAAGTTTTGAGATTATTGGATGCAACTGATTCACCCCACCCACCCTCCCCTCTCAATTGTGTGTGTTGCCTTGTTTCTAACAATTGGTATTAGAGATAAGTCCTCTTTTTGAAGCTTGAATACTTCAGGTGATCTGGGATGGAAGCCTTTAAGAAGGAGAGTCTAAGATTTAATAGGTCAAACTATGCTATATGGAAGGGTCGAATAATTACACATTTGAGATGCATCAGAGAAGATTATTGGACAGTTGCAAAGAAAGACTACAAGCCTCATGTAGATCTATCTACTGCTACCCTTGATGAGAAAAAAGAATTTGAGTATAATATGAGAGCTAAATAAGCCTTATTGAGTGCCTTATCATATGTTGAATATATAAATGTCATGGAGCTAGAGACCGCACATGAGATATGGATAAAATTGGAGACCTTACATGAAGGAGATTCCTTTGTGAAGCAGGCAAAGCTGTAGAGTCTAAAAGGAAAGTATGGATCTTTGAAGATAAGTGAGGAAGAAAATATTCAAGCCTATGTACATAAGGTGACCAAGCTTGTTTGTGGAATCAAAAGTCTTGGTGGAAAATTGGAGGAACATAAATTTGTTTCTAAGATACTACGATCTTTTCCTCCTGCTTATGATAACAAAGTTGTTGCTATTGAAGAAATCAGGACCGTGACTTTTGTTACAAGGGATACATTTGTTGGTAAGTTCTTCTTTTGAAATGACTAGATTTGGTGATATTCTTCCTAAAATTGAATCTGCATTTAAAGTTATTTTTTCTAAGGATAGGAAAAAGTATGATTCTGGTGAAATTTCTAAGTACAAATCTAGATATGCTAAAGAATGGGAAGAAAGTGAAGAAGAGGAAAGAAAGATGCAAGAGATAGAAGCCCTAATTGCAAAGAGAGTTCCTAAGGCAGAAGGAAAGTATGAAGTGAAGCTACCTTTGAAATATTTTTTATGTAATAAGATTGGTAATTTGCTTCTAGATGTCCTAAGAGAGTACTGAGGCATAAGCCTAGAAAGTGTAACTAATGATGAATCTGAAAAGAGCGAAGATGAGATTGTGTTTATTTCTATTAGAGATGAGAATCCCACTTTATTGAATGAAGAAAAGGCCCTAATTTCACATGTTGAAATAAAATATGAATAGGTAATAGATAGTGGTAGTTCACATCACATGACTAGAGATAAGAATAAATTTGTGAAATTAGAAAATTATAGTGGTGGTGTTGTCATATTTGGTGACAATACTCCTTGTATGATTACAAGAAGAGTTTCAATTACACTTGGTGATAAGAATAACATTGATGATGTCTTATAATTTGAGGGTTTGAAGCATAATCTTTTGAGTGTTGGACAACTTGTTGATAAAGGTTACAACTTACAATTCAAGGATGAAAAGTGCATAATCTTGGGAAGTTCTAGAAATGAGATTGCATTAGGTACCAGGACCAGAAGTAATGTATTCCATTTGAATATCAAAGAGACTAGATGCTTGATTGCTAAAATTGATGGCGGTTGGTTGTGGCACAAAAGGTTTTGTCATGTAAACTTTGATATAATGTTGTAAAGATAAGCACTACAAATGTTGTAAGAGATTTGCCTAGGTTGTTGAAGCTTTCTAATATTATGTGTAAGGAATGCCAGTTGGGTAAGCTAACTAAATCTAATTTTAAGAGAAAGGCTTATTCTTCAAGTGGATTGTTATATTTGGTGCATACATATTTATGCAGTCTCACAAGGACTAAGAGTTATTATGGAGATAAATGTCTCATATTGTTCATTGATGATTAATCAAGAATGATGTGGGTTACATTTTTGAAAGAGAAATCTAAAGCACTTGATGAATTCAAGATCCTTAGAGCTATGGTTTAGATTGAGACCGTAATGAATTTGAAATGTCGATGATTAGATAGAGGTGGAGAATTTACTTCAAGAGAGTTTAATGGAATAAAGAGACAAATGTCTTCTTCACGAACCCCGTAGAAGAATAGAATTGTAGAGAGAAGAAACATATCTATCCTTGACACTGCAAGGACTATAATGATGGAAGGAAATGTACCATAGATCTACTAGAAAGAAGTGGTTAGTGCTACAATTTATACATTGAACTGAGTTTAGACAAAGCAAGGTACTAGTAAGAAACCCAATGAATTTGGTAGGGTCATGTCCCTACAGTGAAGTATTTTAGAATTTTTGGAAGCAAATGTTATATCAAGAGATATGAAGACTTAAGTGAATTTGATCCTAGATGTGATGAGGCTATCTTTATTGGTTATTCTAAAAAGACAAAAGAATACAAGTTTTATAACAATAGTTTGAGAAATATACTTGAAAGTGTTAATGCGAAAGTGGATTAAAGTTATCAGAAACAAGCCAGATCTTGCAATTATGAATCAAATGATAAAGAAGGGAATTAGATTGTGCAAGCACTGAATTAGAATGGATTAGTAGAGTAGTATGAGGAAGTTATAAATGAGGAAGAAGTGGAAACACAAGAGTCTACTACAAAATAAAATTTGAAGACTCTAAGGTATGTAAGGATGAATCATTTAGAAAATTATATTATTGGTGATAGGAATCAAGGTGTTCTGACTAGAGGAATACTTTCTAGATAGAGAGATGAAATTTGTTTCATTTCTAAAGGTGAACCTAAGGATATTGATGAAGCATGCAAAGATGAAAGTTGGGTTAAGGAAATGGAAAAAGATTTAAAATAGACTAAAAAGAACAAAACATGGATTCTATTTCCTAGACCTAAGGATAAGAATGTGATTGGAACTAAATGGGTGTTTAGGAATAAACTAAATAAAGATGTTGAAGTAGTAAGGAATAAAGATATACTTGTTTTCAAAGGATATTCATAGATGGAAGGTATTAATTTTGAGGAGATTTTTTCTCATGTTGCTATAATTAAAGCTATTAGGATATTTCTTGCATATGTTACTTACAAAGATTTCAAGGTATATTAGATGGATGTTAAGTCTACATTATTGAATGGAGAGTTGGAAGAGGAAGTCTATGTTAAGAAACCTAATGGTTTTCCTTTGATTGATCAAGGTGACATGGTTTCCATATTGAAGAAAGCATTGTATGGAATAAAATAAGAACTAAGAGCTTGGTATGCAAGGTTAGACAAATATTTGTTGAAACTTAGTTTTAGTAAAGGTACTACCAACATTAATTTATATTTCAAAATTGATCATGACAATATCTTGATTGTTGAAGTATTTGTGGATGATATCATTTTTTGTGGTGATGACAAGTTGAGCAAGGAATTTTCCGATTGGATGCAAAAATAATTTGAGATGTCCATGATAGGTGAGATGAAATTCTTCCTTAGTATAAAAATCACTCAATTTGAAAAAGAGATTCTCATATCACAATCTAAGTAGTGAAAGAGTTGTTGAAGAAATTTGGAATGGATGATTCAAAACCGGTCGGTACTCTTATGGTTACCAGTTGCAAGTTAAAAAAGATTGATGACCCTCCTAATGTAAATCAAACAAGGTACATATCAATTATCAATGTATTTCTATACTTGATATGGACTAGACCTGATATAACAAATGTAGTTTGCGTTGTTGCAAGATTTCAAGTAGAATTGAAGGAATCACATGTTTCTATTGTTAAAATGATATTCATGTCTTTGAAAGGAACAATTGAATATGGTTTATGGTATGGAAAGGATGATGATTTTACATTGAGTTCTTTCACTGATGTGGATTGGAAAAGTAATGTGATGATAGAAAAAGTACAAGTGGTGGAGTATTCTTCTTGGGAAAAAGGTTAGTCTCATGGTCCAGTAAAAAGAAAAATTGTATATCACAATGTACTGCTAAGGCTGAGTATGTTGTTGGTGTTGTTAATTTTACACAAGTGTTTTGGATGAAGAAAATGTTAAAAGATATTAGAGTGAGTATTGATGAGCCCTTTATTATTTATTATGATAACTCAAGTGCTATCAATATTTCAAAGAATCCTATATTACATTCAAAACAAAGCATATATCTATCAAATATCATATCTTGAAAGACAAGGTAAGTGAAAAGGAAATCATATTGGAATATGTGCCTACTATAGAGAACATTGCAAATATCTTCACAAAGCCCTTGCCAAAGGATACTTTTGAGTATCTCTTAGGTAAACTAGGGGTGATAGTCCTTCTTGATCAAAGCCAAAGATGCATGAATTTACATCATTCCAATGCTTTCATAGAAATCATCTTTACTCTGAATTGATGTTTTGGTGGCTACTACTCAGGGGGAGTGGTCAATCTTGTGAGGTGTGTTGCTAAGTTTTTGGGAGAGACATTCACTTGCTTTTGGCCTTTTTGACTTAGTGCATATATGTGCCTTTTTCATTGATGTCAAAGGTGAAGAGATAGCCATGTGAAAAATAATGTGGATCTTAGAGGAAGAGATTGTTATTTTTTGTAGAATATTTGGGGGAGAGATATATTGTGGATATTATTGATAGTATCGTTGATATGATTTCTTTGTGCATTGATTTGGTTTTTCACAGCATATATTTCCATCAATACCAATGGGGGAGATTGTTTGAGATTTCTAAGATATCATGCATATATGTGATTTGACATTGATGTTTTGTCATTGATGTCAACATATTTATTTATTTGTTATAGTGTTCATGGTTTGTTCAGTGAAGAGCTTGGATCGTTATGACTACCATCTTGCAGATTAGATGTTCCAAAGTTACATATGATTAAAGGGATTTTTGTAGTTGGCTTATGTCAACTTACAAAGGTTCACATAATGATTTAAGTCATTTTTAGGTGATTTATCAGATACTGGTTTTTTTATTGTTCAAGAAGTAATAGTGTTGTAGTTTTTGGATTGATTAGGCAATATTTTTGGTTGCTAACCTGGTGGTGAGTTTAGGACATGGATGTGTATGCTTAGCTCAAATGGTTTGTGATTTGGATGTTGGAAAGCTATTTTTCTTGAGTGACAGAGGTTGATGTTTGGTGTTCTTGATGAACAATGCAGAGATAGTTATGAATTATAGTTGTTTATGTTGTTGATATGACAATTCATGTTTCTTGTTAATATTTATAGATCGTGTCTTAGTCATTTTGCTAAATCACATTAGGTTATGTGATCGAATTCAGTGATTTTTTTGTGGCATGTTGATATTTTTATTATTCTTAGCCAACTTGGTGGTATAACATGTTGCAAAGGATCATGGCATTATTTGTGGATCTAAAGTGTGTTTGAGGATGGAAACTTGGGTCCTAGCTATGTCTTTTCCAACATGTCTTGGATTGCATTAATGTTTGGACTGTAATTGATTAAGTATTTTTAATTGAGGTGTTAAGGTTGATGTCTACCTTGTTCATGTTTTCCAATTTGAGCAAACGTATTTAAAGATGTAATTAGTTATAATTGTGAAGCGTGTAAGTGGATATACACATGTGTATTAGAGATTTTTTGAAGAGGTATGAGTGAAATCTATAATTGAGATATATATTTTTTGCACTCCATCGAAGTTGTATTGTCACATTAGAGATGCTATCAATCAGTTCATAAATCTTTGGATTGTTGTCCATAGTGGATTGTAGTCCATTTGGGGTTGTAGCCCTTGTTTTATTCTCAGGGTTGCTTCCCTCTATTGTATTTGAGTAGTGAGCTCTAGGTTGTAAGTTTGAATGCATGTGCATTCCCCTTTGTACCTTTAATAGGGTTATTGTGCTAATACATCATCTTGTGGGTTTGATCCCTACCGTGTTTTGTCCCTTAATTGGGTTTCCACGCAAAACAAAATGTGGTGTTATGTGCTCTTATCCTTTGGGGTTCAATGCTTTAATGTTTATCATTCAAATCTAAGTTTTAAGGTTAAGTGTTGGATTAAGTTTTGAGATTATTGGACACAACTAATTCATCCCTCCCTCTCAGCTGTGTGTGATGCCTTATTTCTAACAAAGACTCTCTTAACCCTCATCAACATGTCTAAAAAATCTCTGAGTTGGTTAGTTTTAACAGTCTTTGTTACCAAAATGACCACCTAAAAAGAAAAATGTACAACACTTTATATTAATGCAAGTTTATAGCCTTCATCAAGTTTTATAGGGCCTATAAGTAGCTAAAATATTAAATTATTATATAATTATAAAATAAGAATAAAAAATATATGCCATTATGTAGAGCTAAAAAATACTAATTTGAAAAGAAAAAAAAACACATTTGTAAAAGTTATAAGGAATTAAAAATTCAAAAATTATGACTAAAAAGTAAGCTTTTAAATATAACGTCAATCATAAAATGGCTTACATCATTAAAAGAAATTGCAAAAAAAAAAAAAAATCCTTCATATGGCTAAGAACATGAGCCTCTTGAAGTTGACCAATAAAATCATAAGTGCACTAGTGAGGGGATAGAGGAGAGAGATAAAATGATGAGGCTAATATGGCATCATTATAATGTTATTAGTTAGAAAAGTTCAAAATTTTCAAAATATTCTCTTTCTATTCGAAGATGCTAACTACCATCTAAATCTTTCAATACCACTCATACAGGTCAAGATGACTCTTTCCAAAATTAAAGGCATTTGTTTTTAGTAGGAAAACACTTTTTTAAATGATGGTTTTGTTGGTAATTAGCTATCCTCTAGCATTTAATGTGACTACTAGAGGTTAATTGTTAGTAGTTAATAAATTCTATTTATTAAAAAAAACATAGATTCTACATCTATAAAGCTTTTGATGATTTTTATTTTTTTTTTAAAAGGTATTGGTTACAAATTTGACAAACTTTATATGGAAATAGAAATTTCTAGGTCTTTTGGACATATGGTATAAGTCTATTTCATGGAAAATATCCTTAAAATAAGTTGTGTCAAATCTGAGTTTCAAAACTATGTTTTCTACTATTTCATACGATCCACAAATCCATCAAAACAAAAACTTTTTTTTTACTACTTTGTCAAGCCCCTCAAACACGCTGATTTTTTTTTAAATTAATATAGCTAAATCCAATGTAGTCATCTAAATCTCACAAAAATACATGCAATACAAGAAACTAACGAATCTCCCTCTTCATCTTTGGTTGGATTCAGTTTTGGAATCTGTGGGTGAGGCTATTGGGGATTTCCAAATGGTGGATTCAGACTCCTTTGAAATTTCTAAGACAACATATGCTTGTATTCTTGTGGAGGTTGATGTTTTCAAGGGTCTTCTTGAGAAGATAACTTTGGCTTCTCCTTTGGGCTCTTGGACCCAGAATCTTGATTATGAGGGAATCTCGTTCAGGTGCAGGGAATGCCACATGAATAGCCATCTTGTTGTGCGGTGTTTATCTGAAAAGGTCAAATCAAAGAAATCGCCTACTTGGTGGTTGGGGGCTTCTAATCACCACTATGTGGTTCGCAAAGTCTCTAAGGAAGGGGGTTCGGTTGCTTTCTCTCCTTAGATTGATCATGCTTTGGTTGGTGTTTCTGTGGATGCCTCTGTTGCTTCTCAAGTTGTCTTGGAAGCTACATATGTTGTCTCTGATGTAGCTTTGGTTCAGACTATTTTTGCTACCTCTTATGGTGTTGCTACTATTGTCCCTGATCAGTTTGTTGATGTTGTCTCTGGTAGTGATACTATTCATGTCCCTTCTGTGGTTTCTGATTTGACTTGCCCTTTAGTGGGCTCTTCTCACTCTTCTTTGGCTTGGCAGAAGGCTCCTAAAAAGGTGGAGGATGGATGGACAATAGTTAAGGGAAAGAAATGTAAATCTTCCACTCCTTTTGATATGAATTTACGTTCTCATAAGGATGGGCATAAATGTAAATCTTGAATGTCCTTTGTTGTGTTTTGTGGTTTCACTTGGTAGGAACTATGGTTGGTTCCTCTGGTTTGTTTGGTGGGGCACCACAATTGTATTGGTCTTTCATTGCCATATCTTTTAATGCTCTTATATAAGGTTTCAGGTCCTTTCAAAACCTAATTTTACGTAATCAAAACAAATCTTCATAAATATTTTATGATTCTTAAATCATTCATAAACACACTAGAAACACATATAAGAATTTACAAGATCTTACAAAGTAAAATATAATCTCTTAATTAAAAATTCTAACACCAAAAACTCTCAAAACTCCACTTTAATACTATGTTAGAAAACTAAAAATATATAAATAATCCAAAAACTTTGTAAAGAAGATTTAAACTATAAAATAATAAATGTATATTAAAAAATTAAATTATAAGTTTTAAAAAGTATACTCTTTTCATAAAAATGAAAAATATGAATATACTAATTTCACCATCATACTTCCAAAATTTTTTACTTTAGCCATATTATTCTATATAATTAGTACTTTCTTGAAATGGAATAAGCTTTGTTAATATTTAATATTCGAAGTCTTTGTGTTTTCTATATATTCTTGTGTATGAATATACCCTGTATAAACTTACATAGATACCATAATCACTTTAGGATATTTAAGTATTGTGTTTCAATCTTTGTCAAGAGATGAGAAAGTAATATGATTTATTTATTTTTAAATAATTCATTTCACCCCAAAAAAAAATTGTTCTTTGAGTGTTAATGTTTTCTAATAATAATTGTCCCGGATTCATTTATTGTGGACTCCCAATTATAGTATGGGACCTCCTTTATTATTCCAAGGACAAGGAGCATAATTGAAATATTCCTAAAGACAATATGCGAGTTGAACAAATTTATTCAATTTATGGTGGCCCACTTTGCATGCCTAGAATTGAGTTGTCAAGTGGCATTTTGAATGAGTGTAGCCAAAGCATAAAAGGTTTTAAATGAAACGTGCTCAAATTAAATACTCAAGGGAATATTTCAAACTACTCAAAGAGATACTGAAGGTATTTATTGAGTTGGAGATGGACCTCACCAAAAACATTTATCTTGTTTTCTATATCAAACCCACTTTATTCTTTCATATATCGCATTTATCCTTTCATCACAATATGCCTTTGTGGAAGACCTACTCTTATGTTTAATATTTGCAGTGCTTTTAAGCAATCATTAAATGCTTAATTTAACACTATACATGAAGGGAAACAACCCCACAAAATTTCATAGAAAATAAATAAAGTATAAGTTAAGTGGATGTATGTAAACACCTTGAACATATGAATATAGATTGATGTAATGATTAGTTATCATTATTTATGATTAGATATTTTGTATAATAAATGTTGCATTGATTACTTGTGATTAGATAATTGATAATTAATGTTGGTTTAGAAAAGTAAAATGTGGAAGGTGTGAAATTTATTTGTAGAATTAATGTTTCTAAAATCTTTATGTAGTAAAGATTTTGATGATCTAGTATAAAAATTCAAAAATCTTGGTATTTATGTTGTATAAAATATTCTTTTTTAAGGTTGTCACTTTTTTAGGTTGATTCCAATGACATAGATTTAATAAATAGTTTATGGATTATGCTTTGGATTATCTTAACCTTTTCTTCTTAATATGTCTTTCAAATCCATCTCTTATTAATTGTAGAGGGTGTGTGCTATTTTAAAATAAGGAGATTGTCAAATGACTTATAGTTCATTTTCTTGCAACTTATTGGACTATCTTTATCATCATGGAATTCAGTGAAAGACATCACACTTGAGTCATGTAAATTATCTACAATGGTGATGAAGCTTTAAGTTCATTTTAGTGCTTCAAATTTAAAGTCATAAGAATAATTATCCTTTCAATATATGAGATTTTCAAAAAATTATAGATGATTTTTGGATTCAAGTGAATGTGCATTGAATATCTTTAAATACCTATAAAAATAATAAATATGTAAAATGTGTACCAAGTAAGTTCATGTTAAGAATTAAATGGGTTGGATAAGGTTCGATATTCAAGGGGTGATTTTGCTCATATTTTATCAAAATATACCTAAATCAACATGGGCTAATGAATGTGGTAATTTTGAGCTATAGAATGAATATTTAGATATGGTGGATAATAATAGGCATAATATATGTTAAATACATAAAACTATGTATAGAAATGAATGAGTTAAGATCAAACATGGGGGAATGTATGGAGGTAGGGATATATGAAGGATTAAGGAATGAGCTTAACTTTGTTCAAGAACTTGTCATTTTTTAATAAATATGAAAACTCTAGATTATATTCAAATCCTTGACAAAAATATTTGATGCTTAGGTCATTTTCATTTATCAACTTTTTCTACATAAAAATATGCCACATGTACTCTAATCATTATATATAATATAAATTAATCAATATGAATATAAAAATGGAGGGGAAAGTGCAACACCCTTACAATATGTTATATTGACGAGATTTGACACTTTACGGTTAATGATTATAGAAAGAAATGAAAGGTCATTGTGCCTTCAAATTGAAGTTGAAGAATGCCTTTAGAGGTGAATATTGGGGAAAGAAATTGACATGAGAACTCGTAATGAAGCCAAATCTATCTTCATTAATATTTGTAATAGATATAGTTACACATGTCTACCTATTATTATGACTAAGAACTCATAGAAAACTTTCACTTCTTTGAATACGTTAAAACTTATTATAGATTATGTACTATATTGATAACTAAATGCAAGCTAATCTTATGAGATATAATACTCTTTGCCCTATACATTAACGGTAATGAGACATAATTTAACCTAAAAGAAATCTCAAATCAAAAGCAAATCAAATGTATTAAGAAGGAAGAATACATCCATTTTTAAATTTAAACCTATTGGACTAAGGTCTCATGGAGGGGGACTTCCTAAAAAATAGAGTTGAACTTGTTGAGATTTTTTAGGAAAATTTTAAAGTTGTTGGTCCTATGAATTTTCCACTTCAATTCAACTTTAAAAATTTGAATTGTGGTATTTAAGAAAGTTGGTCATCTCTTGAATACAATACCTTTGTCTTCCATACTTTGTGAATAGGAAACAAGTAAAATATCATTTTCCCTTCAAAATTATTTTCTACGAAAATTCAAAAATTAAATGTTTGACAAATGGCAAAAAATATTCCTCACCCACTCAAATATGCAATGTTAAAAAGTAGGAGCTCCTAATTTTAAGGAGAAGATTCCAAATAATCCCATAGCCAAAATAAATTTTGTTCATGGGACCCCACACAAAATGGCATGATTATTAAAATGTGCATTGACATAACTCAATGTGTTTTTCCACTCCCCATGGGACCCCACTCGTACTTGAACTAGTGATATTTTTTTAATTAGAGAAATAGTGTTTGTCTATATCTTATTAGCAAGTCCCCTTGTCTTAGGGAGAATCAATTTGAATGAACTTTTTGAGGAGGCAAGGCTTTACAAGGAAAAGAAGAACCAACAAGGAAAAAAATTATAAACGGGTTAATTTGATGTCTCTCGATCTCTTAGACTCCTGAATCTTGTGAAGCCATTAAAATGTCTTTCTTCATTCATTTAAGAGACAAAATCATGCACTTGCTTCTCAATAATGTCAAGCTCTTGTTATTCTCCACACAAAATGACATGATTGTTAAAACATAATTCGACATAATCCAATGTGTTTTCATAATTTTATTTTTTTATTTTTCATTTTTACTTTACAGATTATAAGGATCAAAGTGAAGAAAATCACACGAAAATCCATTGTAATATGTAAAACTTAATTTTGTACAAACATATACCATAGTACTATTTTATATAGAGAATAACTCCATCCTATATTGTGAAGCTAGACTTTCTAATAAGATTCATGGTTCAGATCATTCAGTCAAAGCTTCAATTCTTAGGGTAGTGACTATCAACCAAACTAAAAAGTAAAATATATAAAGAAAGTTTGAAAAAAATACCAAGTGTCCCCTTCATAAGATATACGTTTTAGTTTGATGTGAAGACGTTGCCAATTCTTACCTTGTTCACCATTCCATTATGACAAGTGACAAATACTAGAAAACACAAAACACAGAGCTGTACTGTTAAATTCAGTTGAGAAAAAGGAAAGCGTTTAAGTTTCTGATACATTGTATTTAATGTATCAGCTTTTACATTGGAGGTGGGCCTGAACAAAAGCTGCCATGAGGTACAGGTGATATAGCTGAACAGGGCAGAATTAGGAAGATCGCAGTTCCACACAAAATCTCAACGAAATTGCAGAGCACAAAAGTAGATAAAGACAAGTTAGAGAAACTCGCAAAGGATATGCCTTATCGCCATTAATGAAGCATGTACTGCTTAGCTTAAATTGTAATGCTCTTGCTCATTATTTTTCCTGTCAAAGTCATTTGTCAGTCTGTTTCTTTGATGACCCATCCAGATTTATCATGCCAAATTAACAAGAACAAAGCGGATGATTTGACATGTTTGCACGGTTACTAAGTTGAAACCAAACTACATTTTTTCTAATGATGGAGACGATGGCAATCTACTGGTATTGGCTAAATAGCAAACTGAAACGTATGATTTATAAAGGTAGTTATGAAAAGAAAACTAAGTGTTCTCTTGCTAATACTTACGTTTTAGTTTGTTGTTTAGACTTTTTCTATTTTATTATTTTTTTTTGCCACAATGGCACTTAAAAATTTTAGATTAGCTCGCTCTTAGAAACTTTAGATTGGCTTTATCAATAGTTTTTTCTAAAACAATGTTTTTCTTAAATTCATCACGAAGATTAATGTAAGCGGTTTTTGAATTCAATGTGTAAAATTATTTACATTAATGTCTAGAAACACACTCTATGATCTATCGTTAAGATGAAGGAGATCACCTAAATAAAATAATGCAAAATCTAGAATATAAGAATATTTTGCAACTTTTTGGTGATGCATACTTATTAGAATTGAACAATTCTTTATCATTTTAAAAAAGAATTATTTTTTATTTATTTATTTATTTATTTTTTATCATGATAAATATTTTATTTTTTTGTTTATTATTTTTCTTAACATTGTAGATAGATTAAAAATAAGACTTTTCTAAAATCTATATTAGTGATAATGTTGCTTTTGGACAAAATTACATATATGTTTTTCAATCAACATTTTGGATCTTTCTTTGTGATCCATCACCAAGATAATAGACAGTCAAAATGTTTTGGCTCTCTATCATCGTGATGATAGATCATAGAGTGTGATGCAAAACATTGATTAAAAAACATGTATACAAATTAATCTATAAAAAATATTATCATTATTAATTTAATTATAATACATTGATCTACTATATGATACAATATCATCTTCATAAAGCTTCTAATATATGATTGAATCATATATTAAAGTATTGTTGAAATGTACACATGAACAATACTTTACCATGTTGATAGACATGTTTCAAAAAGGGGAACCTAATTAGACTGTGTGCTAACTTATTTGAAGTGTGAGCCAATTTGTGTGGTTACATATTTGAAAATGGTTTATGAGGTGGTTCGCCATGGAATCCATCTCAAATTCAAATGATTATTATTCACTACACATTACACATGAACAATACTTTACCATGTTGGTAGACATGTTTCAAAAAGGGGAACCTAATTAGACTGTGTGCTAACTTATTTGAAGTGTGAGCCAATTTTTGTGGTTACATATTTGAAAATGGTTCATGGGGTGGTTCGCCATGGAATCCATTTCAAATTCAAATGATTATTATTCGCTACACATTTGTATGAATCAATCATTCGATATGAAATTAAAGATGTGGTAAATCTCAAGAGGGTCAAAAAGATTGGAATCATCTCACATTTGTCCAATGGACCCTATTTCTTGTTCCCGGGGTATTGCATTATGTTCTAGGCTAACATCTAGAAGATTACTTTTTGAAGTAGAGATAGGAAGAAGGTGAAAAAAAATCTAGGGTTGTGTTCATTTATTGTAATGTTTTTTTTTGGTTGATGTAAGTGAACTTTTTATAATCAGTCTTTTGGATTAGTTATGAAATATGTTTTCCATGGCATTTGGTAATCTTTTTTATTGAATCTTTGATTAAGGATTAAGTCTTTGTTGTATACTCTTGTCTAAATTTACAATTTTGATATCTATGTTATCTTTATTGGTTGCATTTCAATAGAAACTTTGTCACTTACTACATCAAGTGGTATGAAAGCTTATGTTATTACTAAATTGTGTAATAACCTATAAAATTATTGTGTGTATATTGCAATGCAAGAATTCAAAAAATGAATTTGTTTGATAATGAGGAGGCTAATTAAACAAAGGAGAGAATCATGATACCAATTACACTAACATGATGAGATTTATAGTAGAAAATTTTGAGGCCCTTAAGATAGTGTAGAGACAAGAAATGGTCATAGTTAAGGATGTTATTGATTATGAGAAAAAATGTTAAGAACCATGGAATTAAGATGCTTCAGGTTCAAATGATGAGCAAAAAAACAAGGTAAGTTCATCATGAAATTATTGACAGTAGGGAGTAGACTAAAATGTGATTTTCCATATTAATAATCAAGTTTGAATCTTGAATATTTACTAATTAGTTCAATGGTCTAGAGAAATCTTTTGATTTTGTTCAAGAATATAACTTTAATTACAAGCTTTTACTATGTCATAGTCAACTTAGATAAAATTCTATACAAGTTTCACCTTTCTTCAAAGAAAATCAAATCTTGAAATGAAATAAAAAATGATCCCAACTCTTTGAATATTAGATCTTGACTTGTGGTTTCACCAAGTCATTTATTATAGTTAGTATTTTACAAAAGAACTAATGTCAAGAGTGCATTTTTAGGGTTATATCTAGATTAAAATGATAAATTTGTGGTATCCTAATCTATATAAATCTTCCTAGATTTCATATCTAACTATAAACTCTCATTTGAGAACAATACATTTCACCATACTTACAATGGTTTGATGATTAATTATATTTAGAATTTTATATTTTGTGAAATCAAAATAAAAAATAAAGGGGAGAAGATAAGGGAAAGATATTCTAATTTTGAAGCTATGCAAAAATTGATAAGTTAGCAGTAGAATATTAGATTATCGTCTTATATTTCATTAGAAATTATCACAACTTATATCCAAAAGATTTGTGGAACATTCCTCTCCAACATCATGGTCCTTGCAGTCCCTAAATTGATTTGTTCTTCTCTTCTACACCATTGTGTTGTGGAGTCCTAGGAGAAAAAAAACTATCTCTTGATTTCATGCATCTCACAAAATGCGTTGAACTCATTTGATGTAAACTCTCCACCTATGTCTAATCTCAGCTTCTTCAATTTCAAACCAATCTCATTCTCCACCATTGACTTGAAGGCTTTAAACTTACCAAAAACTTCCGACTTCTCCTTCAAGAAGGTCACTCATACCATCTTTGAATAATCATCAATCAATAGAATAAAATATATGTCTCCTTGCAAGCTTCTAATCTTGGTATGGCCGCACAAATCAGTATGAACAACATCAAGCAATCCATTTGAATTTTCTTTCTTAAAGTGGAAAGTAGTTCTTGTTTTCTTACCCAATTGGAGTTCCTTACAAAAATTGTTAGCAGGCTTCTTCATCTTAGGCAAATATCTAATAGAAAAAGTAGAACTTATGGCAACAATATTATCAAAGATTACATGACACAATATTTTATGCCATAACTAGCTTTCATCTATCTGAGCATTCAAACAAGTCTTTTGACCACAATTCAAAATAAATGCATTACCTCTTGTCTTGGACCCGGTAGAAATATCTCTTCCGCAATTATTTAAGATCTTGCACATGTCACTCTTGAAATGCAAACCATATCCTTTGTCTATCAAATGATTGATACTAAGAAGATTATGTTTTAAACCTTCTACATGCAATACACCATCAATATTTTTTTCCATCCAAAGCAATCGAACCTCTACCTTTGATCTTACCACTAGAGTTGTCACCCCATTTCACTTCTCCACCATCATACTTCTCATAGCTTATGAATTTTATTTTGTCTCCAGTCATATGATGAGAGCATTCACTATTAATAAAACACTTATATTCTTTGACAACTTGAGTGGCTAAAGATTTATCTTCAATAACATCATTAGTAGTAATAGAAGGCATGGAATATTCAAATCTATGATATACATGAGTTACCATATGATCATACTGACCCCTAAGTTAGTAGATCTCTTTTGTGCTCTCTTTTGTCATGTGGTCATTACCCTTAGTTTGTCCTTTCTTGGGGGAATCTCATAGTGGACATGTCTCTTGTGGGTGCGTGTATGCTCGTTTAAAGCTGTTGCTCTTATTAAGGCATTTGTAATCACTTTAATATGGGGGCATACACTCTACTCCTTGTTTCACATTTTGTACATACACAACGTAATCTCTCTTATGCAGATGGCTAAGGATACATACTCTCCTTATGTTCATTTTTTCATTGGCATGCCCTTGTGCATTATTTAGTGGATCCCTTAATTGAGACAATGTGTTCCTTAAGGAATGATCCTCCTTTTCTAGATCCCTTTGAAGACAATCATTTCCTTAGAACTAGTCGCCTTTTTAGGATCCCTTATGGAGATAATATTTTCCTTAAGTATTGATCCCTTTGTTTTGATGGGTTAACTATAATAACAAAATTTTCTAGACTATCAATCTCATCTTTTGTAGAAACACTTTCTCTTTACATGATTCATAGTAAGAAATGCCTTTCTAGGATACTCTCTCTCTCTCTCTCTCTCTCTCTCTCTCTCTCTCTCTCTCTCTCTCTCTCTCTCTCTCTCTCTCTCTCTCTCAAGAGATGCCTCTTCTATCTTGATTTTGGATTTCATGAGGACTTAGTCACTTGGGGGCTTGATGTTTCTTTGTCTCCGTGACCTTGATAAGATCATTCTTATGCATTGATCTACTTTAACGTGAGCATGAGGTTTTCTCATACTCCCACTAAAGTGGGGGCTAAATGTACTATCCAAAAAATTTATCACCCATAATTGGATCCTATGTTAAGACCCATTTTGGTGATTTCAAGATCTAATGTTCATTATGCTTGATCCTGGCAACTGGATTCCTCTTTTCCTTCTTATTTTCCACCTTCCCAACACCTAGTTAAAGTGTAGGATCAAATTCCTAGGTATAGAATGGCTTAGGATTTCTACACCCAAGTAATGGCTTATCCATTCTATACCCAGTACAAAACAACTCTTTTATTTTGTACCTGAGGTTTTTGGCCCAAATTTGGCTCAGAACCCTATGTCAGGGTGTTAGTGACAAAATAGATCCCGTGGTTGGTCTGGATTATTTTTAAATCCCAAAATGATGGATGATGCATATAAACACCTTATCTCTCTTCATTTTGATATCAATTACTATCCTCATTCATTTATGATCAAGAAGCATTTGAGCAATCAAGAGAAATTGAGCAATTAGATTCAATATTTGAAGGCAAGCATCCAAGATCTAGTTTCTCCAATTCATTCAAGTCAATTAAAAATAAATCTTCTCCATTGAAGAAATTTTATCTCCCATGATGGCCAAGTAGAGGAATTATCAATCAAGAAAGAAGATCCTTCTGCATTCATCTCTCCTTCATTGCAAGCAATTATCAAGCATATCTACATTGAAGATCTAGGATTGGTGTTCATAGATCCATGTATTTGTGGGGGAATCCTTGATTCCTATTCTATAAATCAAGGTCAACTCCTTGATTCCAAGAGCATTCAAACATCTTCATGGGTATGAATGATTCCAACATCCATCCACGAGGGTTTATGCAAGTTGAATCAAACATTTACCTTTTTACATAATTTCCCTTTATGCAATTTTCTTTCATTTTAAAGGTTGATACCTTAACTAGGTTTTGAACAAGGGAAAATTCTTTTATCCAACCTTTTCCCCATTTTTTAGTGTGTAGGAAGAAGCTACAGAGATGCCAAAATATTTTTAGGTAGATCGGGAATAGTCAGAGCATCCCTAAAAGTTTCAGGTAGAAACCCAGGGTACAAAATGGTGCAACCATTATGTACTTGGTTATAGAATGGATCGATTGATATATACCCTCTATATCCGGCTAAAATTTGAGTATAGAACAAGTTTCAGCCTTGGGATCTTAGAATAGTTGTTACAGTTATTTTCGGGATTCCATTTGTCTGTTATTCAAATCTGAAGTTAGATGCATAAAAATCTTTCATAATCTACATTTCTTATTTCATTATCATTTCCCATTTCAAAATTACATATTTAGCAAAGGATCACTACCTTGTTTAGCGCTTGAGTCACCACTTGAGCCTACTAGGCCATATTCCTTCTAAATGTGCAATCTTAAAAAGGAGAAGTAATATTCCTCTTTGTATTGCTCTCATTTTCATATTGTACCAAAAGAAAGAAACGATACAAATTTTATCTCACTTTTGTTATATAATTTCTTTATGAAGAAAAAGAATTTGAATTTATTAATTGGTAATATACATGCACATGTGAGAATTAATTTCATTTGGGTTCAAATCTCCTCTTGTCGCCAAGTCGCCTAAACTTTTCTTAACCCTGGGTTCACTCGGCGACCATGCGAAACATGCTAACCGCGCAACCGCGCTTTGCTTACCAACCTCGGGCCCACTCTGCCACATGTCATCCCTCTATCCGTTCCGGCCACCACATGTGAGAATTAATTGGTAATATACATGCACAAGGCGATCCTTCTCTTTTCTAACCCTATTAATTGAAAATCTAATCAAATATTTGAAGAAAAATTTCATTAAAAATATATAAAAAAATGGATATATAATATTAATCTTATAATCAAAAGAATTCAAGTATTCAGTCAATCATATATATACGGGTGATCCCACAATACTAGATTACACTTTTTGGACAACTTTAACATTGAAATCAACATTTTGCACTAAATCTTCACTTTCTAACACCTATAGTAGCCAAACCATTAAGAATTTGAAGATGAAGTAAACTAATCATTTGTGAGATTTTTTGTGTAGATTCTAAATATACATTTTTAAAAATAGGCATAAATTATGCGTATTTTTACATAACTTTTAATAACTTAAGTTTTATCTTAATTGATACTTTTCAAAACTAACATTTACTATATAATACATAACATTTTTTAATAGAAAGAATAAAATTCTAATTTTTAAATTTAGATTTGTCACACCAATATCTAGGGTATGGATTTTTTTTAATAATTTGTTGGTTTTGGTTAATAAAGAAGCATTACAAGGGTGTTGAACCTTGCATAGAAATAGCCCAAAGGGCATATAGACTATGCAAGACAATTAGTCCAAATACATTAGTAGCAAGAAAAGAACTTCTATCTAACCATTGAAAGAGTGAGGAAAGAAAGATGACTAACAACCCAGGGTGAATCCACAATAGTGGGTTACACTTTTTTGCTTGAATGGACACTTAACTCTGCATTTTGAAAAAAACTTTCAGATTCAGATGCATATTGTTGTTAAACCATTTGAAATCAGAAGATGAAGTGAATTAGATTCTTTTAGGATTTTCTATCTAGATTCTAAATATATTTTTGATTTTTATTTTTGAATTGATTTAAATGGTATTTTCTTTCTCCCACGAAAATTGGTATGTTGCTAAAAATGTCATTTTCAAAGAGTTGCATTATTTTCATAGAGCATAATGTTTTTCCTAAAATAGATATCAATGTGCTTCTTTCAAATTTAGTTTTGTAACATCCAAATGGAGGGCATGCAATTGGTTTGACAATATTATCACGATTAGTGTATATTTTATTAATGTTTGAAGTTGACTTACCTGTAATTTTGACATACCTTGACTATATAGCTTATAACTTGTAATGTATTTGTCCAATTTCATTTATTTTTTTTTTGATAGAAAGAGAACTTAAATACCTAGGGCATAGATATTTTTTAGAGTTTTTTTTCTCTCATTTACTATTTTTCCATAAGCATCAAACATAGAGGTAGACATACAGTGAAATATCTATGTTTAGTAAAACTAAAAATACAAAGTTATAATAAACTAAATATATATTAACATTATAATCATTGGAAAGATTTTTCTTAGTAGTACCTTACTACATAGATAGTTTTTTCAAATGGATTCATGTGATCTGCCAAAAGATAAAGTCAACATGATTTTTTGTCATCATTTTAATAGGTGTGAAGGAGACTCCATTGTAGGTATGAATGAGGAGTATAGATGTTATATCAATATTTGTTTTATCTAAGAGGGTTTGAGCTAACCATTTGTAATTAATTCCTTCAAATGGAACTTCTCAAGGCTTAAATCATCATATTTTATAAAAAAATGTGTTATTTCAGCAAAAATCAACATGTCTAAAAAAGTGTAACCCACTATTGTGGGGTCACCCCCCATTTAGGGGCAAGTAACAACATAGAACCAACAAAAAAACCACAATAAAATATCCTCAAAAGGGAGCAAGCAAAGGATTGAGCCAATATAGGGTCTAGTTTGATGCTTAGCACTGGGCAAAATCCTATTCTAATCCTCTTGCAGGAAATTAAGGAGCTCATAAAGATTGTCTTATTCATCATTCTTCACAACATTCTACTATAAGAGACAAAATGTAGTAGAAGAGATATACATCATTGTGCATCCAAACCAAGCCACACTCTTTATTGATTTTTCCATATCAGAAAAATGATTCTTCAAGAAGTCAACCTTTTAAATAAGAACCTTTATCTCTGAAAAAGAAAGGCACCCAACACAACCCTTGAAGTTTGTGTGAGCATCATCATATTCCTAAATTTCCACCACAATGGCCTTCAAGCTATTTGAGATGTGTGAAGTATTGCAAGTCTTCAACAAGGTCTTTAATAGCTTGAGTTTTTTCCCTTTTCCTATTCCCCTTCCTTCCCTCTTGGTCAACCCAAAAAATCTTCTTCTTTCCATATTTGACAGCATCTCTAATAGCCACTATGATTGCTTTTCCTCTAGCATCCTTTGGTGGTCCCATACCTTCTAGGGTGAACCCTTTCAACATTTACTTTTTAGGATCCCTTGGCTAGCTAGAAAAATTTCAATCAAAGCCCTTTCTTTCCACTATGGACCCTTTACCTTTCCCATCTCCTTTGTTAGGATCCTTCTTAATCCTATCACCATCCAAATTAGGTCTAGCTATTCTACTTTTAGCTACTAGGCCAAAGATTTTACCTCCCTTACTGACACCTCCACCAGTGAAGCTTTTTTCATTTTCCCTAGCTTCTAATCACTTTATCCCACATCGTCTGTAAACCTAAACCATATCCATTTTCCTTGTGAGGTTTGAATGACTAGTTTCTTTCCTTTGTATGATACCAAAATTAAACTGAAACAAGTAGAAAAATGAAGCGACTGATGCAAATTTAAAATGACAAGACATTGGGAAGGAGGGTAGAAAATTCTTCTTTCATGTGTCACTCATGCAATGTACTTTCCAGGCTTCATAGACTTAGCATCTCTTTGTCTCTTCATAATACTAATTCAAATATTTGGCATCCCCATTATGAAGGAGAAAATATAATGCACCATTATTACTTCATTGCCCTTTCTACCTCCTCTTCCAACCATCAATATATAGACCATAATAAAATAATAGCATAACATTTTAACCCCATTATTATTATTTCTAATTTTAATTTCTCCCCTTAGGAGAGTTCTTATATTAAGTGGAACCTCATCAATGTGTCTCCAACATCTCAAACCCTCAATAGAGCTTCCATTATATCTACCACCATATTACCCTCTTTGTATGTGTGATCAATAACAAAAAAATCAAGCCCTAACATAAGTTTACAAATATCCCCTATAATTCCTTCAATAGACTTATTAGCTTTGTTAAAGCCTTTGACAATATTAACAATTAGTTTTGAGTCCCCTTCAATGGCCAAAATTGTCACTCCAATTGAGATATAAATTTTAATTCCCCATAATAAGATTGTTCCTCCCACCTACTTATTATTATGACCATCTAAATTATCTATGAATGCAATAATAATTTTCCCAATAGAAGACCTTTTGACACCACCTATAGTGGCCTTATTCATTCTTGTTGTACTATCAAATTTCACTTCAAACCAACCTTGATTTGGTGGTTTTCCACAGGTTTTCTTCATTTCCATTCTCTAGGAGTTGTAAAAATTAGCATAGGTGCTAGCTAATTCCTAGTTACCTGCAATCCTATCAAAAAAGGGAGTAGGGGGAATGCAGGGCACTTCTTGATGCAAGGGTAGGATGGGGAGAGGGGCCAAAGTCACACCCTAACCAGATCCACCTTGTAGAGATCACATGCGTAAGAAAATAAACACACAACTGTGAGAGAGAGAGAATGCATAACAACTTCTTATATTTATTCAAATTGACTCATACATGTCGAGCTGTAAGGCCTTCCCAGTTTAGGCCAGATATTACAATTCAAGTACAGAAGTCCTCCAACATGTGAGGATCTGAAACTATCTTCAAACTTCTAACTATCTATCCTGATGTCCTAATCAATGTCCCAAAACTACAAACAAAGATTACAATATATACAAGAGGCTACCAAACAAGTCAGCCTCCAGATCCACCATCAATGAAGGGAATGACTAGATCTAGGTCCACATGCTTCCCAATGATAGATACCAGCATTAAATCTGTAACCATAATTAATTGCACAAGTTGGCCTCAACAGGAAACTAAAAAAAACACCTCGGTAAGAAAGGATAATCGAGTGCCAAATAAGCATCATCAAGCACTAGTGAATTAACCGAGTGTTGGAGAGATAATTGATCAACCTTGGTTAACAAAGGAAACTGAGAAACTACCGAGCCAACTTGGTCAAAGTGAGAACCGAGCAACATAGGAAAACACAAACATGTTTTTGGTGACATGGGATTGAAAAGGACCTGAGATGCTCCTGCATCACACACCTGGGGTTATTTGAAATGATTCTCTGAATCATGAAGTAGGTACAATCCAAGCTGAATCCAACTCAGATTGTGAAATCCATGAGCTGTATTCAATCGGTATATTCTTCCACTTTACCAGATATTCCATATATTATTTTCCTCTTGTACTTCTGCCAACTCTTTGTTCCAAAATCTGTTCAACTTCTTCTATATGTTTCTTAGGATAATCATTCGGTACTGTCATTTATTCATCCAACTCATCGTACTCATACAAATCAGCAATATTGAATATAGGTGATATATCCATGTCATTAGGTAACTCAATCTCATAAGCATTTCCACTGTCAAATTTCTTCAAAATCTTGCAAGGACCAAACTTCTTCATTTTCAACTTCCCATATGTTCCAACAGGAAATCTTCCTTTCTTCAAATGAACCATTACTTCATCACCGACTACAAAATTCTTATGTCTTCTAGATCTATCAAACTTTGTAATTTTTATTACTCTTCTCCAATTTGTGTTTCACATCTTCATGTAATGTCTTCATGTAGTCAGCAAACTTTACTCCTTCAACACTTTTTTTTCCTTCATCAATAATATCCCTCAAATTTGATATACTTCTTGGTTGTATGTCATTTTAATGCAGGAGCATTCTAGGGTACTTGGTGAATCTGCATGGGAGGTGTGTGTTTGGCCAGTGTTACTTGGTTGCAGCCTTAACTGACGGTCTCAGTTATTGAAGGAAGCTCGATCGCTGAAGGAAATTGGTAATCTTTGGCACTCAGTGAAAGTGTTACTCGGTGATGCCTGCAATGCTCGATCGACACTGGTGCTTGGTGATGCTTGGCATGCTCAGTTATTTCATTATTTCTCGGTAGTTCTGGTTTACCGACTAGAGTTCTATATGATTTATTGGGCCAACTAGGTGCATTTATTGTTGGTAGCTGTTGTTATAGACCGACATATTGAATTAAATGTTTGTAAGGCTATGTTGAAGCTGACTTGTATGGCATTTAATATTTGTTTCTAGGAGTTAATGGTTTCATCCAGTTGACTTGTGGCTGATGATTAGTATTTAAAAGGGTTTTTTGGTAGTTATTTGGGGGGACATCATCATCATAATGGACATCAGTTTGGATGTGCTAGAAAAATTGGAGTTGGTGAAGTTGTGGAAAAGATCTTGCACGATCTTGCAGATCAGATTGTTATTTGATAGTTGTAGTTGCAGAGCTAGTGGCTTGCACACTTGGAGAAAAGGAGATTGCTTGGAGGCTTGCGAGCTCAAGTTTAGATCTATCTTAGGGTTTCCATCAGTTGTTGATCGTTTCAGAGCTGAACTAGCTAAGGTTGTATTGGATATGTGTGGATCTTGAAGAACTTATTTCTATTTGTAATTGGCCCTAACCCAAAAGGCCTTACAGTCGGGCATGTTAATGAAAATTGAGTTGAAACATCTTGTTGTGTTGAGTTTTCCACTGTGTAATTCTGAAGCTGCAAGGCTGAATTTTCCTTAATTGGATCCTCCCTTCCTTGGTCTGCATCAAGTGGTATCAGAGTAGAGTTGATCTTGTGGAGCGAAGGTTGACCTAGCAAGGCTGATCTTGCAAAGTTGATCTTGTTCGTGAAGAGATCGTATAATCTAAGCTGCAGATCTGTGGCATTGAACTTGTGGATCTTTCCCTAGTTGTTTGTGCAAGGTGGCAAGTTGATTTGACTTGCATACAACTTGAAGATTGTCACAAGGTGGTTGGTGTAGGGTTTGATGCAGAGGTTTTCTCTTATCTTTAAGGATGCCTCTAAGAAGATTGGACCCTAGAGTACTTGCAGATCTCTGTGATACTATGGAATCTAGGATTACAAAGAAGGTGAAATCAGATTTCAAATCTAAGATGGAGTTGATGAAGAATGACATGGTCACTGAGATCATGAGAGTTATTATTGGTGTACCTTAGAATGTTGGTACTGAAGATGGTTATGAGGAAGCTGTTGAAGACTTTGAACTTGTTGGATCTAGTGGTGATGACTGGAGGGATATATTTGGTGAAGACAAAATTGCTTGGTTGCCTAGATCTGGAGCTCGGTTAAGTAATAGTTACCGAATGGAAGTTTCTACTTTATTTGGTACTTTGAAGCCTGAGAATTTGATTTATTGGATTGGTGAACTTGAATATTTCTTTGAGCTAGAAGAAATTGAAGATTCTCTTCGAGTGAGATTAGCATAGACAAAGTTAAAAGGACATGCTGCTCTTTGGTGGAAAGAACTACAAAGAGATAGAGAAGGTGAAGGTGAAATGAAGATCAATCGGTGGAGGTTGATGGTGACTAAGTTGAAAGCTAAGTTCATACCTTTTGACTATGAGCTTGACTTGTTTAAGAAGTTGCAGAATATGAAATAGAAGGATTTGTCTATTGAAGATTATACCGAGGAGTTCTACAAACTTACTATTCGATCTGGACACTGAGAGCTTGGTAAGGAAAAGGTAGCTCGGTATGTGAATGGTTTGAGATTCAATATTCAGGATGAGCTTGGTATGCTGAAGATTGATTATGTTGAAGATGCTTATCAGTATACTCTGAAGGCAGAAGATAAGTTGAAGAGGAAAAAACATAGTAAATCCCAAGGGAAGGAAAAGATTGATCACTCGGTGAAGGATAAACTAACTGATGCAGAAGATGAACATAAACCTATAGAACCAAAGAAGAAGACATGTAGAGTTATCTTTAAGGGTACTTGCTATAACTGTGGAGAATAAGGACACTGTTCTTTTGAGTGTACATAGAAGAAGCTTGGTGATCGATGAACTATTGTGGTGAATGAGAATGAACCTGAATCTGAGAAGTTGCTTCTTCGGTGAACATTGCTCAGTACAAAGGAGGAACCTTGCCAGAGGAGTAACTTGTTTAGGACTTGATGCAAGTCTAGAGGTAAACTCTGTGATGTTATTGTTGATAGTGGTAGTACTAATAACCTTGTTGCTGAGGATATGGTTTAGAAACTTGGGTTGAATAGAATGAAGCATCCGACTTGTGGCTGATGATTAGTATTTAAAAGGGTGTATGGGTAGTTGTTTGGGGGGACATCATCATCATAACATACATCAGTTTGGATGTGCTAGAAAAGATGGAGTTGGTGAAGTTGTGGAAAATATCTTGCACGATCTTGCAGATCAGATTGTTATTTGATAGTTGTAGTTGCAAAGCTAGTGGTTTGCACACTTGGAGACAAGGAAATTTCTTTGAGGCTTGTGAGCTCAAGTTTAGATCTACCTTAGGGTTTCCATCAGTTGTTGATTGTTTCAAAGATGAACTAGCTAAGGTTGTATTTGATCTATGTGGATCTTGAAGAACTTGTTTCTATTTGTAATTGGCCCTAACCCGAAAGGCCTTACAATCGGGCATGTTAATGAAAATTGAGTTGAAACATCTTGTTGTGTTGAGTTTTCCACTGTGTAATTCTAAATCTGTAAGGCTGGATTGTCCTTAATTGGATCCTCCCTACCTTGGTCTGCGTCACATTTACAATCTCAAAAGATGTTTTTCCAATACTCCTATTCATTGAATTATTGTATGTAAACTCTGCTTGTGCCAACATAGAATCTCAATTACTCAGTGTGTCTCCAACTAAGCATCTCAAAAGATTACCCAAGCTTCTATTCACAACTTATGTCTGTCCATCAGTCTGTGGGTGAAATGTAGAACTATATTTCAACTCGATGCCAAACTTTCTCCAAATGGTCTTCCAAAAGTATCCAACAAATTTACTGTCTCGGTCAGAGATGATACTCCTCAATAATCTATGTAATTTGACAATTTCCTTAAAGAAAATATCTGCTATGTGTACTACATCTGATGTCTTTCTACAGGGTATAAAATGTGCCCTTTAGAAAATCTATCCACAACAAAAAATATAGAATCATTACCTCTCATTTTCTTCGGTAAGCCAAGAACAAAATCCAAACTGATATCAATCCAACGTTTCTCAGGAACAAAAATCGGTGTATAGAATCTAGTATTCTAACTTACTCCTTTTGCAACTTGACAAATTCCATAACTTTTCACAAATTTTTGACCATCCTTATACAACTGTGGCCAAAAGTATTTCTCCTCAAGAAAATTCAATGTCTTGTCAACACCAAAGTGTCCAGCCAAACCACTACTATGTTTCTCCTTTATCAAATTAGATCTCATTGATCCTCTTGGTATACACAACTAAATAACTTTAAACAACATACCTCCTTGAATGAATTATTCTTCCCATTTAGTACTCGGTTGATCTTGAATAGGTGCTCTACACGTTCTCCACGGCTCAAAAAAATTAGGATCAAATTCATAAGAATCTCTCATGTCATCAAAACCAAGAACTTCAATTTTCATCTCAATCATCAAAGATCTTCTACTTAATGCATCAGCAACTCAGTTAGTGACTCCACTCTTATGCTTTATCACAAATGTATAACTCTACAAATATTCAACCCATTTCATATGTATCTAATTCAACTTATTCTGACTACCCAAATATTATAAAGCTTTAAGATCGGTATACAACACAAATTCACTCGGTATCAAATAATATCTCCATTTCTTTAGGGCTTAAACAATAGCATAGAATTCTTGATCATACACATAATATTTCCTTTTTTCATCATTCAAATTTTCACTAAAGAAAGCAATAGGTTTACCTTCTTGACTCAACACAGCTCCTATTACACTTCCACTTGCATCACATTCCACTTGAAATACCTTATTGAAACCAGACAATGCTAATATAGGCAATTCAACAACATTCTGATTCAGAGTCTCAAAACTTTTATTAGCTCCATGTGTCCACTTGAATTCTCTTTTATCTCCTCTCATAGTCTCAGTCACAACATTACAAATTGAACTAAAATTCCTAATGAACTTTTAGTAAAAACTTGCCAAACCATGAAATGATCTTACCTCACTAGCATTATTAGGTGTAGGCCAATTCAAAATAGCTTCAACCTTTTTAGGATCCATCTTCAAACCATCAGCTGAAATCACAAATCCTAAATACACAATCTCCTCTTTCATGAAAGAACACCTTTTTAGATTTACCAGCAACTTTTCTTCTTTCAACCTCTGTAATACTTGTTTAACATGCAACAAATTTTCTTCTTTGGTCTTACTAAATATTAGAATATCATCTAGGTATACAATAAAAAATTTACCTAAGAATTTCTTCAAAACTTCATACATCAACCTCATAAAAGTACTCGGTACATTAGTTAAATCAAAAGGCATAACCAACCACTCATACAAACCTTCTTTTGTCTTAAAAGAAGTCTTCCACTCATCACCTTCTCTGATTTTGATATGATGATACCCACTTTTCAAATCAATTTTGGTAAAATACTTTTCTCCAGTCAAACTATCCATTATGTCATCCATTCTCGGTATAGGAAACCTCTATTTCATTGTTATCTTGTTGATTTCTTTGGAATCCATACACATTCTCCATTCTTCTTAGGTTCCAATACATCAGGTACTGCACAAGGACTCAAACTTTCTTAGATCAAACCTTTATGAAAAAATTATTGAATCTGTCAGTTCAATTCCTGATTATCGGTAGGTGTCAACCGATGTGGTTCCTTATTCAATAAACTAGCTCTAGGGATTAGATCCATGCAATTATCAATGCTTCTCTTTGGTGCCAATTATCAGGTACATTATTAGAAATGATCTCACTGTACTCGGTGAGTAACTATCAATCTCTTCAGGTATGCTATCCTCTATTTTCTTACTCAGTTTGTTGGGAATCACAACAAAACATACATCATTCTTCTTGAAATCCTTAACAAACTTTCTACCTTCCATCAAGAAAACTTTCACATATGTACAAACACTACTAACTGGTTCTTCAATCAAAGGTAACAAGATTTGTCTTCTTCCATCAACCCAAATAGTATATTTATGCAATCTCCCATCATATATAGCATGTCTATCATATTGCCAAGGTCTACCCAACAAAATATGACAACAATCCATAGGCATGATATCACATAACACCTTATCATAGTACTTTCCAATTTTCAAATTCAAATAACATTGTTCACTTATCAATAGTGTATGCTCATCTTTGATCCATGAAATTTAATAGGCTTCGGGTGTTCCAACCTTTTCAACTTTAACTTTGTAACCATTTCCTCAGATGCCAAGTTCTCCAAGCTTCCACTATCAATGATTACTTTCCATACTTCATCAGAAACTCTACATCTGGTCTTGAACAAACTTTTCATTACTAGATCTTCCTTATTAATTTCACTCCAAAGTGCTCTCCTTCCCATGAAGTTCTTTTCCTTCTCAGGTTCATTCAGTGACTCTTCTTTCACCAAAGAATTTCTAATGCTACCAACCTTCTTACTTGCATGTGTACACTCAAATGATCTATGTCCTTCTTATCCACAATTGTAACAAATTCCTCAGAAACCAACTCTATTATAACCACATCGGTAATTATTGCCTCTTCCTCTAAATGAACTTTCACCTTTCCACTTGGTCTTGCCTTTATCCAGATTTTTCTTTTCTGGTTCAGATATACTATTTTCACCATAATATCTACCTCTTCCTCTAGGGAATCTACCACCTCTACCTCTTTGTCTTTTCTCATGTCTTTTTTTCAATTTCTCCCCAGGTTTCAATGCAAATTGATCTAGGCTTCTTCAATGTTTTCCAACTTAAAAAAATTGATTTCTTCTTGGATGGAAACTCTCAATCCATTCAAGTACCTAGAAATTATTTCCACATCATCTTCATCATGTCTAGATCTGATATCTAATCTATAGAATTCCTCAGTATATTATTTTACCGAGCTATCTTTCTGCCTCAAACTTTGCATTTGCCTAGCTAGTTTAATCTGATAATCACAAGGTAAGAACTTTCCTTTCAACTTATTCACCATCTTATTCCATACCTTAATTTTTTCTTTGCCTTTCCTCTTTCTGTCCAACTAGAAATGTTCCCACCATAAGAATGCATGACTTTTCAACTTTATGCTTGTAATTTTCACCTTCTTTTCCTTAGGGACATTTTCGTATTCAAAGTACTTTTCCATATCGATGATCCAGTCCACCAATTCATCTGAATATAATTTTCTACTATACTCAAGAGGATTGACATGTGGTGTAGACTTCAGGTTTGTCAAAGCTTTCAACAATATTTCCTCACCTTGATCCATCACCGGTGCAGGTTCTACATCACCTTGTTCTTCCTCAATTTCATCATCACTAACATCTTCAAGATGTCTTCCTCTTTGCTGGTTTCAATAGCTTCTAATCTAGCAACACTTGTTGTGTCAACATGTCTGCCAATCCTAGATCCACATCTCACCTCCTAGAAACCATCTTGAAACCCTCTGCAATTGCAGGCTAGATTACAATCTGCTACCCCACAACAAATCAACTAGAGTTTTAGAAGAATGAACCCTCAAACCTAGATTCGTAAACCTAGATCCAGATCTCACCTTATCTGATACCACCTAATGCAAGGGTAGGATGAGGAAAGGGGCCAAAGGCACACCCTAACTAGATCCACCTTGTAGAGATCACACATGGAAGAAACAAACACACAAGTGAGAGAGAGAATGCAGATCAACTTCTTATTATTCATTCAAATTGACTCATACATGTTGGGATGTAAGGCCTTCCCGGTTTAGGCCAGATATTAAAATTCAAGTACAAAAGTCCTCCAAAATGTGAGGATCTGAAACTATCTTCAAACTTCTAACTATCTATCTTGATGTCATAATTGATGTCCCAAAAATAAAAACAAAGATTACAATATATACAAGAGGCTACCAAACAAGTCAGCCTCCAAATCCACCATCAACGAAAGGAACGACCAGATCTAGGTCTACACACTTCCCAATGATAGATACTGACATTAAATCCACAACCATAATTAATTGCACAAGTCAGCCTCAAAAGGAAACTAAAACAAACACCTCGGTAAGCAAGGATAATCGAGTGCCAAACAAGAATCATCAAGCGCCAAGGAATTAACCGAGCACCAGAGAGATAACCGACCAACCCCGGTTAATAAAGGAAACCAAGCAACTACCAAGCCAGCTCGGTCAAAGTAGGATTTGAGAAACACAAGAAAACACAAATATATTTTTGGTGACATGGGATTGCCAAGGACCCGAGATGCTCCTACATCACTTCTAGTCAATAATAAAGATATTTTCCTTAAGGGATTTATAAAAGGTTCTAAAAAATTCCTCTATTGGGTTTTTTATTTCCCTAAAAAATCTTGTTATTTCTTTCTTTCCATAGAATCCATCTTATGTAGGGGGGATCTACCTCTGAAGTTATTTGATGAGAGTTTCGTAGGTGAGTCCTATCTATTTAGTGGAAAGTTATTGAATTGTATTATTCCTTTCCCATGAAACCCCAAGTTTCAACAACACCAAATTCCATATTTCTTGTGTAATTCATGTGTCAAGATTCTTCCTCTTTCTAACAAAGAATATATCTATTAGGAAGCTGAAATCCCTTTTCAATCAAGTTGTCCTATGTAAGGATTTTGTTTTGCATGGTCTTCGACCAAAAGAAATTTATTTTGGGAATCAATTGAGGATTCCATATCTTTCTCCACCACCCCAAAGAATCTCTTTCTCTAACCAACATATTGTAGGTTGAATTAACTGTGTATTCCCCCTTCGGTTATTTACTCCATATGAATTTTTCCTCCCTTTTAAATAGTGGAATTCTAATTTTCTACAACATTATCTAAAAATATTTAGCTTTGTGGAGAAGTTCCAATTGAGTTTGACAGCATTGAGATATATCCTTCCACATCTCAATGTGGGATATAATCAACAACCTTGATACCAAAGAAGTTTCTTGCTAAGTCATAAAGGTCTTTAAAGTTCAAATCAAGGATCAAGGGTGCACCCCCAATCCAAACATCCTCTCAAAACTGATGAGGCCACCATCCCAATTTAACATCTTTTATATGGAAAAATAATTTTTTTAGTTAATTTTTTAAGTTGGAGTAACTATAACTTTTTTAATAGAATTTCTCTTTTGTTGCATATATTTGTTCTAGTTAATTTTTTATGTCAAAGTAACTATAATTTGGACATAGGTGTATTTTATAATTCATAACCTAGTTTTATGCATTTTAATTAATTTGTTTTGGTGTTGAAATGAGGATATGAATACCTAGAGAAAATATATTTTTTATAATTATTTTCTTCTATTTTTCTAATTTTCCACACATGTGAAACAAATATCTAAATGTTTGATGAAAAACCTACATTCATAAGAAATAAAAAGTAAATATATTAATAAAATTAAATATATTAAAAATTATTTTTTTTGGAAAGTTAATATAAGGACTAAATACTTGCAAAACAAAAATTCTTAATGAATTTATTTGATCCATAAAAATCTAATGTCAAAGTGATTTTTTGTCAGTATTTTGATAGGTGTGAAGAAAACCCCATTGCATGTATGATTTAAGAGTAGAGAGGTTCTATCAAAAATATTTTTATCTAAGAGGCTTTGAGCCATCCCTTTTCAATCAATTCCTTTAAATGGGACCTCTCAAGGCTTAAATCATTATATTTTCTTAAAAATATGTGATTTCAACAAAAAATCAGAATGTGAACAAAAGTGTAACCCAATATTGTGGGATCACCCATATATACATACACACACACACACACAAGTGAGAAGCATAATGTGTGTGCATGTACTCGTGAAGTAAAATTATTACCATAAATGATAGTAGTGTTGAAGATTGATTATCTGATGGAGTTGATGATGAAGACTGACCAAGATAAGATGAATACATGATGATAGTAGAAAGGTTAGATCAGTTATTGTCTTGTCATTGATGTCAAGCAATTGATTTCTAGTTTATATTATGTTTCCATATCATTCGGTAATGATATAAGATGAATGAGTTAAGGAGAAGAAGAAATGAGAACTTGAGAAATTGTATAACTTAAATGGGCAACTGATACAGATCAGACAATGATTAGATTATGTTGATATAATTGTTTTCTACCTAACATATGATTATGTTAAGTCAATAAAGCATGGTGATGAAGATTTGACAATTCGGTAAGTTAAGTTGTTTTGGCTACCGAGCAGGAAAATTCACTTGGTAAGGTAAAGGTAAAAGGAAAAGTCACTCGGTAAAGTGAAAGGAACTCAAGGCACCAAGCAATGTAGCTGAAATTCAAATGAAAAACACTAAGCAAGAAAAAGATATTAAATAAGGATTTAATCGATATTTAATGATTATTTATAATGATCTCGATGATCATGATGATGAGAGTTAGTTACAAGAGATATACGAACAAGAAAATTCAAGGAGAAGATCTACAACAAGATCTAAGAGGCAAAATAGATGGAACAAATTTCTAGAAAAGTTTAAGTTCCTAGGTGAATAGAAAATGTGTTACCGAGATCCAGATTCAAGGTATAATAAATTAGATGGTTAAGATTGATTAAAGAAAAATGTAATAGAGGAGATTAAGAGGCAAAAGTTGTCTATATAAAGGATGATCTTGTATGGACAAATGACTAGCAAACTGAATAGTTGAAGGGTTACCGGTTGTTGCAGTGAAGAAGGAACGAAGAGATTTTGAGTGGAAAAAGAAGGATTTGATGGAGTGTTGATGTAGTGGATAATGAAGAATTAAAGTGAAGATTGAAGAGCACACAAGGATCTGATTGAGAAAAGATAGTTGAAAATCTACAGGTCATTTTATTTACTGTTTCTTACTAGCATTTGTAATAGAGAAATCTCTTAACAGAGTAAACCTAATAGTCTTATTGTAAAATCCTTGAAAAAGGTGACATTATAAAGAGTGTTTAAAGCCCTCTAACAAGGCCACTCTTGACAGGGTGAAGATCCTAGCAGATCTAAGGTAAATCCCTTGACCAGGTCACACCTAACAATGTGTATTGTAATCTTTAACTAGATTGGCTCTTAACTGGGCATACTTCATGAGAGTATTTTCTTAGTGGGAGATAATTCCCACAATGGTTTTTCCAAAATCTAATTTTCCACGTTAAATATTGATGTTACATTTGTGAATGATTTGTGTGAATTATTTACTAAATGTTATAGTTTATTTACTATTTTTCAATAAATAGTGAACTGTGTATTACCGAGTTGCTACCAATTTAATTAGAGAAAAGTTGTTAAGGTATTTGGGATTAGAGATTACTGATTCACCCCCCCTCTCTATAATCCAACAATTGGTATCAAAGCTAAGTTCTTTGAAGAGATAAGTTTAAAAGACTTCAGTAAAAGATCCTAAGATGTATAGGAGAGAAGTGCCTAAGTTGAACAAAGAAAGTTTCTCAACATGGAAAAGCAGAATAAGATTGTATCTTTCTGGGATTAGAGAATCTACTATACATCTACTAGATAATGACTACACTCTATTGCCTACTAAACCTTTGACAGTTGATCACATGAGAGAAAAAGCAAGAACACAACTCGGTTATGATAGAGATTTCTTCTTCCCTCTCCGATGTTGAATTCATTGATGTTAAGGATTGTGCTAATTCAAGAGAGATGTGGGATAGGATTACAATTATCTATGGAGGAGATCAACATGCAAAAAAAGCTAAGGTTGATAGTCTAAGAGGAAAGCATGATGAAATGAGAATGAAGGATGAATAGAACATCACACAATATACTAGTAGAATCAAGGAAGTTGTTGGTGCCATCAAAGGTGCTGGTGGATCACTGATCTCCGATCTTGAAAAATATTTCTTCTAAGTATGCTATTAGAGTATCTGTAATTTAGGAATTGAGATCTATACCAAACAATGTTGTTACTCTTGAAGTCCTAATTGGTAAGCTAACTACATTTGAGTTAATTAATTATGATAATAGTCTATCAACCATTGAAACTTCCTTCAAGTCATCTATGAGCATTGGACCATCTAGAAGATAAAGATAAAATCATATTAATTCATATGGAAGTGATTATGATAGTATACTAACAGAAGGAAAAGAACAAGAAGAATTGGAAGCACTGCTGGCTAACCGACTACCTAGAGGTAAAAGAAAGTACAAAGGCAAGTTACCATTGAAATGTTTCAATTATAATAAGATTGGACATATTGCATCTAGATGTCCTGAGAATGACATGAATGAGAAGAATGAAAAAAGAGACAACTAGCACCGAAGATTCAGAGATTTTAAGGACAAATGAAAGAAGTCTTGATACCTAGCTAAGGAAGGTGTAACTGATGATGAATCTAATGACACCAAAGAAGGATATGAAGTTGTCTATGTTGCAGTAAAGGAAGAATCAGATGAAAAAAATATAAAGATGAAAAAGAACATGTTTCTCATGTAAGTAAACCTAACCCTTGGATTATTGATAGCGGTTGTTCACATCATATGAATGGTGATATTAATAAGTTTGAGAACCTAGAAGAGTATGATGGAGGATTTTTCAGATTTTGTAATGATGCTCCATGCTCGATGAAAAGTAAGGGATCCATTGTATTAAATGAGAAGGTTAAATGTAATGATGCATATTGGGTTAGAGGACTAGACTATAATCTATTCAGTGTTGCACAACTGAACAATATTGGCCACCGAATGGAATTTCAGAACACAAAGGTTAAGATTTATGGTGCTGATGGAGATCTATTTGGAACTCATGGACAATCAAGAGGTAATTTATTTTATCTTGATATTGATGCAAATATTTTCTTGTTTTTTAAAACAGAAGATGTATGGCTATGGCATAAGAGACTGTGTCATGTAAATTTTGATAACTTGATCGAAGTAAGTAAGAAGAGTAGAGTCACATGACTATTGAGATTAAGTGAACCTGATCAAGCTGTGTAAGGAATTTCAGATTGGTAAGATGGCAAGGTCAATTTTTTCAAGTAAATCCTACCCTACCAATGGTATTTTGGAATTGGTTCACGTTGACCTTTATGGTCCTATGAGAGTTCAAATCTTATTATGGAGATCGCTACTTTATTTTGTTTGTTGATGATTATTCAAGAAAGATGTTTGTTATGTTTCTAGAAGAAAAATCTAATGCATTTCAAATGTTTAAGTGGTATAAGGAAAGAGTTGAAAAGGAAATAGATAAATAACTAAAATGTTTGAGATCTAATAGAGGAGGTGAATTCATCTCTGATGAATTTACTGTCTTCTACAATGAGCATGAAATTAAAAGATAAGTGTATGCATCAAGGACTCCATAAAAAAATGAGATAGTTGAGAGAAGGAATAGATCCATTATTGACTGTGCTAGAAATTTGTTGATTGACAAAAAGGTTGCACAAATATTCTGGAGAGAAGCCATAAGTACTATGGTTTATACTCTCAACCGAGTATAGATGAAGAAACAAACAAACAAGACACCCTATGAACTTTGGTTTGGTCACACACCGAATGTAAGTTGCTTTAAATTTTGTCGAAGTTGGTGTTATATACTGAAAGATGCTAGAAATGGAAATATTTACTCTAAAGGTGATGAAGGAATATTTCTTGGTTATTCATCAAAGAGAAAAGCATACAAATATTTGATCAAAGCTACTAACAAATTTGTTGAAAGTGAAAATGTAAGAATTGATGAATTTGTAGAAAGAAATGAAGAGGATAGAAAAAAGGAACTTGAGGATTACAAAATATTTGTTTATGTTCAGGAAGGTAATTCGGTTGACACAACTGAGCAACAACAAGAAGAAACCAATGAACAAGATAAGACTCCATTGAGAGATGAAAATACTAATGAACAATCTACTAAACCCATGTTAGAAAAATTTGTGAGAAGACGCCACTCACCAAGTAGAATTATTGGAGACAAGAATGAAAGAGTCATGACAAGAAGTAAGTTGAAAGATAACACATGTTTGATTTCTAAATTTGAGCCGAGATTAGTAAAGGATGCACTAGAGAATGAAGATTGGATGAATTCCATGAAAGAATAAATTGATCAAATTGAAAACAATAACACTTGGTCACTGGTATCAAGACCTAAGGATAAGAATGTGATTGGGACAAAATGGATTTTCAGAAATAAAATCAATGATAAAGGACATGTGATCAAAAATAAAGAAAGATTAGTCTACAAAGGGTATGCACAAGAATAAGGTATTGATTATGGTGAAACTTCTACCCCTGTTGCTAGATTAAAAGGTGTAAGAATATTGCTTGCATATGCTTCCTACAAAGGATTCAAAGTTTATCAAATGGATGTTAAATCTGCATTTCTAAATGGAATTCTTGAAGAATAAGTTTATATTGAATAACCTGATAGATTTGTTGACAAATTCAATACAGATATGGTATGCAAACTGCATAAAGCTTTATATGGATTGAAGCAGGCACCCCGATCATGGTATGAAAGGCTACACTCTTACTTATTTAAGATTGGATTAGAAAGGATTAGTGATAACAACAATTTATACTTGAAATGTGATAGTTTTGATGAAATTTTGATTGCTGAAATATTTGTTGATGACATTATATTTGGTGGAAATGAGATAATGTTTAAGTCATTTGCTGAGGAAATGAGGAAGGAATTTGAGATGTCTATGATATGAGAGATTAAATTATTTATTGAGCTTCAAATTCAACAAGTAAAGGATGAGATCTACATAACTCAATCTAAGTATATCAAGGAGATCCTGAAAAACATTCAATATGGAAGACTCAAAACCAGTTGGAACACCAATGGCTACTAGTTGTAAATTGTCAAAATAAGATGACACTAAGGAAGTTAATAAGAAACTTTACCAATCCATGATTGGTAAAATACAATATGTTGTACATAGTAGACCTGATATTTCACATTATGTTGGTATTGTTGCAAGGTTTCTACAAACCCAAAGGAGACACACGTGTATGTAGTTAAGAGAATATTCAGATATTTAAAAGGGACTAGAGATTTCAATTTTTTATACACGAAAAAAGGAAATTCTGATCGTAAGGTATATACTGATGCTGACTGGGCTGGAAATATTCATGACAGGAAAAATACTAGTGGCAGAGCTTTCTTTTTAGGAGAAAGACTAGTGACATGGTTAAGAAAGAAATAATGTTTTATTTCACAATCTACTACTAAAGTTGAGTATGTTGTCATAGCTATGAATTGTTCTAACATTGTATGGATCAAAAAACTACTAGAAGGTATGCATGAAGAGATTACTGATCCTATTACAATTTATTGTGATAATACTAGTGTTATAAACATATCAAAGAATCTTATGATGCATTCAAAGACAAAACATATATCTATTAAGTATCACTGCTTGAGAAATAAAGTACAAGATAAGCATGTGACATTGGAGTATGTGAATTCTAAAGAGCAGATAGATGACATATTTACTAAACCATTATCGAAGGATGCTTTTGAGTATCTCTGAGGTGAGTTAGGGGTTCTTCCCCTATCTAATGTGCACTAAGGAAAGATGCATGCTGCATTAATTCAAGAACTCATTAGTATATCTATTTTGTGAGTTGATGCTAGTGTTAACTCTTTAGGTGAATCCTGAAGATGTGAAGGATGTTTATAAATGCAATGTAAAATCTATACACTTGAGGTATAATCTGAAAAGTTTATGTTTCTTTAGTATTTCTATCAAAGAGGGAGATGAATGAATCCAGAGGGAGAATATTAATTGATGATAGATTATCATAAGGGAGATGAATGACATTGATGTAAAGGAGAATACATATGAAAGAGAGGGATAATATCAATGATGATTGCAGAGGGAGATGAACAATGAAGATCAGAAAAAGAAGTTGTCAAGGAGGGACGGTAAAGAAAGGAACAAAAACAATGAAAGATCAAGAACAAAAAAGGAGAAGTTATAACTTAGAGGGAGTACATAATATGAATGACAGTGAAGTGTACCATCATCAATTGAACATTGAATTTGTTAGTGTTTCCATCAATGCCAAAGAGGGAGATTGTTACCACAATTGATAGTAATGTTGAAGATTGATTATTTGATGGAGTTGATGATGAAGACCAACCAAGAAAAGAGCAATACATGATTATAGTAGAAAGGTTAGATCAGTTATAGTATTCTCATTGATGTCAAGCAATTTATTTCTGGTTTATATTATGTTTCCATATCATTTGGTAATGATATAAGATGAATGAGTTAAGGAGAAGAAGAAATGAGAAGTTGAGAAGTTGTAGAACTTAAATGGGAAACTGATACAGATCAGACAATGATTAGATTATGTTGATATAATTGTTTTCTACGTAACATATGATTATATTAAGTCAGTAAAGCATGGTGATGAAGATTTGACAATTCGGTAAGTTAAGTTGTTTTGGCTATCGAGAAGGAAAATTCACTCGGTAAGATAAAGGTAAAAGGAAAATTCACCTAGTAAAGAATAAGGAACTCAAGGCACTGAGCAATGTAACTAGAATTCAAATGAAGAACACCAAGTAAGAAAAAGATATTAAATAAGGATTGAATCGACATTTAATGAATAGCTATAATGAATTGGATGATCATGATGATGAGGTTAGCTAGTTACAAGAGATCTATGGATAGGAAAATTCAAGGTGAAGATCTATGGCAAGATCTAAGAAATAAAATAGATGGAACAAGTTTCTAGAAAAATTCAAGTTCCTGAGTGAAAAGAAAATGTGTTATCGAGATCCAAATTCAAGGTATAATAAATTGGATGGTTAAGATTGATTAAAGAAAAACATAATAGAGGATATTAAGAGGAAAAAAATTTCTATATAAAGGGTGATCTTGTATGGACAAATGGCTAGAAAAATGAATAGTTGAAGGGTTATCGACTGTTGCAGTGAAGAAGGAACAGGGAGATTCTGAGTGGGAAAAGAAGGACTTGATGAAGTGTTGATGCCAATGGATAATGAAGAATTGAAGTGAAGATTGAAGAGCGCACTAGGATCTGATTGAGAAAAGATAGTTGAAATTCTACAGGTTATTTAATTTACTATTGCTTACTAGCATTTGTAACAGATAAATCTCTTAACATAGCAGACCTAACAATCTTATTATAAAATCCTTGAAAAAGGTGACATTCTAAAGAGTGTTTGAAGCCCTCTAACAAGGCCACTCCTAATAGGGTGAAGATCCTAACAGATCTGAGGTAAATCCCTTGACCGGGTCACACCTAATAGTGTGTGTTGTAATCTTTAACTAGATTATCTCTTAACCGGGTGTACTTCAGAAGAGTATTTTCTTAATGGGAGATATTTCCCACAATGGTTTTTCCCAAAGCTAGGTTTTCATGTTAAATATTGGTGTTACATGTTGTGAATGAGTTGTGTGAATTATTTATTGAGTGTTATAGTTTATTTACTATTATCGGTAAATAGTGAACTTTGTATTACCGAGTTAATCAGAGAAAATTTGTTAAGGTATTTGGGATCAAAGACTATTGATTCACCCCCCCTCTCCGTAATCTAACAATAAGTGGTCGATGCATATCTTCATATACATATATGTGTAATTAATATATAAGTATATAAAGTATGTGACTCAATATACACATATATATATACTTATATAATTACATTCTCATTATATTATTGAGAAAAATAAATAATTTAATTTATTTGAGAAATGAATTCAAGTTGAGTTGGGACTTTTATGAAGAGATACCATGGGTGGTGGCATACTACCACCCCCTGTATTGTGGTGGAGGAGTTAAAAATATTTTAAATCTCCTTTTTTTTTGTACCTTGTCCTATAAATATGAGAAGTCTCATAAAAACATTAATGGTAATATTAAATTCAATATTATGTACTTGGGGAAAAATTTTCATGCCATTCACTCTATTACAAAATATATCTATTTGCATATTTTAGTACTGAATTTTGGCATCACTTAATGATTGATTAATACTATAACAATCAATATCATTTTTTGGAGGACATCATCGAGGAAGCTTCATTGCTTTTATTACCTTATCAAACATTTAGGCATGTAAATCCTCCTCCAATCAATCATTCTTATTTGAATCATAAGTCAGAATTTCATTACCATATTGTATTGAGATACATTGATGAACTACAACTGATTTAGAACCTAATTGAAGATCTATGATTAGAGATCACTGAGTTTATGATTAGATATGATATATGATTAAATCAGTAATATGTTGTCATTGATGTCAACTAGTTTGACAACACTTATCTTGTAAGTTGCAATACCTAAACATCTGTAGAAAAGGAGTAAAAGAGATGAAGAACATAAATATCTACATGAGGAAGATGTATATGACAGATGAGGATAAGGAATACATTGGGTAACTTGTTGATGATTCTATGACTCTATTTTATTGACTTGATTATGTTTAATTCATCTATGATGAGGAAAAGAACTGAAAGACACAAGGCAATGTGGTCAGTTGATGAAGCATCATAGTATACACCGAGCAGTGTAGTGTATACCGAGCATGGTACAAACCAATCTTGTGATCACTAACACATTTCTTTGTTAACCGAGAAAGAGAAAAGGAACTAAATGATTAGTTTAGCCGATAAGGATTGATGAGCTATAAAGTACCTCAAAATCAGAGATGGAGATAATGTTTGTTATGAAGATCAATGGCTAGCATAATTCAAGGAAGATCTAAAAGATGGAATTAAAATGTGTTACTGGCACATTAGCCGAGAAAGGTTTAAGTGGAAAAATGGACGAAGGAGAATAAGCGGCAAAATCTTATGGAGGAGAACAAAACGGTTTACTTGTATATTTAAGAGACTAGGGTTTCATTATGAAACTCATGCCAGAAGAAGGAGACTGCAGAATTATTGCATGAACAAGCTTCATGTATGCCTAATCAAACTGGTTAAAGAGAACCAAACATTAGAGTTTACTAAGCGTTAGAAATCTATTACCGAGTGACAGTAAGTCATTGATTATTATTGATACAAAATTGATATATTGATCAGAGGATTTGAATGAGCATAATATAGATCTAAACATCTGCAATTGAAGTTGTATTGTAATCAAATCACACCTATTGTTACAGTTTAACCATTGTATACAGACAAATCTCTTAACAAAGTGGACTAGGAAAGTCTTATATGTATCATTCACAGAATGAACATTGTTATCCTGTCAACCCCATAGTGAATGCTGGTTGGACGATAACAGTTGGTCTAAAATCCTCTAACAAGGTCACACCTCATAGTGTGTTATAACCTTTAACAAGGTTGGGTCTTCACCGACCTCACTTCAAAAGAGTGGACAATTTTTGGGTTGCCGGTCCCAAGTGGGTTTTCCCTTCATAGGGTTTCCATGTTAAATATTTTGTGTTATGTGTTCATTATGGTGATTAGTTGTTATCATACTTTACATATTACATGTTGGATTTGATTGGTAATAATTATATGCTATTGACTGGTAATCGGTAAAAGCATAGGCAGTATAGTATTTTATGTTACCGAGTTGTAGAAGTTTAAGTAAATTGTTTTGAATTATACATTTTGAATTGGGACTGTGGATAATTGATTCACCCCCCTCTCAGTTATTCTAACAATTGGTATCAGAGCTTTGGTTGCTTGGAATAGATTTTTAAGGACTTCAACACAAAGGTCTCAAAATGTTTAAGAGGGAAGTGCCGAAGCTAAACAAAGATAACTTCACAATATGGCAAAGTTGAATGAAGCTGCATATATCTAGAATTGGGAATTCTGCCCTAGATCTAATGGAGAATGGATACCTTGCACTGCCCATTGGTCCCTTGACCCTTAATCAACTAAGAGACATGCATGAACATAATGTTACTATGATGGAAATTTTTGCTTCTTGTTCAGATGCCGAATTTGAAGACATCAAGGACTGTACTACTACTAAACATATGTGGGATAAACTTGCTCAAGTTTATAGTGGTGATGCGAATGTCAAGAGAGCAAGAGTTGAAATCTTAAGAGGAAGATTTGATGACATGAAGATGAAAGAAAGTGAAAACATTGTGCAGTACACAAATAGAATAAAGGAGGTAGTTCACACTATTAGAGCATCAGATGGAGTTATTAATGAAGACACTGTGATAAGAAAAATTCTAAGGACCCTATTGCCTATCTATGCTATCAGAATATCTACAATTCATGAAAATAGGTCAGCACCTAACATCACACTCACTCTTGATAATATGATTTGAAAGCTTACAACATTTGAACTGAAGAATTATGATAATAGTGTTGTACCGTCTGTTGAATCTGCTTTTATGTCTTCTCTGAAGATTGGCAAGTCTAGTAGCAGAAATAAGAATGATGATAGTGATAGCAATACTGATGATGAGCTTGATGAACTTGAAGCTCTTATGGCCAGAAGGTTACCTAAAGGAAAAGGAAGGTATAGAGGTAAATTACCTTTAGCGTGCTTTAACTATAAATAAGTTGGCCACATTGCTACTAGATGTCCACACAAGAAAGATGATGAAAGAACCAAAGACCGATTTGAAGGAAGCTATGGGAGAGGAAATAATAGAGGCTACCGACACTACAACAAAGACAATCAAGATAATAATGATAAAGGCAAGAAGGTGTGTTACATTACTGAGGAAGAAGATATCACTGATACTGACACTGATGATGATGTGGAGGTAATATTTGTGGCAATGAAGGATGATTCAAAAGAAGATGAAAGGTATGTAGAGACAACACTTATCTCTAAGGTTAATAAGAATGATACATGGATTATAGATAGTGGCTGTACACATCACATGACTGGTGATGAAGAAAAATTCGATTATTTTGAAGAATACAATGGAGGATTTGTAAGAATGGGTAATGATGCACCTTGTATGGTAAGAGGTAAAGGATCCTTGATGATAAATAATAGATTAAAATGTGAAAATGGTTATTGGGTAAAAGGATTAAACTATAATTTGCTAAGTGTGGCACAACTGAACAATTCAGGCCACTGAGTTGCTTTTGAGAGCAAAAAGGTGAAAATATTTGATGATGGAGGAAGACTTGTTGGAAATGGTACACAATCCAGAGGTAATCTATTTTATCTTGATAATGATCAGTCTTCTTGTTTAATGATGAAAGATGAAGATGCATGGTTGTGGCATAAAAGGTTATGTCATGCGAATTTTGATAACATGATTAAGATCAGTAAAAAGAAAAGAGTTAGAGGTCTGCCTAACTTGTCAAAGCCTGATCATGTTATGTGTCATGAATGTCAAAAAGGTAAAATGACTAAATCTAGTTTCAAAAGCAAAGATTATTCAACAAAGAAAGTACTTGAGTTAATGCATACCAACCTATGTGGTCCTATGAGAACTCAAAGTTACTATGGAGATAGATATTTTATTCTTTTTGTTGATGATTATACTAGGTTGATGACTATCATGTTCTTGAAAGAAAAATTTGAGGCATTCAAGATGTTCAAGTGGTATAAAGCAAAAGTAGAAAAAGAGACTAGTAAAGAATTGAAATGCTTAAGATTTGATAGAGGAGGTGAATTTATCTTTGATGAATTTACTACTTTTTGTAATGAGCATGGTATTAAAAGATAGGTCTCTACACCGAGGACACCACAACATAATGGCATTGCTGAAAGGAGGAATAGGTCAATTGTTGACTATGCAAGGACATTAATGATAGAAAAGAATGTTGCTTAGACATACTGGAGAGAAGTTGTTAGCACTGTTGTTTATGTGCTAAACTGAGTACAACTAAAGAAGGACACTAATAAGACACCCTATGAGTTATGGTTTGGACACAAACCCATTGTAAGTTATTTCAAAAATTTTGGAAGCAAATTTTTTATACTAAAAGATGAAAGAAATGGAAAGTTTGACTCAAAAGGTGATGAAGGGATATTTCTAGGATATTCTAGTAAAAGTAAAGCATACAAGTGTTTGAACAAAGTAACTAATAAAATGATTGAAAGTACTAATGTTCAAGTTGATGAGTTTGATGATAAGAATACATAGGAAAGCAGAAAGGAACCAAAAGACTACATTAGATTCACTTACATTGAACAACCTAAGTATCTACCAAAGCCGCAGACAGTGACAACCGGTCCGCAAGAAAACAATACCGAGGAATAGGAAAGAGAAACTAATGAGCAGGAAGGACCTACCGAGAAAGAAAATGAACTTGCACAGGATGAACAAGAAAGAAGAGATCGGATATTGGCAATATTTTTTAGAAGACATCATCCTGAGACACAAATCATTAGAGATAGACAAGCTAGCATGCAAACAAGGAGTAAAGCAACACAAGGTACATGTCTAGTTTGTGAATATGAACCAAAGAATGTAAAAGTTGCATTGGAAAATGAAGAATGGGTTAATGTAATGAAAGAGGAAATAGAACAAATAGAGAAGAACAAAACCTAGAGTTTAGTACCCAGACCTAAGGACAAGAATGTTATCGGTACAAAGCGGATATTCAGAAACAAGAAAAATGAGAATGGAGAGGTAACAAGGAACAAAGCTAGATTAGTATGCAAGGGATATGCACAGGAGGAAGGAATAGATTATGGTGAGACATTTGCACCTGTTGCTAGATTAGAAGGATTTAGAATATTACTTGCATATGCTACACACAAAAAGCTCAAAGTTTACCAAATGGATGTTAAGTTAACATTTTTGAATGGAATACTTGAAGAAGTCTACATAGAACAACCTGAAGGGTTCATGGATCCAGAAAACAAAGATATGGTATGTAGATTACATAAAGCTTTATATGGTTTGAAGCAAGCACCGAGAGCCTGGTATGAGAGGCTGCATTCTTATTTGTTAAGTATTGGATTTGTTAGAACAAGTGAGAACAACAATTTGTATATGAAAGGAGATACTGATGATACTATTCTTATTGCTGAAATATTTGTGGATGACATAATATTTGGAGGACAAGATCAAATCTATAAGTCATTTGCTGATGAAATGAGAAGTGAATTTGAAATGTCTATGTTTGGAGAGATTAAGTTATTTCTAGGACTACAAGTGATTCAACAGAATGATGGTATATTCATCACACAATCTAAATATATCAAGGAAGTATTGAAGACATTTAGCATGGAAGATGCTAAACCCGTGGGAACACCGATGGCTACTAGATGTAAACTAAGGAAGATGAAACTATAGAGGTGAACTAGACACTATACTGATCTATGATTGGTAAGTTAATGTATGTAGTGCATAGTACACTAGACACAGCACATGTTGTGGGAATTGTTGCAAGATTTTATGCAAACGCTAGAGAGTCACACATGGTTGCTACAAAGAGAATCTTAAGATACCTAAAGAAAACAAAATATTATGGATTATGGTATCCTAAGGAAGGAAAATTTAAACTCAAAGTCTATACCGACACTGATTGGGCTAGAAATGTGGATGATAGAAAATGTACCACCAGAGGAGCATTTTTCTTTGGTGAAAGACTTGTTACTTGGACAAGTAAGAAGCAAGCTTACATTTCTCAGTCTATAGCCAAAGCAGAGTATGTTAATGTTGCTAAAAACTGTTCAAATATTGCATATATTAAGCAAGTGTTGGAAGGTATGAATGAGATAATCACTGAGCCAGTGATTATATATTGTGATAACACAAGTGCAATAAACATTTCAAAGAATCTAGTGATGCACTCTAAAACAAAGCATATATCTATTAAGTATCACTACTTAAGAGAACAAGTACAGGAGAAGCAAGTTAAGCTAGAATTTGTTACATCAAAAGAACAACTTGCAAACATATTTACAAAGCCTCTACCGAAGGATACATTTGAATACTTGAGGACTAGACTTGGGCTCTGTCCCCTTTCTACTAGTCACTAATGTGATTTGGATGTTGCATCAGCCTAATCTTATCAGAAGATCATTCATGTTGATGCAACATAGTTCACACTTTGGATCATGTATAAAGTTGGGAAAATTTTGGAGAACTGGAATAGATTGGCATATCAGTATATAGAGATACAAAGAATGTACCAGACAATAGAGCGTTACATGGCTACTAAAAAGCTGTATGTTTATTTGTTTCTTTGGCATTGTTGTCAAAGGGAGAGATAAACAATATGAAACAATATGCACCAATGAGAACACTAAAACATCTATCTAAGGGAGAGACAAACTGAAAGAAAGGGAGAGCACTGAAGATCAATTACTGAGAATAGAAGAAGGAATCTGAGAGATGAAAAGATCATATCTGCAGAATGTCAAAGCTACATTGGTAATGCTATTGAGTAACATAGTGATTAAACATATTAAGCTAGGGAGAGCTTTTACAACATTTTCTCATAGAGTTGTAGAATACATGTTTGGTATGTGTATGGTATATTTCATATTACTTGAGTTGCCATCAATGCCAAAGGGAGAGATTGATGAACTACAACTAATTTAGAACCTAATTGAAGATCTATGATTAGAGATCACCGAGTTTCTGATTAGATATGATATATGATTAAATCAATAATATGTTGTCATTGATGTCAACTAGTTTGATAGCACTTATCTTGTAAGTTGCAATACCTAAACATCTGTAGAAAAGGAGTAAAAGAGATGAAGAGCATAAATATCTACATGAGAAAGATGTATATGACAAATGAGGATAAGGAATACATTGGGTAACTTGTTGATGAGTCTATGACCCTATTTTATTGACTTGATTATGTTTAATTCATCTATGATGAGGAAAAGAACTAAAAGACACAAGGCAGTGTGGTCAGTTGATGAAGCATCATAGTATACACCAAGCAGTGTAGTGTATACCGAGCATGGTACAAACCAATCTTGTGATCACTGACACATTTCTTTGTTAACTAAGTAGGAGAAAAGGAACTAAATGATTAGTTTAGCCGATAAGGATTGATGAGCTATAAAGTACGTCAAAATCAAAGATGGAGATAATGTTTGTTATGAAGATCAATGGCTAGCATAATTCAAGGAAGATCTAAAGGATGGAATTAAAATGTGTTATTTGCACATCAGCTGAGAAAGGTTTAAGCGGCAAAATCTTATGGAAAAGAATAAAATGGTTTACTTGTCTATTTAAGAGACTATGGTTTCATTATGAAACTCATGCCGGAAGAAGGAGACTGTAGAATTATTGCATGAACAAGCTTCATGTATGCCTGATCAAACTGGTTAAGGAGAACCGAACTGCAGAGTTTATCGAGTGTCAGAAAGCTATTACCGAGCGATAGTAAGTGATTGATTATTGTTGATACAAAATTGATATATTGATCAGAGGATTTGAATGAGCATAATATAGATCTGAACATCTACAATTGAAGTTGCATTATAATAAGATCACCTACTGTTACAGTTTAACCATTGTATACAGAAAAATCTCTTAATAGAGTGGACTAGGAAAGTCTTATATGTATCATTCATAGAATGAACATTGTTATCTTGTCAACCCCATAGTGAATGTTGGTTGGACAATAATAGTTGGTCTAAAATACTCTAACAAGGTCACACCTCACAGTGTGTTTGTAACCTTTAACAGGGTTGGGTTTTCACCAACCTCACTTTAGAAGAGTGAACAATTTTTGGGTTGCTAGTCCCAGGTGGTTTTTCCCTTCACAGGGTTTCCACGTTAAATATTTTGTGTTATGTGTTCATTGTGGTGATTGTTTGTTATCATACTTTACATATTTCATGTTGGATTTGATCGGTAATCATTATATGTTATTGACTGGTAATCGGTAAAAGCACAGACAGTATAGTATTTTATGTTACCGAGTTGCATAAGTTTAAGTAAATTGTTTTGAATTATACATTTTGAATTGGGACTATGGATAACTGATTCACCCCCCTCTCAGTTATTCTAACATATTTTACTACGGAATTTTGGCATCACTTAGTGATTGATTAATACTATAACAATCAATATTATTTTTTGGAGGACATCGTCAAGGAAGCTTCATTGCTTTTATTACCTTATCAAACTTTTAGGCATGTAAATCCTCCTCCAATCAATCATTCTTATTTGAATCATAAGTCATAATTTCATTACCATATTGTATTGAGATACATTTGAATGATCATAAGCATACTCAAGAATTTATTGGTATTTCTATATTGAATTCATCATCAAGTAATCGCTTGCATTTATGTATTGAATCAAAAGAGAAGTTCATCATCAAGAATCAATTCCATTATATTTAGAGTCAAAAGAGACGTTCATAGTCAAGTACTTTAATTGTATTCTATGTTGAATCAAAAGAATAATCATAATCTAGTTTTTTATTTAAATTTCATGACTCTTATTGAATCAAAGGAGTAATTACTTATTAAGTTGTGATATTGCTATCAGGATTCAACTATGTAGTTTTTTGAGTCAAACTCATTGACCCATGTTTCACGAGTAGTGGTTCACACAAACCCATATCTCATGAGAATTAATGGAACACTTAATTTCATTACATCTATGTGATGCTCATAGATGTGAAGCATTAGGAATTCTCGAGAGGTCACCCATCCCAGTACTACATCCCAAGCGTACTTAACTAAAGAGTTTCCTCCATTGTTAAACCCACTCTTCTTGAAACCCTATTTTCAAAACTTTCACTAAGTTTTGTGCCTTATGAACCATTCATTAGAAATCCCCTTAAGCTCATCAATTGATAAGTAGGAGATATTTTCCAGAGCAAGTCAAATTATGATATTGCCATCAAGATTCAACTGTGTACTTTTTTGAGTCAAACTCATTGACCCATGTTTCATACGGAGTGGTTCACACGAACCCATCTCTCATGAGAATTAATGAAATACTTAGCACTCATTAGATCTAGGTGATTCTTATGAAGGTGAAGCATCAAGACTTCCCGGGACGTCACCCATCCCAGTACTACTCTAGCTTGAGCGCACTTAACTACGGAGTTTCCTCCATGGTTAAACCCACTATGCTTACGACCCCATTTGAAAAACCTTCACCAAGTGTTGTACCTTATGAACTATTAATTAGAAATCCCTTATCTCATCAATTGATAAGTAGGAGATATTTACCACAACAAGTCAAATTGTGATATTTCTATCAGGATTCAACTATGTAAGTTATTGAAAACATCATTTTTAAACAGTAACACTTATTCGATAGAGCATAAAATTTTTTCTAAAATAGGTATCAAGTTTATTCTTTCAAATTTAGTTTTGTAGCATCCATATCTAATTCATGCAATTGGTTTCATGACTTTATTCTTGGTATTTCATATTTTACTAATATTTGAAGTCGACTTACCATCATTTTGACATATGTTCATTCCATAGCTTGTAACTTGTCTATTTGTCTAATTTTTATTTTTATTTTTTTATAGAAAGAGAACTTCAATACCTAGTGAATAGATATTTTCAGAATTTTTTTTCTTTCGTTTATTGTTTTTCCATAAAAGTCAAACACAGAGGTTGATATATGGTGAAATATCTATGTTTAGTAAAACTAAAAATGTGAAGTCATAATTAACTTAATATATATTAACATTATAATCACTGGAATGATTTTTTTAAGTAGTACCATATTGCATAGATAGGTTTTTCAAATGAATTAATTTTATTTGCCAAAAGCTAAAGTCAAAGTAATTTTATATCAACATTTTAATAGGTGTGAAGGAGACTCCATTGCAGGTATGATTGAGGAGTATAGAGGTTATACCAAAGATTTTTTGATCTAAGATGCTTTGATCTAACCATTTTTAATTAATTCATTCAAATGAGACCTCTCAAGATTAAATCATCATATTTTCTTAAAAATGTATTATTTCAGAAAAAAACATGTCTAAAAAAGTGTAACCCATTATTGTGGGATCACCCCCCCTTAAAGAAGAAAAGGACCTGATGTTGATTGATCCTAAACCAAATCAAATCTTAAGAAAAAATAAATGTAACTATTGCACTTGTGACCACCATTGTAAACATCATGCTAGATCCTATGAGCGTGCTTCCTAAAATCTTTCCTCCCCTATGAAACCTACTAATGCTTTGATTCCCTTCTACCATCCTATGCATGGAACAAGGGAGGAGGTTAATTTTAAAAAGATGAAATTGAACAAACATGGTCATTTTATTCATATCTTAGCTTTTACATGATAATTTGAAGAAGATACTCTTGATGATGATGATCTAAATGTTCCTAATGCAAATGATCATATTCATGCTAGTGATTTTGATGATATGTATGAGCTTATTGATGTTAATCATGATTTACCAACTATGTTTGGAAAACAATTGTCTCTTAGTCCTAGTAACAAACAAAGTCACCCATCTTTACAACATAGTCCTTGTTTGGAACTGGCTATTGTTTCATCTATCGTGCTTGATGTTGCTCCTCTTGCATGTTTCCCACCTTCCCTAGACACTACAGACCAAGATGGGGGGGTAGACAATATGCTTGACCAACTCCTCTTGTACATTTTATTCTTTGTGTTTTCTTGTTGTAATGTGCTTCCCCCACGATGTGTCATTTGTTATATGTTTTATTTAGATGACCCTTGTTTCTCTGTTGGCACAAGGTGACAAAGGAATCAACTTGTTCTGGCATTCTTCTATTTGTATCTCATTTATTCTATATGTTGTTACATATTATGTTGTACATGTGCTAATGTTCATAAATGTGACTTTGTGTTGTCTGATTAGGGATGATGTAAAATGATAGCTACCTATTCTTTTTGGTCTTTGTGATGCCGACCCAAAAAGACTCCTTTTTGTAACTCTTACATGATATCCTTCCATTATGTTTGTAGTTTTTCTACCTTTGTGGAATGATGAAAATTTATTTTGATATAATTCTAATATACATGAGTTACCATATGATCATATTGACCCCTAAGTTAGTAGATCTCTTTTGTGCTCTCTTTTGTCATGTGGTCATTACCCTTAGTTTGTCCTTTCTTGGGGAGATATCATATTGTAAATGTCTATTGTGGGTGCATGCATGCTCATTTAAAGCCGTTGCTCTTATTAAGGTATTTGTAATCACTTTAATGTGAGGGCATACACTCTACTCCTTATTTCACATTTTGTACACACACAATGATTCAATGCAATCTCTCTTATGCAGATGGATAAGGAGACATGCTTTCCTTATGTTCAATTTTTCATTGGCATGCCCTTGTGTATTATTTAGTGGATCCCTTAATTGAGACAATGTGTTCCTTAAGGAATGATCCTTCTTTTCTAGATCCCTTTGGAGACAATTATCTCCTTAGAACTAGTCGCCTTTTCAGGATCCCTTAATGGAGACAATATTTTCCTTAAGGATTGATCCCTTTGTTTTGATGGGTTGACTAGCATAACAAAAGTTTCTAGACTATCAGTCTCATCTTTTGTAGAAACGCTTTCTCTTTACATGATTCATAGTAAGAAATGCCTTTCTAGGATACTCTCTCTCTCTCTCTCAAGAGATGCCTCTTCTATCTTGATTTTGGATTTGATGAGGACTTAGTCACTTGGGGGCTTGATGTTTCTTTGTCTCTGTGACCTTGATAAGATCATTCTTATGCACTGATCTACTTTACTGTGAGCACATGAGGTTTTATCATACTCCCACTAAAGTGGGGGATAAATTTACTATCCAAAAAAGTTATCACCCATAATTGGATGCTCTATTAAGCCCCATTTTGGTGATTTCAAGATCTAATATTCATTATGCTTGATCTTGGCAATCAGATTCCTCTTTTCCTTCTTATTTTCCACCTTCCCAACACCTAGTTCAAGTGTAGGATCAAATTCCTAGGTATAGAATGGTTTAGAATTTTTGCACCCAAGTATAGAATGGCTTATCCATTCTATACCCAGTACAAAACAATTCTTTTATTTTGTACTTGAGGTTTTTGGCCCAAATTTGGCTCGGAGCCCTATGTTAGGGTGTTAGTGGGATAATAGATCTTGTGGTTGGTCTAGATTATTTTTGAATCCCAAAACAATGGATGAGGCATATAGAAACCTTATCTCTCTTCATTTTGATATCAATTACTATCCTCATTCATTCATGATCAAGAAGCATTCGAGAAATCAAGAGAAATTGAGCAATTAGATTCAATATTTGAAGACAAGCATCCAAGATCTAGTTTCTCCAATTCATTCAATTCAATTAAAAATAAATCTTCTCCATTGAAACAATTTTCTCTCCCATGATGGCAAAGTAGAGGAATTATCAATCAAGAAAGAAGATCCTTTTGCATTCATCTCTCCTTCATTGCAAGCAATTATCAAGCATATCTACATTGAAGATCTAAGATTCGTGTTCATAGATCCATGTAGTTGTGAGGGAATCATTGATTCCTATTCTATAAATCAAGGTCAAATCCTTAATTCCAAGAACATTCAAACATCTTCATGGGTATGAATGATTCCAACATCCGTCCATGAGGGTTTATACAAGGTGAATCAAACATTTACCTTTTTACATAATTTCCCTTTATGCAGTTTTCTTTCACTTTAAAGGTTGATACCTTAACTAGTTTTTGAACAAGGGAAACTCCTTTTATCCAATCTTTTCCCCATTTTTATTTGTGTAGGAAGAAGCTACAAATCTGCCAAAATATTTTTAGGTAGATCGAGAATAATCAAAGCATCCCTAAAAGTTTCAGGTAGAAACCCAAGGTACAAAATGGCACAACCATTATGTACCTAGTTATATAATGACTCGGTTGATATATACCCTCTATATCTAGCTAAAATTTGAGTATAAAACAAGTTTCAGCCTTGGGATCTTAGAATAGTTGTTACAGCTATTTTCAGGATTCCATTTGTCTGTTATTCAGATCCAAAGTTAGATGCATATAAATCTTTCATAATCTACATTTCTTATTTCATTATCATTTCGCTTTTCAAAATTACATATTTAGCGAAGGATCACTGCCTTGTTTAGTGCTTGAGTCACCACTTGAGCCTATTAGGCCATCTTCCTTCTAAATGTGCAATCTTGAAAAGGAGAAGTGATATTCCTCTTTTCATTGCTCTCATTTTCATATTGTACAAAAAGAAAGAAATGGTACAAATTTTATCCCTCACTTTTTTTATATAACTTATTTATAAAGAAAAAGCATTTTAATTTATTAATTGGTAATATACATGCACATGTGAGAAAGAATTTCATTTCTATTTCAATTTTTAGAAGTATGTAAAGTGCAAATTTTATGTTACCAAACTAAAATTATCTTAATGATGACAATTGGCTATTATTTATTTTTTGAGATATTTAGCATGTTAAAAATGCATTGGATATGTCATTCAAGATGAAGAGCTCAAGAAGAAGGATATGATAGAATTGCCAATATTTAGTACATATTGTGCAAATAGTTAAGTTATTTAGGAATCTTCAATTATGTTTTTAGTTTAAGAGGGTTAGAGGGACTTGTAGAATTTTCAAATTTCAATTTTGTATTTGAAGAGGTTTTCCAAATATCTCCAATAAAATATAATCTAGTATTGCAACCATAGTGTTAATACAATTAGTAGTTTTTGATATTTTGATGTGTTCAAATTATCTATGATCAATTTTGTGAGAATAGTCGATCTTCATTATTTTTATATTGACAACTAATCTTATGATTTTTTTCAAATGTATTAAAGTTATATAATAATAAGCAAGTTGGATATGTAAGATCTCAAAGGAAAATAGTGGAATCTACCTCTTAGATCACCTAAGTTTAAGTCTAATTTTAGTTTTTCTCTCTTAAGTTTGATCTAAGTGGTAGGATTAATTAGCTTCGGAGAACATTATCAAGAATTTACAATTCTTAAGGATTTTATTTTGAGGTGTCAATACAAGGGAACGAATGCTATTCAAGTGGCTCCCTAACCTTGACTATGTCAATCATCATTTTGCATTTTTATTCCAACTCCAAGCTCCAAGTTGCCCTTATTATTTTAATATCTGATGCATTCATTGCAAGTTGTCTTTTTTTACTTTTATTAAAAAATAGTTACTTTAGATCTAGGGACCTATCATAAGAAGATCTTTTCTTGGTGACCTATAAAAGGTTTTTGTGAATAATACAATTTTTTTCTCATAGGTCAAAACATTAAGGTAAATCTCTATTTGTAGGTAAATGAGTCTAAATGCATCAATATTAAACCTATTGCTAAAAGGTTAGTTCATGAAATAGAGACAAATCTATGAGCACATAAATCACTTTTATGTTGAATAAATCACTTTTATGTTGAATAAATCATAAGATTGAGAGGGGTGAATAAGTCTTGACCAGAGATTAAAATTTTCATGTTATAAATATTTATTTATTATCTTTATCCAACTAACCATCAATAAAAGATATTATAATGAAAATACAAAAACATGCACACCATATTTTTAATTGGAAACCCAATGTGGAAAAACCATAGTAAGAATCACACACAACATGAATATCATGTTACTAAGCTTTAGGCCATAGGCCAAGGAGCGCACTGCACTTGAAAAAGGACTTGCAGATTGAGGCACCAACCTTAGGGAAAGCTACAAAGGACTTGCAAATCATTGAAAGAAAGAAAAACTTTAGAAAGATGTAGGTCTACACAAGTTTCCAAAAGAGCCATTGTCTTCTAGCAAACACGAGAAAAATGATAAACTAAAAATGTGCAGGATCTCCTAATCAACCACTGCAACAACTCTCTAAAACTCAAAAACTCGCACCTCTACTCTTTCATGTTCACATCACACTAACTTCACATTCAATCCAAATACAATCTAATCCAATCCACACCTCCACACAATCATCCACGCATCTATATATATCACGTTGATCATCGAAAAATACAAATAGGTTGGCCAAAACAAAGATAATCATCATTTGTAGAAAAATGCATTCACCTTGAACACTTACACTCACTGTGGTCCACCCCAAAAGATAAGAGTACCAAAATACATCACAAAATGCCTTCCAAAAATAATTTCTCTATAGCACACACATCGCAACACTCTCCAAAATTGGCACCAAACGTAATGTGTAACAAGGCATAAGGACACGTTAGCCAGTCAGTCCAAAAATATTCTCTAATGCACATAACTCAATGTGAATCTCAACATGTTATGGAAAGATCAATATAAACATCTTAACTCTTCGTCCAAAGCATATCGAGATCAATGAGTGATAAATCACATCACCAAAAAAAATTGAGTCAACCAAAGACCTTGACATAGACACAAATTCCAAACAAAGAGAATCATAACTTTAATTGTGGGGCTAACTAGCACAAGATATATGAACAAAAATACTGCACAAATGTTAGGAGCATGTCGACAAAATTGCACAATTGAAATGTCAATGCAAATAATTCTTTTTACTAGTCATGAATATTCATGATAGTTAACCTCACTGTCAACAAAAAGAAAAGCACAACTTCAACCAATGAACTTTTGTGGACCTAAAAGTAGGATAGTGCAATATTCATAGACTATACACGACAACACCAAAATTGCAAGTCATCAATCTTATTATGTAGAGCAATGTAGGGCGTTCCCCCATAAGGAATTTAGATACTTTGTCTTTCATATACCATATTCACATGCTTGTTACCTTCTAGATATACAACACAATGATTTGCCATCACCAGCAAACATCGGAACAACATCTGATCATCTAATACTGGACTTCAAATACTCTTTCTTGCATATCAAACTTCAAATACCATTTCTTGCATATGCTTCTTACACATATGACACTTATTTTCATCAAGCACAACACTGAGCTTATACAACTCCTCATCAAGTTGACATCAATGCACACAATAGGTTGGCATCAATGGCAACACTGAACACACATTGCTAATAATTTGCATGCATAATAGTGATCTAATTTATAGACAATTTTGAAAGTTTTGTATCACAAATGTCTTAGTCTACTCATCCCAAATTCAAATTCAAATCCATGTGGTAAATTTCAACATAACCAAATTAGTCTCTTCTTCATTAACATCAAAGTACATATTTGTTATTAGTACTTGCTGATAGGCTAAGCAAGTACTATTGCAATGATTTTTGGTTTTCTTGCTTTAACTACTGATTAAAACAAGTTGTATGGACCAATCATTATTTAAGATATTTTATATTTTATTATAAATTTTATGTTTTCTATAGTGAACATGCAATATTTTTAAGTTTATAAATTACAAAAATTATTTTTTAAGCATATGATTGGTTGAATTGATTTGAGTCTTATACACGAGATTTTTGAAATTAAAAATTTGAACAGTTTCATTAACAACTACATAATTATAGCCAACATTCTAGGATTCACCTTTTGTTAAAAATATTTTTAAAAATAAATTATTATATATAATATCATATTAAAATTTATTATATATTAATAATATATAATCATAATTTAGAATTTAATGCATGAATTTATATAACATATTGTTTTTTTAAAAAAATTATAATATAATAATAGTTGTAAAATATATAACAATTTATATTATCTAAATTTAAAATAGAATTTGTATAATAATGAATTAATATATTTAGTAAAAATATATAATTTATAATATAAATTATTCATATTTTTAAAATTTAATTTTTTCATTTTTAAAAATAAATTATTGTATATAATATTATATTAATTATCAATTTTATTCATATTTCATTATATATTATATAATTTTTTTAATTTAAATATTAAAAAAATAATAAATATGTATTTTAAATATTTAATATAATATATATTTTTTATGATATTCTTTTCACTATTTCAATTATGTAAATTCATATTATTTGATGTTATTGGAAATATCTCATGTTATTAATATTTTAATTTATACTACTAATTTATAATTATATTAGTAAATGTTTATTGTATTATTATTATAGTTTACATATAATATAATATTATGATATTATATATACAATAATATTAATCATATATAATTAAAAATATATATTATGACAATAAAATTTATATTATTCTTATATTTTACAAAATAATTACAAATAAAATTAAGATTAAGATTTAAATTAATTATAATTTACAATCAACAATTGTTTAAATAATTATAATTAAAAAATTGCTTATTATAATTATATAAAAAAATATAGTTATATAATTTTATAATTTTTTTTGATCGGTAAAAGGCCTAAGCCAAAAATTTTATTAATAAAATAAATTTAAGTACAAAGTTCTCCATTCTGTGTAGGCACTGGTAGGAAAGAATGGAGAAGAAAACTTCCAGTCTAACCTGGGACCATGGTCCAGTATCAATATTACAAACAATGATATGAGGGCATCCCCTCATTTACACTGATTGCAATATGCAATCCTTTATTTACAATTTTGATTTTCCTTTTACTAGGATCTCGCCTGGTATCTGTTGCTTTGATATCTCGATGTATTGATGACATGATGTTCTTTTGTACTTTTTCTGAGCGTCAGCTTTCATGCATAAAAAACCACTATTTGCTACAACAAGCTAATCCATACGGTTAGAAAATCAATCCTATTGTAACAAAGACTATATATGATCTCTATTCCTGATGTGACTATAGTCCTTCTTGTAAGAGTCACATTTGTACTATAATTATTATCCTTAAATTATATGATTCTAATACACAATGGGGCTAACATTCTTAAAAGAGATTTATCAAAGTCTAGAAAGGGAGATGGGATCAGAATTCTTCCTAAGTTCAAAAATATAGGGGTATAGGAAAACTAAGCATGATTATAAGAACCCAAGATCCTTTATAAAAGCGGATTAAAAAACCATATGTCTATACTATCCTTGCTTCTGTTTGGGTCATTTTCCTTTAGTCCTTTGTTATGCTTATAAGTCCACCTAATCTTGTTTTAACAGGCATCTCCTTTTGATGTCCTTAACTTAAGAGTTATTCATCAATAAAATTCTAAAAAGTGACAAATTTATAAATTGATTCAAGTTATCTCTCTGGCAGTATTACAGGTATCCCATGAGAGCCTAAGAGCTTTAAATAAAAGGAGATATTCTTACATTTTAAAGACTAAAATACAACAATATACAAGGAAAGTTACCCTCTATCAAATATCAATCGATGCCATACATTAATTTCCAAACAAGAATTCAATAGTAGATGTTATCATCATAAGATCCTGACCAAAATTTGTTATATCTATCATGATAGCTCTATCTTTATCTATACTAATACTAGCTTTCAACACATAGTTTAGAGATTATTTATTTTAATGAAAACTACTTTAGCCTTTCTTTGGCCTTCTTTCCTTCATGAGATGGTAATATTATTTCCTCATCATGATACTTCCCTTCGTTTAACCATATGTTAATGAAAGATTCATCACCAGATTATGCAAAGCTTTCCATGTCTGTAATTTTGACTTCATCAGAGTGCCAGTAATCGTAGAACCAACTTCTCTTCTCAGGCTTTTGGAGATGTAAATGATTTAACAGGAAGGTAATGTTTCTAATAACTATGTCCTTTCTTGCTTTGAAGGCTTCTAAGTTTCGAGTTATAATAATTGGTGAGGGGATGTGGGAGAGTGCCTTGTCCAAGCTTCTAGGATTGGGATCCCCTTTAATATAAAGAAGGGCTTTGTCAAAGTTGCCCAAAAATCTGTGTTTAAAGATTTTGTGACCGAGTCTCCTTAATTCTGGTTCGTGGAGACCCCAATAAGAAATAATAGCTACAAACATAGAGGAGATACTGGATAGGACCCTATAATTTTCCTCTAGATTGATAAATTTTGGGCCCAAGATTCGGAGTATAGCTCTGATATAGAGGGGATGCTTATTAATTAACATCTTTTTAATATATTTTGGCATAACCCTGCCTTCCAGGGCCAACTGTCCTCTATTATAGGTGAGGTTAATAAGAGTTTCCATATCGGCCTATACTAATCTGATTATGCAAGGTCGATAAGGGAAAGTTATAGGGACATAGAATATTTATAGGTTTAATCTTCTACTAGCTTGATTGTTGAGTGCCTACGACTGTTCTCATTCCCTAAATGTTACTCAATCTTCTAGCGAGGGGTATTTTTTACTAAAATAACACTATAAAGTTTCTTCCTTCTATTAGATTTCTTCCTCTATAAAGCTCTGTAGCAATGCAGAGAATTGTAGAAGAAGACCCTACTTGCTTGGGAAATGATCCTACTAGAATTAGTTACTAGTACCTAAGTTTTTATATTTCTATTTTTTAAAACAAAGGACATTGTTCACTTATCGAAATAAATTGATTGTTTTGGGCTGTATTTAGTATTAGAGACTGTAGTGCCCTGTCTTCTAAGCCGATTCGACACCTGCAGGTTCCTAACATTGTATTATTATCTATAGAAATTAGTAGGAAAGAAAACATTGACATCATTTATTGCAGAGCCATATATATTCTTCCTACTATTTTCTCAATGTTGCCTCCATCCTTTGGAGCCATCCTCTTCGTATAACGACTGCATTATTGGAAATCGAAAATCATTCCGGGGTCCTAGAGTTTTTTACTTAATCTAATTTAACCGGGATATCAGATCCCTCACCATTGCATTATAGATTAAACTACTGTTAATTGACTGAGGGGAAAATATAATTTTATAATTAATTAAAATATATAGAATAATTATAATAAATGTATTAAAATTAAAATTATATTTATATTTAAGATTAAAATTATAATTATTTATAAAACAAAGGCAAGTACTAGCCACTACATGGCACTTGTTTATTATTCCATTCTATTTTCAAATCTTAAGAGATAAACATAATTTGTTCTTGCCATAAATTTTGTATGTAGTTGTGGTTTAAGCAATCAAAACAGTAGTTAATAATTCATTTCTTAGCAAATATATTTTTCTTATTTCAAAATAATATATCTTAACTAATGTATAGTTGCAATTTTTTTAACAAAACATATTTGCAAAATTCATTTTCTTCACTTCATTGGCTAAAATTTTTTTAGCTATAAGAGCCACCAAAAATGTTGGGCTCCTATAATGGTTTTAATAACTAGGCTTTAGAACCACAACTTAGGGATTGAACATTAGATTTAATCTAATGTTCTATTTTATTAAGAAAAATAAAAATGAATGCTATATTTTATAGTTGGCTCTTTATTAGCTATTTAATCAATGCAAATACATTATGATTATTACTTAATACACTATATTTTATATTATATTATATGAATAGTAATATTTATAATATTAAATTATCTTTCTATTATATTATACTATATTTATATCATTATTAGATTAAAATAAAATATTTTAAGATTATAATTTAATATCAATTATATTATATGATATTTATATTATTTATTTTTTAAATTATTAATTAAATAAATTTTATTTTGTTATTTATGGTATTATATTAGATCATAATAATAGCATACTTTAATTTTAATTATACTCCTTCATATATTATATTATTTTATCAATAAACTAAAAAATTATTTTTCTATTTAATGTTAAATTATAAATATATAAATAATTATTAAACTATATGCATATTTATTCTAACTATATTATATTATATTATTTAATATATTAAAATTATTAAATAATTTTATTTTATATTTTTATTAATATATGAATAATTATTATATTATTAATATAATTCTAATTAAACTAAATATTCATAGGTACAATTCTTAGATATTATTTTCCTTTGTAGTTACTAATGTATTCATACTTTATCCATTGTTAAAAAAATAAATTTATTGCACTGGAGCCTTGTTATATCTACTAAATTAGACATATTTATGCTATATTATTTATTTTGTGTAATTTACAATATTTGTATTAAAGATTTATAATATATATTATAATAATATATATTACATTACATATATATTTTTTACTTAAACTATTATTTTTATATTGTATTAAAGTAATTATCATTATTACATTAGATATATTTATATTATATTTTTTATAAAATATAAAAAATCAATATAATATTAAAATAATAAAATAAGATACTTTGTAACTTCTAAATTCTTTTCTAACTTTAAATAATCCTACCAAAATTTTGGCAGGAATTTTGTTGCTATGCAACCTTGTTTCATATAGATAACTATTAGAGGAAGATAATCATCATAGTTTGTAGAACTCTTTTTGAACAAAAAACTAGACTACATAGATATTGGTATCTTTAAGAGAATTACAAATAGATATTGATATCCCCACCATTTAAGAATATTACAACATTGATCCAAACTATGAATTTAGAGGAAAATACCTAGCATTTTCATTACCATATACATTTCCAACTAAAAAATACCTAGCCTACAACATGTAATATTCTAAATTCTCAACAAATTATTTTAATATAACAAATTTGAAAAGAGATATATCTAGCTCCAAAAAGATACTATATTCTCTTCAAATTTTGGTTTATACAATTTAAACAGTATTCAAATAAATAAATAAACTAATATATTTATACCCCAACTTAATGGGTCATAATACCTAGTCCAAAAAAGAAATCTAATTTCAGCCCCCAAAAAATCTCTTCTACAACCCCAAAAAAATACAAAATTTAAAAAGACCTCCAAAAATACTATTTTGGAGAAATTAGTAAAGCACATGTGAAATTTTCCATTTATGAGTGTGCAACTACTGGGGGTCAAATACAATAAATAAACATAAATCTAAATCTAAATCAGCAACCCTGCTTCAACTAAACCACCACAAATAAAAAGAATCAATTCCATGATTTCATCATAAAGATATTTTATGTTGTACAACTGTGTTTTGGGTGTATCACCAAATAATTGACCTCAAACGTTCCCAAATAATAACAAACTTTACACCTCAGTTCCAGTAAATAATAGTAACCTTTTACTCCGTAACTTCGGCCAATAAAATCAACTATTTTGCATTAACTTTCTCAATACTTTTCCCTATGCTACAATTAACTCCTCAATTTCAGGCGGTCTCAATCCTTTCTGCTGTTCTACAATTCATCTTGCAATTATGTTCTATTCATTTATACATACAGTAACCTGGGCTACAGTTTTTTAATGTTTTTTCAACAAGAATGCCTCTTCTTCCGACTATTCTCAATCACATACAAGAGTACGTCTAAGGGTTTTCTGGGTGGGTTGAATTGGGTCCCTCTGTGCTGTGTATAGCTGGAGATAGGTTTTCAACTTTGTTTTTTTTTCTTTTCTAGCATTGACTGAATTGCATGATAAAGCAGGAATCTTCACAATGTTCCATCAATTTCATTAATTTATGTTGACAATTCTATGATGCCCATTGCCCATTTAAAACCCTGGCCTAGAGTTTTTGAAATTTGCTGTTTGAGTTTGTGATACAGCTAAAAAGGGTTTGGGATTCATCAACTTTGGGAGAAACACATTAACTGTTTGTTCAATTTGCAGTAATGGCGTTTGCCATTTTCATCCAGGTTTTGCTATTTTGGTTTTGTGCTGCCCAAATTTTGAGAGGCAGTTTTTGTGTTGGGGGTGAGGATGGGGGGGTTTCTTCTGTGGTGGCTCTGAAGCACAGAGGCTTTGGGGACATCAAATTTAAGAATTCCTTTGAATTGCTTAAGATTTCCAACAATAGGAGCTCAATTAGGCTTCATGCTCTGAGAAGTAGAAGACCAAATCGTCACCACCATGGTAGAAGACACCATTCTGTGGATGTGTCATTGCCTCTTAGGGCTTCAAGTGACTACATAATGTCTCTGATGTTGGGCAGTCCACCACAGAGACTAGAAGTTTTCATGGACACAGGAAGTGACCTTGTTTGGGTACCATGCTCATCTAATTCTTCAAAAAAAGGTTATTTTGACTGTATCATGTGTGAAGGCGTAGATATCCCCACATTCTCTGAGATTGATTCCCATTCAAATAGGCCTGAATCCTGTGGCACTTTTTCATGCTCTGCCATCCACAGCACTGACAATCTCGATGATCTCTGTATAATGGCTGGATGCCCATTTGATACTCTAGACATGGAGCCTTGTCAGAATTCCTGTCCACCTTTCTATTATGCCTATGGAGATGGCAGTTTAATGGGTGAGCTGAGAAGAGACAGGCTTACAGTTCACCTGAGCAAAGGTGGGACTAGAGAAATCTCAAATTTCACATTTGGGTGTGCAAGGATTTCACTAGGGGAGGCAGTAGGAGTAGCAGGATTTGGCAGAGGGGTCCTTCCCTTCCCTGCTCAATTGAGTGAAATGGGGAGCAGAGGCTTTTCCTACTGTCTTGTCAGCCATAAATTTGATGACAATCTCCATGTCTCTAGCCCTCTTCTGTTTGGGGACATTGCCATCCCCAAACAAGGTAAAGTCCAGTACACACCCATGATCAATAATTCTGTTTATCCTTCTTTCTACTACTTGGGCTTAGAAGGAATCAGCATAGGAGACCACTGGCTCAAGCTCCCTTCAAGCCTTACTCAATTTGACAGTGAAGGAAATGGGGGGTTGATCATTGACTCTGGTACCACTTTCACCATGATTCCTGAGTCCCTGCATAGAAAGGTCTTAAACAGGCTGAAGGCAGCAATTCAGTACAACAGGTCTGTTGACATTGAACAATCCACTGGGCTTGATCTCTGCTATATTTTCCCAACTGCCAAGGGAACTCCTATGTTACCAACCTTCAAATTTCACTTCAAAGACAATGCCACAATCATACTTCCTGCAGAGAATTACATGTTTATGATACCTGATTCAGATGATGATGATACTACTAGTACTAGTACTAACATTGCTTCTACATCAGTGGGGTGCCTGATCATTTTGAGCAGTGGAGATGAAGTATATGGACCTGCTGCTGTTTTAGGGAACTATCAACAACAGAATTTGAATGTTGTTTATGATTTGGAGAAACAAAGAATAGGGTTTCTGTCAAAAATATGTTCTGCAAATGTCCACTGATCATCCTTCTCTAGAATCCACGATAGGCCTTTTTTTGGTGCAATTTTTATTTTTCATGTTTTAAAAAAAGAGGTCAATAACTTTCAGAGGGTGAGCTTGGATGACAGAATGACCTTCTGGCTTAGATAGTAGGTTTGAGGGTTTATGTGCTACCAAGCTTAAATGCCAGGCCTTTGTACTTTATTCATCAAAGTTGCATGGAGGTTTAGCATAGTAACCTGAAACTTCTACTATGTATTTTCGGACTCTACACAATAAATTACAGATTTATGATAATTCTTATCCGTCATTTACCCAACTGAATTTTCTTATGTTTAAATTTTCTTTCATTGGATTTAGTTAATTAAAAGGTTATCAAAAAATATTCAGTGGGTCAATAGTTGCCTATTTTTTGGAAAAAAACATAGTAATACAATATTGGTGCAACTTTATTGGTACCAATAGAATACGATTATTGTACATTTGTGCATAATATTAGATCAATTGTGCAAATTTTTAGTTATCAAAACAAATGGTAAGATGCACAAAATTAGCTATAAGAATTGCTGACGCTCTTCCATTATAGGATTGTGCTAATAGACAACCATGATGACAATGGGATTTGACTTTTTCTATTTTAAATATGACTATAATACTTAAAAGAAGATGACAGATAAATCTAGTAAAAGATTAATTGGAACTTCCCATTGTGGTGACTCTAGAAATGAAAGACATTATGGTCAAAGATATTGAATGAAATATCAAGGGTTAGAAGAAATTGTCTAAAGAAAGATATTAGATTTTACAAGTAATGATGGTTGAGTATATTGTAATGGTTGTGACATATGTTGATATTAGTGTTAATTTTGATTAAAATTTTAATTTTTTTAAGATGCTATTATTATTTTGTTTTTAAAAATTTAGTTAATTTTTTTATTTTATATTTTTAAGATTCAATAAATTGATCATTGCAATTGATTTGAATATGAAACTTTCAATATAATACTCATGATTATCTATTTGAAGACAATTCTTAAGATGTTCTAATCATTATTGGTTCAAGCATTTATCTTCTAATGATTATTTGAATAATTGTATTAAGAACAATTCAATAGCATTTTTTAGATAACAATACAAAATATCTCCACATTAAGTATTGTCCTCTCCAAATTCATGTACCATATCATTAATTATTATGATCAACAATTAAAACAACTTAGCAAAGATTAAATAAATTGAAGTACTTTAGCCTAGCACAAAAAGCTCTCATATGTTTGTAAATACCACCTTGACCTAACATATACACTAAAGAAAAGGAGTGAATTTAAAGGCATTTGACAAAGGTATACAAGATTATAATTTTCAAATACTTGGAAATTTGGGAAAGTATAAAAGCATATGGAAGATAGGATTCTAAGAGTGATATTGTCTTATTGATCCTGGACAATCTTAGATAATTGCCACAAATATGTGCCACCAAGCTTAAATGTCAAGCCTTTGTACTTTATTCATCAAAGATAATTGCCACAGATATGTGCCACCAAGCTTAAATGTCAAGCCTTTGTACTTTATTCATCAAAGTTGCATGGAGGTTTAGCATAGTAACATGAAACTTCCACTATGTATTTTGGGACTCTACACAATAAATTATAGATTTATGATGATTCTTTATGTCATTTATCCAACTGAATTTTCTTATGTTTCAATTTTCTTTCATTGGATTTGGTTAATTAAAAGACTATGGGTCAGTACTTGTCTATTTTTTGAAAAAAAATTAGTAATCATTGGTGCAACTTTATTGATAACAATATAACATAGGCATCTGTGCATAATATTATATCAAATATGCAAATTTTTAGTTATCAAAACAAATGGTGTTCTTCTCTTATGTAAAGGGAAAGACTACCGTGACATTATAGAGTTGTACTAATTGACAACCATGATGATAGTGGGATTTGACTTTTTTTCTATTTTAAATATGACTATAATACTTAAAAGAAGATGATAGGTAAATCTAGTAAAATATTAATAGGAATTGCCCATTGTGGTGACTCTAGAAATGAAAGACATTATGGTCAAAGATATTGAATGAAATATCAAGGGTAAGAAGAAATTGTCTAAAGAAAGATATTGAGATTTTACAAGTAATGATGGTTGAGTATATTGTAATGATTGTGATATATGTTGATAGTAGTGTTAATTTTGATTAAAATTTTAATTTTTTTAGATGTTATCATTATTTTGTTTTAAAAACTTTAGTTAATTTTTAATTTTATGATTCAATAAAGTGATCATCGCAATTGATTTGAATATGAGACTTTCAATTTAATACTCATGATTATCTATTTGAAGACAATTCTTAAGATGTTCTAATCATTATTGGAAAGTATTTATCTTCTAATGATTATTCGAATAATTGTAATAAGAACAATTTAGGAGCATTTTTTAGATAACAATACAAAATATCTCCACATTAATTATTGTCCTATCCAAATCCATGTATCGTATCATTAATTATTATGATCAACAATTACAAATAACTTAGCAAAGATTAAATAAATAGAAGTACTTTAGCCTAGCACAAAAATCTCTCATATGTTTGTAAATACCACCTTGACCTAACATATACACTAAAGAAAAGGAGTGAATTTAAAGGCATTTGACAAAGGTATATAAGATTATAATTTTCAAATAGTGAAAAATTTGGGATAGGATAAAATCTTTTGGAAGATAGGATTCTAAGAGTGATATTGTCGTATTGATCCTAGATAATTGCCACATATTATGGAGCTCATCTGAGGGTTTATGTGCCACCGAGCTTAAATGTTAAGCCTTTGTACTTTATTCATCAAAGTTGCATGGAGGTTTATCATAGTAACCTGAATCTTCCACTATGTATTTTGGGACTCTACACAATAAATTACAGATTTATGATGATTCTTTTCCATCATTTACCCAACTGAATTTTGTTATGTTTCAATTTTATTTCATTGGATTTGGTTAATCAAAAGACTATGAGTCAATAGTTGTCTATTTTTTGAAAAAAACTTAGTAATCATTGGTACAAATGTATTGATAATAATAGAACATCTAGGCAGTTGTGCATAATATTAGATCAATAGTGCAAATTTTTAGTTATCAAAACAAATGGTGCTCTTCCCTTATGTAAAGAGAAAGACTACCACAACATTAAAGAGTCGTGCTAATTGACAACCATTATGACAATGGGATTTGACATTTTCTATTTTAAATATGACTATAATACTTAAAAGAAGATGATAGGTAAATCTAGTAAAAGATTAATAGGAACTACCCATTGTGGTGACTCTAGAAATGAAAGGCAATATGGTCAAAGATATTGAATGAAATATCAAGGGTAAGAAGAAATTATCTAAATAAAGATATTGGGATTTTACAAGTAATGATGGTTGAGTATATTGTAATGATTGTGATATTTGTTTTTGATTAAGGTAAAAATAGGTTTTACATGGACCCGAAACCAGAGTTTAATACAACATAAAGATAGAGCATTAAAGTTAACAAAATGAAACACCTACTGGAAAACAACAGCAGGGACCACCAATCGAACAGTTCAAAAGTAGAGACTAAAGAAAAACCAACAGCAAAACATCTACCAGCCAGAACAAGCTAATTAATATTATCATCTCCTTAGCCATCTTCTAGAGATCTTCCATCTTCTGGATAGTTTCTTGCAGGTCCTTCGGCTCTTTAGGTTTTTCAGGGACCTTTCTCTAAGTGCGCCCTCTAGTTCTCATCCCTGGCCCAGTGTTTCCAACGTCCTTGTCAATGGTGATAGTAGTTCTTTCCAGCATGTTCTTCTCTAGGTAGTTATGCAACATTTTCAAATTCATAATGGTCACCTTCAGACCCTCGTTGCTATGATTTAGAACACCTTTTATCATACTGTCATGGTTGTTGATTTTAGTTTCTAATTCTTTCATCTTGTCTTTAACCTTCTTACTCATCACATCAGTTCCCTCCTCTTTAGTATTTTTATTTTTAACCTTATCAAAAGGCTTATTTTCCATTTTTCCCATCTTTGTATTCATGTTTTTCATAGTTTTTTCCATATCCTGGATGTGGATTTTCACTTCCTACATTTCCTTTTTCCAGTCCCTATTCTCATCCTGTATCTCCATATTACTCTTCTCCTTCTACACAAAGACTTCCCTCTGAAGAATAGCAGGTTCCTTTGTGTTGTTAGTAATCTCCAACATGGTCGTCTTGTCCTTACCTTCCTTCCCTCTTATCGAGGTCTCTTCACCAGTACACTAGCAAAAGGAGTATTGCCAGCCTCCTTACCATCATTCTCTTGTCCACCCATTATTCCCTCCAAAAAAACTTCTTCATCTTTATAATCCTCCTCTCTGGTTTTACCATCCCCCTTCTCTGGCATAGCATTGTTTATGTTTTCTTCCACAGGGACATTTTGAGAATCAACCTCCATGGATTGAGTGTCATCATCCCCTTTCTCAGCTCCCTCATTATCCTCAGGGGTATCTTTTGTTGCTTCATCAATGGAGTAAACCTGGGTTCCTTCCTCTTCCTCTTCCACTTCCTCCTTTTCTTCTCCATCTTCATAGCTAGTCTCCTCTTTATCATCATTCCCCTCATCCAGCCATTCATTCATTTCCTCTTCCTGATCTATTCCATGCTCTTTCTCTTTCTCCTTGCTTATCTCTTCCTCCTCGGACTCCTTCTCATTGTCTTTCTCTAGAATACCCTTTCCTCTCATTTGTTTCTTATTCTCTAACTCCTCCTCTTTGATATCTTTGTCACCAGAAGAAACATGAGATTTCCCTTTAATTTTCTTCCTCTTCTTACTAGTCTCAGGTTCAATCTCCCCCTTAATCTTCACCTTTCTTTTATCCGTGATCTTTTTAGGGATAGGGTCTGAAATGTTGTCCCTCATATGCTCAGAAATAAGAAGGATCAAACCTTCATGTAGCACAGGGTTAGAATCCTTTTTCCTGTGCCTTGTAATGCTGCTATTCGGAGAACTTAGAAGATAGTAAGGGAAAGAAATTCTCCTTTTATGCCTGAAGTGCTTAGCAAACACAAAATGGAAATTATAGATTTTTGAATACCACCCATCCAGAGTAAAATATTCAATCATGGCCTTCAAAATTTTAGCCTAGAACTCATCGATATTAGTAATATCCACATAGTCACCTTTCCCCTTGGTCATAAGGGCTTTCTCATCATCAGTTTTGGGAAAAATAGAAAAGGATTCAGTTCCTAGCCTATGATTGCCTCTATGAAAATGGGTTCCTTCGACAGGTAAACCAGTAATATCAGCTAAGCTAGAGATAGTAATCTTGAAGGACTTGCCCCAAAGAAACACCTTACCATTATTCCAGCCATCTGTAAACAATGAGGTGATCTATTTGTCATGCCCGTGAAGCTTCTTCATAAACTGAGTAACCCCCCCTTTTTTCAGCTTCTGCCACACTTTTCTGTCCTGTCTCCATTTGTCACAGTCAAATGGTTCCTCCCTCTTCAAACCACCTCCCATAATTTTTTGGTTTTTCATGTACTGGTTCGGCTTCTTTCCAAAAATCTTCGCCTTGCTTCTCAAGTTCACAATGCTTTTTTGGTTATCAATAATAACCCTTAGTCCGTGCCTTATTATCTGTAGAGTAAAGTTCCCACACTTCGCCTTACATGCAAGCCTCCTCGGTAAATGATTTGTCCTTGTCATCATTAAGTTAAGTGATATTTTCTTCATTGTGATTAATCCTGTCATAGTTGATTAGACTTGAAATCTCACTCTTGAGATTCGCTTCCCCTCTCCACTTTTGGATGATGTCACACAAAGTACCACCATTAGCCAACCTGTCTATCGGTTTATTGCCTTCACGATATACGTGGGTGACATGGCTTTCTTCAAAGGAGTTCAATAAATCTTTTATTTTGTTGATGATGTGTTCTATAGTCCAAGAGCTGTCAGATTTCCCTTTTATGGCATTGATTATATTTGTTGATATTAGTGTTAATTTTGATTAAAATTTTAATTTTTTTTAGATGTTATCTTTGTTTTGTTTTAAAAACTTAGTTAATTTTTAATTTTATATTTTTAAGATTCAATAAAGTGATCATTGCTTGAATTTATTTGAATATGAAACTTGCAGTTCAATACTCATGATTATCTATTTGAAGATAATTCTTAAGATGTTCTAATCATTATTGGAAAGTATTTATCTTCTAATGATTATATTCAAATAATTGTATTAAGAACAATTAAGGAGTTTTTTTTAGATAACAATACAAAATATCTCCACATTAAGTATTGTCCTATCCAAATCCATGTATTGTATCATTTATTATTATGATCAACAATTACAAACAACTTAGCAAAGATTAAATAAATTGACGTATTTTAGACTAGCACAAAAATCTCTCATATGTTTGTAAATACCACCTTGACCTAACATTTACACTAAAGAAAAGGAGTGAATTTAAACGCATTTGACAAAGGTATACAAGATTATAATTTTTAAATACTTACAAATTTGGGATAGGATAAAAGCTTTTGGAAGATAGGATTCTAAGAGTGATATTGTCGTATTGATCCTAGACAATCATAGATAATTGCCACATATTATAGAGCTCATTTGAGGGTTTATGTGCCACCAAGCTTAAATGTTAAGCCTTTTTACTTTATTCATCAAAGTTGCATAGAGGTTTAACATAGTAACCTGAAACTTCCACTATGTATTTTGGGACTCTACATAGTAAATTACAAATTTATGATGATTCTTTTCCATCATTTACCCAATTGAATTTTCTTATGTTTCAATTTTCTTTCATTGGATTTGGTTAATTAAAAGACTATGGTTCAATAGTTGTCTATTTTTTGAAAAAAACATAGTAATGATTTGTGCAACTTTATTGATAACAATAGAACACAATTATTAGGCAATTGTGCATAATATTAGAACAATTGTGCACTTTTTTAGTTATCAAAACAAATGGTGCTCTTCCCTTATGTAAAAAGAAACACTATTTTAACATTATAGAGTTGTGCTAATTGACAACCACGATGACAATGGAATTTGACTTTTTCTATTTTAAATATGACTATAATACTTAAAAGAGGATGATAGTTAAATCTAGTAAAAGATTAATGGGAACTGTCCATTGTGGTGATTTTAGAAATGAAAGACATTATGGTCAAAGATATTGAATGAAATATGAAGAAATTGCCTAAATAAAGATACTGAGATTTTACAAGTAATGATGGTTGAGTATATTGTAATGATTGTGATATATGTTGATATTAGTGTTAATTTTGGTTAAAATTTTAATTTTCTTAGATGTTATCATTATTTTATTTTTAAAATTTTAGTTAATTTTTAATTTTATATTTTAAGATTCAATAAAGTGATCGTTGCAATTGATTTGAATATGAAACTTTCAATTTAATACTCATGATTATCTATTTGAAGATGATTCTTAAGATGTTCTAATCATTATTGGAAAGCATTTATCTTCTAATGATTATTTGAATAATTGTATTAAGAATAATTAAGGAGCTTTTTTCAGATAACAATACAAAATATCTCTACATTAAGTATTGTCCTATCCAATTCCATTTACCATATCATTAATTATTGTGATCAACAATTACAAACAACTTAAAAAAGATTAAGTAAATTGAAGTACTTTAGTCTAGCACAAAAACCTCTCATATGTTTGTAAATACCACCTTGACCTAACATATGAACACTAAAGAAAAGGAGTGAATTTAAAGGTATTTGAAAAAGGTATACAAGATTATAATTTTCAAATAGTTACAAATTTGGGATAGGATAAAAGCTTTTGGAAGATAGGATTCTAAGAGTGATATTGTCTTATTAATTTGCAAGACTCCAATACATTTATTTAGAAATGTGACAAAAGATAAATTATAGCACAAAACATCAATGCTTATTGAAGGAGTTAAACTATCTCCAACCCTACTCTTTTTAATCATGCGACTATTATCTTATACTTCTCATTTTTGTGAATCTAGGACTTGATTTATTTTAAAAAAATTAATCTTTGACTATAATTAATTGTCATACCTAATAACAATACATAAGAATAAATTATCCTTGGTGATGGAACATAAGAATTAATTATAAAATGAAACAAAAAATTTATAATGATTGAATAATTTTGTTCATAAAATTTAAGATTGCCTTAATTTTAATGTATTTAAAATATATAAAAATAAATTATTTTAAAATGTAACTTAATTGAATAAATATTAATCATAAAATAATTGCATTACTTATAATTTGTTATTTATTTTTTAATGGAGTATAAGTATTAAGTAGATTTTAAATATAAGAATCTTTTAAGAATCAATGTTTCTCGATCTTTGCAAATATCTAAATTAATTTATTAATTTTTATTTTTTTTCTATAATTATGTTATATACTTTATATTTGTGTTTTATCTAAATGGGGCATTAGAATTTGTGTTAGACATTTGATGAAATGCATTTCATACTTTGCTTCATCATTTGATATTGTTGTAAGGTAGATTAATATAGAAAATTTAGAGTGCTCCTCTTATGTGAGATCATGACTAGTTTGATGATATCTTGTGATGTGTAAGAACCATGAATAGGGGGTTACTTTGGAATCATGAGTAGCTATGATGGACTTTATTACTTACCATATTGTGCATACTTTGAGATAGGAAATAATGACAAGTTTGGTGTCCATGGTGTGGGTCAAACTAAGAGCTATAGATGGTTTATTGATTTACCATTTTAATGGGTGACAAGGAATTTATATTAGTGGGATTGAAAATTATGCCTAGGTTTGTGCCACCTTTTGGGGTTTTGTAAAATCACTTTGAAAACTATTTATGGTTTCTAGCTTATTAATTTTGTCTATGAATTAGTACTTAAGGAAGTGGTGTTACAAGTATACAAGAATTGTTGGAATGTTGCCAAAATCCTTTACGTTTATTGTTGGTTAAATATTCCTCTAAAGACTTGCATTACAAGTGTAATGTAGCCCTCTTTTATATTTAATAATACATTATGCAATTTTTGGAGAGTCGATGTTTTCTCTCATCCATATCATGATATTATGCTATTTAATTATTTATCTATTTAAAATTATAGTTCTATATTTTTTTATATTAATTTTGGATTAAATTTTTATTTTTGTGCTCATCACTCCATTCAAGATTGGCATAGGAAGTTGTTTCACATACCTTACTTTGTTGGAAATGAAATGTGAAATTGATATAAATAAAGGGAATAGTGATCAACCACAATTACTTTGTCTCTTTTATATTCTCACCTCATGATAGAGTTTATTTAGATGTGTAATGTACCGCAAGGGAACCCAGGAGATATTAACCTAAAACATGCTACTAAGTTTACAAAAAAAAAAATTACTTAAGAGTTTACAAATAGTATTGAATAACAAAGCGCAAGTAAAACATAAGTCCTTAATTACTTATATACACAATCTCAATTACAAATTACAAATCTCAAGGGTTCCTTGACATAGAATTATGTAAATATTATTTAATCTATTAAGTATAATAATCATCTAGATCTTCTATATAGTACATCATCTCAAAGAATAAACAAATACATCTGAACTATAAAGTATACATGATAACCCACATCCATTGCACAAGTCACGGGGTATGTAAATGCAATTGAGTAGAAAGTACAAGTAAAGAAAGAATAGGAATACATCTTCGAGAAAGATAAGATAAGAAGCAACCACAAAAAGGATCATCCAACACTGGTACATGAATGTCAGAATCTCAAATGGTAAAATAATCACTACCTCTCAACCTCATGGAAACCTGTGGTTCCACTCCCACGCTGCTGAGGAGATATCATCAGACCCCACTTAGATAACAATACTAAAATCAATCATTAGGTAATACTAAGAAAGGGTCCTATAAGTTCTCATCTCAAGGGTACAACTAAATAACTCCACTGTACACATACTAATCCAGAGGAAACCAAAACACGTAGGGAACCTAAGATGAAATCAAGGAAGTGTCATCACATATGTCAACCCCTTGGGACAATCTCACTAGACTCGGACTCCCAAGTTTGATCATATGCAGAACCTAAAATCCTCTCATGTAGACAAGGATAACTGATCATGCCAGAAATCACTGCCACTATTAGATGGACAAGCATCATCTCTCACTCCCATCCTTAGCCTATACTAGCACTCAAGGCATGGGTGAGGAATCCATTATCTTATTAATTTATTTTAAAACCCCATTTAATTATACTATCACTTATTTAAGTAGCCTAATAAGGATACCCAGGTAGCCACTTCTAGGCTCTAGCACCTCCAAAGCAAACCACTTCCCCTTTAACACCTAGATAACCTACCCTAGGTTCATAAATCTCAAAACATATCTCAAAGATAATTATGAATCATAACATCAAAATATGGTTCCAAAGTATAACAAGAACATACATAATCAGTTTCCATCATGATAAAATTAAGCTTCCATAAGGTTGGGTTATTATGAAATCAAATGCCATAGAAGTATGCAAGGCAAACAAATATAACACATTAACCCTAGCCCCACCTCTGGTAACAATCCTAAAAGGATGACATAAAAAGATTCCCTTTAACCCATATAAGCAGAAGGAAAAACATTTATAATAATTTAATTAATAATAAACTAATTTGTAAAGTACCATTATGCAAATTAATTTATTAAATAATCAATAATAAAACTATAATTACATTCTCAAATTAAATTCCAATACTAAGCAAATCAATTTATAATGTTAATTAAAATAATTTGATTCCTAATTTAATAATTACTAAAATAATATAATTCATAAAAATATTCCCAATTTAGGAAATAAAATAAGTTCCCTTAATTATTAATCAATAAAATGTATTAACTAATAATTGACTCAATCCTCTACATTATCCATTACAAGAAAATATCAAATATTATGGTGCAAAATTACAAAGTACATTAAATAAATACACCCACACACACACACATATTTATATTATTTACCTATTTATTTATTTATTATTATTATTTTATTTTCTTATTTATATTTATATTTTATATTTTTTGTTATTATATATATAATATTAAAAAAACTTATATTATATGTTTTTAACAAAATAACCCTCATGCTCAAGGCTATCGTCGGTAGCATGGTTGTCGTGCCAGCCTAGTTGACAGTCTTGACTGTCGAGTAGGGGTGGGGGTAATACCCCGCCTCCACTCAATATGAAACATAATACACACACACACACACACACACACACACACACACACACACACAATTCTTTTCTTATTTTTTTCCATGGAATTTTAACAATGAAGAATTTACATAATGACTATTACCAGGAAGCAAAATACTTAAAAATTCAATTGATCAAACCCCAAAGTTTTCTACCATAAATTTATCAAACCCTAGATGAATTAGAATGAAATTCAATTATGGAAATTCCTAGCATACCAAGCACTAACTTTCTGAAGCTTAATTCTAGAATTCCCAAATATCAACAAAATAGCAATATCACCCATATCTAAAAGGCACAAAGAAAAAAATCTTTCTGAAATAAAAGAATTAAATCTACAAGGGTTTTCAAACCCTACCTCAAACCACCAATTGAAGAAATACGAAGAAGACCGAAAAAATGCTGAAAATCCTAAGCTTTTACAAAAATCATTCAATTCAGTCATTCCTTCAAAACTTGCAAACCTCTGTGTAGAATAATGGTCAAATAATCACACCAACTAGCCAAAGACCAACTGAACCTAATAAAACAATAATCATGCTCAAGGGAAAGGCTTATGAACTCACATCACCTAGAAAAATTCAGAAGGGTAAAAAAAAATATCAGAAACTTGTCTACTATTTTAGGACAATAAAATGGCTTAGGTTAGGATTTAGATCTAAATATTATCTCCCCTCCCTTACCATTGAGACTTTGCGATAGGGCACGGTCATCCTAACAATTCAAGGAAGTCGATGTTCAATACTTGCAAACCTAAATAAAAGAAAAACATATACATCCACATATATATATATATATATATATATATATATATATATATATATATATATATATATATATATATATATATATATATATATATATATATATATATATATATATATATATATATATATATATATATATATATATATATATATATATATATATATATATATAACAAGCAATGGCAGGGATCGGGACATCGTGTGGATCCTGCAAGTAGGTAACTACGACTATGTCCCTCAACCATATCAAACACATCAAGTAGAAAGGTAAAACATACACGATAGCCATGCACATGCAAGTATGGGGTAAGTAAAATCATAAATATAAACAATATTTTAAATGTATAAATAATCATCATCAAAGTAACTAACATCATCTAACTACAAACATATGATATCTCATAGCTATCCAATATCAAATCACCATGTAATGTCATACATCCAAAACCACATAACAAAGTTCAAATAATCAATGCACGCATAAAAGTGGCCTAAAAGAAATTGGCAATATAAACTGAAAAGTAAAACTATGTGTGGGCACTACAAGATGCACCTACATGTCTAGTTGATTTTCTCTATGATGTTATTACTATGTGGATTTCTTTAAATATAGAAGAATAAGCTTACTATGGATGAAAGATGGATGATTTTAGTAGCATGAATTGAGCTTCAGCGGATGATCAACATGAAGGGAGAAGCCTCCAAATTATAGGTTTTTGAATGGAATAAAGGAGGATCAAGATGCCAAGTGGAATGGAGGGTTGAGATTGAATGAAAGGTGGTGCAAAATAGAGGGTTGAGATTGAATGATTGTAATCTTGATTTTAAATTTTGTGATTATTGCATTTATGGAAAATAGAACTACATTTAGTTTTACTCGAGTTCTCATAAATCTTGTGGTGTGTTGGATCTTATTTATTCTAATGTGTTTGGTTTGTTGATATTCCTTCCATTGAAAAATACATATATTATGCTTCATTTATTGATGACTATAGAAAAGGGACATTATAAAGAGTAAATTTGATGTTTTCAAATGATGATGAAAATAGACTCCCTATTTGTAAACCTAATCAATCTCAACCACAAGCCCTAAATTCACAAAACTAACCAACATCGTATCCATGGAACACTTCTTCCTAAAAACACAACAATGAAGTTAAAAACAAATAGAACCATATGTCTTCATTAAATGTTTGATTCCATTGTACTCCTATCCTTTAAGATGTTGTATTGTAATGAGTTGCTCTCATATTTTTCTTAGCACATGCACAAGAGGCTATAAAGGAATGGAGATATGGTTGATTGATGCAAGATAATAAAAGTATGAAAATGATAATGATGATATGAAGATGATAATGATGATGGGTATGGCTCTCAAAGATCACAAGGCATGTAAAATTATAATAATTCTCCAAAAGGTTAATTACGCAAGATCACAAATGCTCATTAGGATTCAAAAGAGTGGAGAAAATGTTCTTTTATAGAAGTCTTTTTGAAAATCAAGTGTCAGTATTAGGAGGTGGTATGAGTGGCTAGGATGAAAGTGTTGGATTACAGAGAGGGGGGAGTGAATCAGTAATCCTTGAATCTTTGTACCTTAAAAAATTTCTCAGCGTCAAATCGGTCAGACACACTTCAAAATTAACTAATAACAGTAAATTAACTTTGTCAATCAACAATAATATTCACAGTAAACATTCAACACATAAAACACCAATATTTAACGTGGAAACCCAATTTGGGAAAAACCACTGTGGGAATTGTCACCCACTAAAGAAATACTCTTCTAAAGTATCCTCGGTTAAAAGCCAATATGATTAAATATTACAATACACATTGCTAAATGTGACCCTATTAGGGGATTTGCATTATTCTATTAGGATCTTCACCCTATTAGGAGTGGTTTGGTTAAAGGTCTTCAAACACTCTTTTAGAATGTTACCTCTTGCAAGGATTTACAATAAGACTGTTAGGTCCACTCAGTTAAGAGATTTTTCTGATAGAAACGTTAATAAGTAACAACATATAAATTGATCTGTAAATCTGCAACTACCTTTTTCTTAATTAGATCCCTTGTGTGCTTGTCTTCATTTCTTTCCTTCACTATCCGTTGGCTTCAACACTTCATCAATTTTTCTTTCTGACTCAAATTCTAACCTTTTCTTTCTTCAATGCAATAGTCAGTGATGTTAGAATGATTTTAGAATAACTAAGAGGGGGGGTGAATCAGTTATCCTTAGGTCAGATGTACCAATTCAACTTCTAAACACTTCAACCAACTCAGATCTACTCAAAAATCCACTCAGTCTCTATAGCATATAACCAGTAACATAAACTTACAGTCCACTATCCAAAAGTAATCAACTTGCAGAATATAAAACACTTAAAAGTAAAACACATCAAATAACATTCACACAAGTATGACACTAGGATTTAACGTGGAAACCCAATTTGGGAAAAACCACCAGTAACATGCTACTAATTTTTTACTCTTATGAAGTGAGCTCTATGAGGAGTCAACCCTATTAAAGGTTACAATACACACTGTTAGGTGTGACCATATTAAAGGATTTAATCACCCTGTTAGGAGTGGCCTTGTTAGAGGACTTAAGAACATCCCATTAGAATGTCACCTTGATTAAAGGATTTACAAATGACTGTTAGGTCAACCTTGATTAAAGGATTTCAATTGATACAATGGTTAGAAAGTAACAATAGGTTTGATCTGATATATACAAATCACTTTGCAAATATAGATCTAATGTAGCTCATAAGTTGATCCATTTACTAGCCTTCATTATCATCTCCATCTTCGATCTTCTTGGAAACCCTTCAAGCAATCACCACTTCACAATTCTTCTCAACCTTTTGCTTAGGTTCACCAATCAATAGAATAAACCACCTCGCATAACCTCCAATTAGGTTATCCTTATACCTCCTTAATTGGGTAGCTTGATCTTTTGTCGCTTAATCTTCACTGTAGATCTTAGGTTTAGATCAGATTCATCAAATCCTTCAAACATTTTGTTCTTCCTCTAACCTTCTAAATACTTCTCAAAAATTCTCCTTGAATCCATGCATAGGATCGTGTAAACACAGTTTACCATGAATTAAATACTCCAGGTCATTCATCTTTATTTTTAACATGCTTTACATATTCCAAGAATTCAACCATGTTAGCTGGGAATCTCAATCCCTTCACAAACTATAAAATACGGACACTCGGTCATCTCTAAGTTCTTATACTCGGTCTTCACTGGATAACTCGATCATCGCTAAAAATTTTCTTCTCAGCGCTGATTGTTTTTGCTCGGTTCAATTTTTGATACTCGGTTATTACTGATTCTCGGTCGACACTATATTTTATTGGCTTATACTAGTGCTCAGTCAACACTAGCATCACTCGACTTATACTTAAGCTCCTTAATCTTCTTCTCTTTTACTTGGTCAAGCCTGTGCTTTTAGACTTTCTTTCCTCATTTTTTCTAAGCTTCAAATCAATTATCTTCTTCACTTAGTGTTATAGATAAACAACACATTATCTTTCTAATGTGCCAACTAATCAAGTACCCATTGTAGTTTCTCATAACTCAACCTTTTCACTAGGTCTTCTTGTTATCTCCTCTGTTCAAATCCTCTTCATCAATCAAATGATATGGCACTCTACTAGATAGCAATTATCTCACCAATAAAGGTTTGACATCAATGATAATATAATAATTTTGTCAATTGTAGTTTCCAACAATCTCCCTCTTTGGCATTGATGGCAACACCATATGCTTAGTTACCATACAATCCAAAAAGTATTATGCATTGAAGAAACTTTTTTCAACTCTCTATGTGTTCTATTAACAGATCTTCATTAATATCTGTAGCTTCATTCTGATTCTCATCCAATCAGATCCTTCTTTGATAGATCTCTCTCCCTTTGTCTGTGCATCAATTTTACTGAATCTCTCATCTCTCCCTCAGAATCTCTCCCTCAAGTATTCATGGTAACTTCTACTAAATCTCTCCGTCTTTGACAACAATGCCAAAGACATTTTCAAATTTCTCATTCATCTTCACCATGCAGATATCTTCATGTCAATTCTCTGAACTATATGCTTCCTCTGTCATCTTGCTTATGACTTATCAACATCTTGTGCTTTACTCTTCACAACTTTAGGCATCTCCTAAAGTGTGACCTCCTTGCATCAATTTGTCAGATATTTTGAGTAATACATTTGATGCAACACTCCATTTGATTCTAGGTAGCCTCAGTTAGTGGAATCACCCTTAATTTACCTCTTAGATACTCATGTGCATCCTTAGGTAAAGCTTTAGTGAATATATGAGCTAACTGCTTCTTTTTATTCACATATTCTAGTCTCACTTCTTTATCTTGAACTAACTCTCTCAAGTAATGATACTTGATAGAAATATGCTTGGTCTTAGTGTGCATCACATAATTCTTTGATATCTTGATAGCACTTGTGTTATCACAGAAAATAACAATTGGCTTAGTGATCTCTTCCTTCATACCTTTCAACAATTTCTTGATCCACACTATGTTTGAACAATTAACTGTTGTTGCTACATAGTCAACTTCTGCTATAGATTGAGAAATATAATTTTGTTTCTTGCTTGTCCACGAGACTAACCTCTTTCCTAGAAATAATGCACCACCACTTGTACTCTTTCTATCATCCACATTTCCTACCTAATCTACATCAATATAAACTTACAATTCAAACTTGTCATTCTTCTTGTAGTACAATCCATAATCCTATGTTCCTTTCAAATATCTCAGTATCCTTTTTACTGCCATCATGTGATTCTCCTTAGGATTTGCATAAAATCTTGCAATAATCCCAACTGCTAGTGTAATATCTGGTCTGCTATGAACAACATATTGTAGCTTTCCAATGATTGACCTATACAAGGTTTGATTTACTTCTATTGTTTCATCATTCTTTGACAATTTATGTCCAGTAGCCATCGGTGTACTTACTGGTCTTGATTCCTCCATGCAAAAGGTTTTTATTATCTCCTTGATATATTTAGATTGATTAATGTAGATACCTTTCTTCTTCTGATAAACTTGCAAACCAACTAAGAATTTTCTCTCTCCAAACATAGACATCTCAAATTCTATTTGCATCTCATTTGCAAATGTTTGGCATAGTGCATCTTGACCTCCAAATATGATATCATCAACAAATATTTCAGCTAACAATATCCCTTTACCTTTTTTAGTCTTTAAGTACAAATTATTGTTGTCATTTGTTCTTGCAAAACCAATTTTGACCAAGTAATTATGCAATCTTTCATACCATGCTCTAGGGGCTTGTTTCAATCCATACAGTACTTTGTGTAGCTTACATACCATGATCCTTTTTCTTGGATAAAAATATCCTTTTGGTTGTTCAATGTATACTTCTTCTTCTAGTATTCAATTCATAAATGCAGTTTTGACATCCATCTGATATACTTTGAATCCTTTTTAGGCTGCATACGCAAGTAGAGTTCTAAATCCTTCCAATCTAGCAACTGGGGAAAATGTCTCTCCATAGTCAATGCCTTCTTCTTGAGCATATCCTTTGCATACCAATCTATCCTTGTTTCTTGTGAATTCCCCATGCTCATTCATCTTGTTTTTGAATACCCACTTGGTTCCAATAACATTCTTGTCCTTTGGTCTGGGTACTAGTGTCCATGTTTTGTTCTTCTTTATTTGTTCAATCTCTTCATTCATGAATTGAATCCAATCTTCATTATCCAAAGCATCTTTCACTGATTTGGACTCAAATTCACATAATAAGCATGTTTAGTTTTTCAACTTGTTTCTTGTCATGACTCCTGAATCTTTTGCTCCAATGATTTGATCTGGTTTATGATGTCTTCTCACACACTTTTCTAACGTAGGCTTTGGTCTCCTTGATTCTTGATGTTTTTCTTCAGGTTCATCTTGTAAATTCACTTCAACTTCATTTTGTATCATAATTTCCTCTTCTGATTGTTCATAAGTTACCTCCTGATGGTCGACATCTTGTTGCTATAACTCGGCAGATTCTTGTTGTCACTCGACAACTTTATTCTCTAGTTTAGGTAAATTGTTGGGCTCTCCTTCATTCATGTATACAAATTTTTTCTAATGTTCAAGTTCATGTTTGCATTCAAATTCATTATTTTTTGCATATTCATCATCTCTAACATTTGCACTTTCCACAACTTTGTTAGTGTTAGAATTCAAACACCTATAAGCTTTGCTCTTAGTGGAATAACCTAGGAATATGCCTTCATCACTTTTAGCATGAAGTTTTCCATTTCTATTGTTCTTGAGTATATAACATTTTCTTCCAAAGACTTTAAAGTATTTCACATTAGGTGCATAACCATACCATAACTCAGAAGGTGTAGCATTTGTACCTTTCTTGACTTGTACTCGTTTCAAGGTATAGACATTTGTACTTACAACTTCTCTCCTGTACTTTTGTGCAACATTTTTCTCTATCATCATTGTTCTAGCACAATCCAAGATTGATCTATTCCTTCTTTTAGCTATACCATTCTATGGAGGGGTCCTTCGTACATACATCTATCTCTTAATTCCTTTATCATTGCATAATGTGTTGAACTCATTAGATATGAACTCTCCTCCTCTGTCAGATCTCAGACATTTCAAACTCTTACTCTTTTTTTTCAAATTTTTCCAAATACTAAAACAACTGAAAGGCATCAAATTTTTCTTTAAGAAAAATCACAGTCATCATTCTAGAGTAATGATAAATAAAAAAAAAATATATATTTATCACCATAGTAGCTTTGTAATCCAATAGGTCCACAAAGGTCAGTATGAACAAATTCCAAAATAGCATCAGAAGTATAGGATTTTCTCTTGAAACTAGACTTTTTCATTTTTCCCAATTGATATTGCTTACACATCACATTATCAGGTTTCTTCAATCTTGGTAACCCTCTTACTCTTTTCATTTGGAGCCTCTAAGGCCTTCAAAATTGAGCTCAAAGATTTTGTACCCAAGAACCTCAATAAATTCACCTATATAGGTGATATGGAAATGAAATCCAACTGGTAGGATGATATGACTACGATGAACCTCCACCTGTGAAATTAGAACATTTTGAGCACGTATGACCAACTTACTAAAAATAGTAAGTTTCCATAAATAGAAGCTCTGCACAAGATAGCCCTTATTGAAAAGAAACCAGAAATATTTTTGGATGATGGAAGATTGCTCTTACAACTAGGATGCTCCTGCATCAAACACCCAGGGTAATTTAAGAAGTGACCCTGTCACGTCTCATGTGTGTAGAGGAAAACCAAGATGGTTAACCTCCTCCCTTGTCAGCCATGATGAATCTTCTACATGTCGTCCTTTCCATTTGACCAAATATTATTCATATGTCATGTTCCTTGTGCTTCTGCCAACATGACTATCTAGTATGTCCTAAATCTCCTTGGTAGTTGAAGTAGTTTTCAGAATACTCAATTGTGCTTCTATGATCTCATCTTCAACACCCCCTTCATGGTACTCTATCAGATTTGAAATGTTAAATACTAGTGAAATATTCATCTCAATAGGCAATTCGACTTCATAGGCATTTCCTCAATCATGATTCTTCAGTATCTTACATGGTCCAAACTTCTTCATTTTCAACTTGTTATGTGTACCTACTATAAATCTCTCCTTTCACAAATGAACCATGACTTCATCCCCAACCTGAAATTTCTTGTGCCTCATTTTCTCATATGTCTTAGCCTTATACTACGTATTCATCTTGGTAATGTGATTCCTCACCTCTTCATGGATGTTCTTCAAATGTTCTGCAAAATCCTTAGCTTTAGCACTACTTATCTCACTTTTATCTATCTTCCTCAACTCAGATGTATTTCTAGGACTACTTCCATATACAATCTAGAATGGTGATTTACCAATGCTCCTATTGACAAAATTATTGTATGCAAATTCTGCTTTTGGTAAAATCAAATCCCATCTTGTTGGCTTATCTCCAACCAAACATCTCAGCAAATTCCCCAAACTCCTATTCACCACCTATGTCTATCAATCAGTCTGTGGATGATGTGATGAGATAAACTTCAAATATGTCTTTAACTTCTTCCACAATGTATGCCTGAAATATGTAACAAACTTAGTGTCCCGATCTGAAACTATGCTCTTTGGAAAACCATGTAGTCTCACCACTTCTTTAAAAAACAATTATGCTACATGAACAACATCATTAGTCTTCTTGCAGGGAATGAAATGTTCCATCTTTGAAAATCTGTCAACTACCACAAAAATTGAATCATTTCCCCGCTGAGTCCTTGGAAAACCAAGAACAAAGTCCATACTGATATCCTCCCAAGGCTTCTATAGTACAGGTAATGGATGATACAACCCTGTATTCTATTTTTTTCCTTTTCCCATTTGACATACTCTACAACTCTGTACAAACTTCTTGACATCTTGCTACAACTGTGGCCAGTAATAATTCTCACTAACCAAAGAAAGAGTTTTATCACGACCAAAATGTCAAGCCAATCCTCCACTATGCTTCTCCTTGATGATATTATCCCTCATAGACCTTCATGGAATGCACAAATGACTCCCTTTGAATAGTATACCATCCTAGATAATCAAATCCAACCACTTCATTCTTTCTAGAGTAACATGTTCTGTACAAGCTTTCCAAGATTCACCAAAATTAGGATCCTTTGGATACAAACTCTTGAGTTCCTTGAACCCAACCACCTCAATCTGCATCTCTATCAGCAAAATTTTCCTTCTACTAAGTGCATCTGCAACCCTGTTAGAATTTTCACTCCTACATTTCAAAACAAATGTGTAACGCTGCAAAAACTCAACTCATTTCAAATGCCTTTGATTCAACTTTCCTTGACTATTCAAATATTTCAAAGTTGATGATCAATGTACAAAACAAACTCATTAGGAAACAAATAGTGTCTCCACTTCTTCAATGCTTGAACTATAGCATAAAATTCTTGATCATAAATATAATAATTCATCTTGGCATCATTTAACTTCTCACTAAAATAAGCAACATGTTTACCTTCTTGGCTCAAAACAACTCCTACTGCAATACCACTAGCATCACAGTCTACTTGAAATACCTTATTAAAATTTGTAAGTGCTAAGATAAGTTGTTCTGTAACTTTTTGTTTCAACGATTTAAAACTCTTATCTTCCCCTGTAGTCCACTTAAATTATTTCCTATCTACACTCATTGTTTCAGTCGAGGGTCCACAAATACTGCTAAAACTTCTAATAAAAGTTTTTGTAAAAGCTAGCCAAACCATGAAAAGATCTTACCTCATTAGCACTCCTTGGAGTAGGCCATTCAAGGATAGCCTTCACTTTCTCTGGGTCCATTTTTAGACCTTCTATTGAAACTACCAATCCCAGATACACTAACTCCTTCACAAAACTACACTTCTTCAAATTATTCAATAATTTCTCTTCCCTTAACTTCTCAAACACCCTACAAATATGCATTATATGCTCCTGCAATGTCTGACTAAAGATCAAAATATCATCTAGGTAAACAATGACAAACTTACCTAGAAAGTCTTTCAAAACTCATTCATGAGCTGCATGAAAGTGCCCAATGCATTGGTTAGCCCAAAAGGCATGACTAACCACTCATACAATCCTTCCTTTGTCTTGAAAGTAGTAGTCCATTCATCTCCTTCTCTGATCTCAATATGATGATATCCATTCTTCAGATCTATCTTTGAGAAATACATAGATCCACTCAACTAGTTTGTAATATTATCCATTCGTGGCAATGGAAACTTGTACTTGATTGTGATCTTGTTGATAGCCCTAAAATCTGTACACATCCTCCATTCTTCATTCTTATTTGGTGCCAATACTACTAGTACAACACATGGACTCAGACTCTCTTGAATCAACCCCTTCTACAACAACTCATGTACTTGTATGTTCAACTCTTTACTTTTTGCTGGTGTCATTCTATGTGTTGCCTTATTCGGAAAACTGGCTCCTAGGATCAAGTTCATTTGATGACTAATCTTCCTTACAGGTGCCAATCCATTAGGCACATTATCAAATGCAATATCTTGAAACTCATTCAAAAAATCTACAACTTCTATAGGTACATCTTCTACTTCCTCTTTACCACCTTTTCAAATTAAAACAAAATACATATGCTCATGCCTCATACCCTCTAGGAATTTTCTTCCATCAACAAAACTTATTCTTGCATTACTACATACCTTTTCTTTTGTGTCCTTCAATGGCTTTAGCTTATGTCACACTCCATCCTTTGTCAGGGAATAGGTATTTGCATGACCATCATGTACAACATGTCTATCAAACTTCCATGGTCTACCCAACAATATATGACATGCATCCATAGGTATGATATCACATAGTACCTCATCATGGTATCCGCCAATCTTGAACTTTACTAGGCACTGTTCATTGACCTTGACCTTGTGGTCATCCTACACCCAAGAAATTTGGTATGGATGTGGGTATTTCTACCTCTTATGACACCAAATTTTCAATGCTTCCATTATCGATAATCACATCAAAACACTTATCCTCACACTTGCACCTGGTGCGAAACAAACTCCTCCTTTGCCCAGGTTCATTCTTACCACTCAGTAGGACTCTTATGTTAATTAGTGTTTCTCCTCTTTCAACATGTTCAAAATGTGATGATTTGGCATCTTCATCCACATGTGCAAATCTAGCTTGTCCTTCAATTCTCCTATCTGTCCTTCCTTGGCATTGAGGAAATTCATATTCCCTATGACCTTCTTCCCCATAGTGAAAACATGTTCCATAGAAGCCTCATCTTCCCCATCCTTGTCCTCTTCCTCTCTGATCTCTATTATTTTGATCATGGAAATTATTGAAATTATTTCCTCTCTAATTTTGACTGCTACTGGCCTCATCCTTCTTTTTTGGATCTTCATTCCGGCCTCCATATGACCGTCCACCGGATCTTCCACCACACCCTCTTTCACTTTGTCTACTCTTAGACTTCTTGTTCATCTTTTCCTCTACTTTTAAGGAAAACTAGTATGCCTCTTCAATACTATTCATTCGAACTAAATTCAACTCCTCATGAATGATTGGCCTCAACCCATTAAGGTAGCGGGCAACTTTCTCCTTATTAGCTTCATCATGGCATGTTCTAATGAGGATTTGATAGAACTCCTCTGTATACTCCTCAATAGTTCTCCCTGCTTGCTTCAAACCTTGCATTTTCTTTAGTAGATCTAGCTCATAATCAACAGGAATGAATTGTCGATTCAATTTATTCACCATCCAATTCCATCTTGTGATTTTCTCCTTTCCTCTTCTATTTCACTCTAATTGAATCTCCTGCCACTAGATCTTCACATGACCCTTCAGTTTGGCCATCGCAAATGTGACCCTATTAGGATCCTCGATATCTTTGTACCCAAAATATTCTTCTAGTTCATTGATTTAGTTGATCAACTCTTCTGGATTAAGATTTCCTGAAAAAGTGGGAACCTCAATCTTAGGTCTTTTCCCAATCTTGGGAATGGCCCGGAAAAGCCTTTCTTCTTCTTGGTTCAAAATTTTGCCTTCTCCTTCCTGATCAAAATTTCCTTCTTCTTCAGCTTCATCCTCACTTTCCTCTCTTACAACAAGATTCATGCCTTTGTGAATCTCTTCCTGCAATTCTCACACTTGTCTCTCGAGGGCTCTAACCTCAGGTGACACACCACTAGCTCTTCTACTACATTACCTTCATGGAGGCATTTTTGTGCTTATCACTGAAACCCTAAACCACGATCCTTGTAAAAACTACCTCACATTCGGTTATCTTTCTACACACTCAGGAACTCCTACTCTGATACCACTTGATGAAGGGTGCTCCCCTTCATACCACAAACACATAACAGAAACAAAGAAACAACAACAATTTGCAAGAATAAAAAATGGGCTTCTTATTATCTCCACAAGTGTGGAATTACAAATTTCAGAATTACAATATGCAAAGCCACATGGGCATTTTCCTTACGATATTCTGTAGGACAAAGCCTCGAATCATTACCCAAAACTACTACCCAGAACTGCCTAGACAACACTACGAGCCTTCCTTATACAAGCAATTTTCCACCACCCGAGAAGGTTCCAAAAACTTAGCCATTAAGGCCGACCGCCCTTAGAATTATTTTATTTTTCATTTTTATTACAATAGGATTGGCTCAAAATTATTACAAATTATATTTGTAAGTAACCCAACTTCCATAGGACATAACTTTTTAACTGTAGCTCTGTTTTTATTTTATAACCACTTTTCAAAAATGGCAAGAGCTGATCTACAATGCCTGACTTGTGCAAGCTCCAATCAGCTGGTGGTCGATCACGATTCAGAGCCTTTAAGGCCTTTGAAATTGAGCTCAAAGATTTCGTACCCAAAAACCTCAATAACTTCATCGATACAGATGATATGGCAATGAAACTCAACTGGTAGGCTAATATGACTAAGATGAACCTCCACCCGTGATATCAGAACATTCTGAGCACGTATGATTAACTTACTAAAAATAGTAAGTTTCCATAAATAGAAGCTTTGCACAAGATATCCCTTATTGAAAAGAAACCAAAAATATTTTTGGGTGATGCAAGATTGCTCTTACATCCAGGATGCTACTGCATCAGGGTTTGTATATCTTTAAAGTTGAATCCTCTACTAATCCTCAAGGTGATTACATCTTCATTTTTTTCCTTCTATAGCACTTACTTTGATACACTAGATTAGATATCTTGTTGTCTATCATTGCATGAGTGTTTATCTTTACTTTCTTTTCTTACTTCACTTGCATTACACTCACTATATGCCTTACATAAAGGAAAAGATCCACAAAATAACACATCCTTTTACACTAGATCATGCATTATCATACCTTCATCTACTTGGGTTGTGCTAATCAGATTTAGTCCAAAGGGGTCACATTTTAGGGCCCCTTCCAATGTATGTGTGAAAGTGGTGTTCCATCATAGATCATAATTTTTCCTATTACATTTTGGTGAACCCAAATTATTACATTTCCTCTTTTGACCTTGGTGTTGGATTCTCCTTTTATATTCTTCTTGATTTGTTAGTTAGATCCTCTCTATACTATAGGTCCATTTAGTGTTAGATATTTTTGCATATCTAGCTTTACTTTGTATGCATTGTGATAGTCTCTATTTACATAACATCTTTGATGCATTGTTTCACATTTCATTGCATCTTCATTTCCTTTCATTCCTTTGTGTATGGGATTTATAACCTTGATCCCAACCTATAGTATTCCAATTATAAGAAGTTTTACACTTGTGGGTTCCTTTGATCATGAACCTCCCTTCTTTCCTACGAATCTTAATGAAACTAACATACATCCTAATGATACCAATCCTATCATGGAGAGTAACTCTTCTCATTCTCCTCATGATGAATATGAAGCATTAAGAGTTTATCCCATCCAAGTGAAAAAGATCACTCATGAATTTGAAAAGTTTGAACATTGGTTAGCTCAAGAGAATCACAATCATGAAGTTCTTTTTGTTGTATAAGGTTTAAATAAACTCATTCATAATGATAAACATGGTCTCCACCTATTTCATAGTAAATCCCATCTTATTGATTCTAATGTTAAATCTATGACATAATGTGCTCAAGAACTAGGCTACGTTCTACCTACTACAAGTGTTGAAACTTATTTACCTATCTCTTCTTCCATTCCTATCATTTATACTTATGCTCCACCTCTTATCACAACTTCAATTCAAACTTCCAATCCTATACATGTGAGTCTTCTTAATACTATTATTCCTTCTCTTCCTATAAGTATTCCATGTATTTCATTTCCTTCATCTATGTCTTTTTATCATAGTGTTCCTTTTTCATATCCCAAACCTATTTCCAAAAATGCTCCTAACATGATTCATGCTTCTTCAAACATTCCCTCCCTTTAAAACAATATTCCAAACTTCTCCAATGTTTAACCCTCCTATTATCTCTTCCATTGGTTCTACCATTAATATCTTAGCTCAAACCGTGTCTTCTTTGCAACAACAAATTTCTTCCTTGATGCAATCAAAGTTCAACATTCCTACATGTGATAAATTACTAGTCCTTTTCCCATAGATATCATCCGAGTTTTTATCCCACAAAGTATTGATATTCCTCATCTTGAGACTTATAATTGTAAGGTTGATGATGCAACTCATGTTAAGACTTTTCAAACCTTGTGTAGTGATTTCTCTCATGACTATAGGTTCATGAAAACAAATTATGAGACAAACCTTTTTAATGGCATTTTTCTTTTCATCCTTATTCCATTGATTCCTTCCACAAGATTACAATGGTTTTATTCAACAATTTAAAAACAACATTTGTCCTCAAGTTTCTTTGGTTGACTTGATGCATTGTAAACAAGGTGTTAAAGAAAAAGTTAGTGACTTTATTAGTAGATTTAATCATTTGCATGCTCATATTTCTTATCTTTTTCTTGATGTTGATATACAACATGTTTTTATTACTAAATTACAAAAGGACATTAGCAATAACATTCTCCTTACTGAGTTTTCTTCCTTTTCACAATTGTGTGTAGTGCTTAATCATTATAAACTTCAAGTGAGTCAATATGAGAGTAAAACTCCAATGGATCCTATTTTCATTGATAAGAGTGATGCCGCATCCAATTTCAACAAATTTTAGAAACCTAACAACTACATCAAAATCAACAAAATTTCTAACGCAGTTGATGAACAAGTGGCAAGAGCATCCAAATGCATGACTCCTTTGTCCTCTATTTTTATACCTTATCATACTTTTACTCCACTTTTTTAGTCTTTTCATAATGTGATGTTGAAGTTAATGAATGCAAACATTATTAAACTTCCTCCTATCAAACCAATTCACCCTTCAAAATCTCCATCTACATTATTTGATCCAAAATATTTATGTCAATTCCATCATCAACCCAGTCATGATAGTGCAAGATGTCTTTCCTTGAAAAATGTGGTGCAAGACCTTATTGATTGTAATGTTATATCTGTTGATTCTGATATTAACCATGGAAATAAATTAGTTACAGCTTCTAATTATAATTTGAAAATATACACTAACCATTATCCATATCATTCAACCAATACTATTGAGCAACCTTCTTCTCCCAAGGATATTGATTATGATGAGAAATTTGAAGGAGCCACTCATATTTTCAACCACATCGAACATATTTAACCTCAACCTAAACTTTAACCTAAACCTCAACCTCCACCCAAGTCTTGTATTACCTTTGATCCTCCTAAAATAATTAAGGCACCTGATGGTTCTCTTTACATTATCGCTATGGTTGATGGTATTCCTTCCTTTGGTACCCTTGTTGATCCCACTTTCATGGTGAATGAGATAATTGAAGATAATATTTTTAGTAAATGATTGTATAAATATTTCTATGATACATCTAATGTCTTGAATCAAGCTTGCAATGGTTTCCTTTATCCTTCACATGGTTCCATTTCATTTCCTGTGGAAGTTGGTGGTAAAATTTTGGATACTACTTTCACTATCATTCCTACTTTCGATTAGTTTCAATTCAAACTTGGTCTTCCTTGGCTTACCACCATGAATTTCATTTCATATCCTATTCATAAATGTGTTAAATTTATTCACAATAGATTCATCATGACTATTAACCATATTCTTTATTAGTCTTCTATGCCTCGAGACTTTGTTAACCTTCATTTATTTTGGCTTTCCATGCCTCAACCAACTAAATTTCATCCCGATTATCTATTTTTATGATACCAAGCCTACAAGATTTGAAATATTTGTGAACTTAGAAAACCTAAGGATGATCCTAGTCGTGGCCTTCTTCCTACACCACCTATTCCTCCTTATACTTTAGTTCCACCTCCTATTTCTTATACACATCCTCTTTCTTTCATCTCTCAAAATAGTGTGGTTCCTTCGATTCTTCCTCTTAAAGAAGATAAGAACCTGATGTTGATTGATTCTATCCTAATCCAAATATATAGAAAAAATAAATGTAACTGTCATGCTCATGATCATCGCCACAAGCATCATGCTAGAGCTTATGAATGTACTTTTCAAAATATTTCTTCACCTCATCATACTTCACTTTCCTTTGAGCAACCCATGCTTGAGCCTATGGAGGAAGTGAATTTAAAGAAAATTAAAATGAATAAACATGACAATGCTATTCTTATCTTAGATTCTATTACAATTAATCTTGATAAAGAAGATACTCTTGATGATGATGTTCATGATACTAACAATGATATGCATGCTAGTGATTTTGATGATATGTATGAGACTATTGATCTTGAAAATTATATACCATCTATGCTTTCACAAAATCTATCTATCACTCCTAGTAAAGAACACAGTGACCTATCTTCACAAGATGGTCTTTGTTTGGAACTAGCTATTGTTCCTTCTTTTGTGCTTGACATTGCTCCTCTTTGTATGTTTCCCACCTTCCCTAAACACTATAGACCGGGGTAGGGGGGAAGGCAATATGCTTGACTAGATCCTCTCGTGTAGTAAATTTTTGTGTGTTTTCCAATTGAAATGTGCTTCCCTTGTGATGTGTTTCTTTTTATATGTTTTGTTTAGATTTATTTAAATAACCCTTGTTACTCCGTTGGCACAAAGTCATAAAGGAATCATAAATGTTGTAATTATTCTTCTGTTTGTATCTCATTTAATCTATATGTTGTTACATGTTATGTTGTACATGTGCCATTGTTTGTAATGTTCCTTTGTGTTGTCTACTTGGGATGATGAAAAATGATAGCATCTATTCCTTTTGGTCTTTGTGATGCCATCATAAAAAGACTCTTCTTTGTAACTCTTACATGTCTTTCTTCCATTGTTTTGTAGTTCTACTTCCTTTGGGGGATGATGGTATTTCATTTTGACATAATACTTTACATACTATCATATAATCATACTGACCCCAGAGTTGGTAGATCCTTTATGTGCTCTCTTTTTTCATGTGTTCATTTCCCTTGATTTGTCTTTTCTCAGGGGCATGTCATAGTGGAAACATTCTAATGGATGCATGTAAGCTCTATTAAAGCTATTTCTCCCGTTAAGGCGTTTGTAATTTCTTTAACATGCAAGTATACACTCTACTCATATATTGCACACATACACTATTTTTCAATGAGTTTTTACATTTTGGATGCCTTATAGACATACACTCCTTAAGGATTAATCCCTCTTTCTTTTGATCCCATATGGACAAATAATACTTAAGGACAAATCAAACTTTGTCAGATCTCTTATTGACACACAATATCTAAGGACAGATCCTAGATGGATTGACTAGCACGACACACAAACCCTACTAGAACTCTCAATTCCATCATTTGTGGAACTTTCTTTGTGTAATTTGCAGTAAAATAGACAATCTTACTACAACTAGGTAATCACACCCCTCTCTCTTTATTCTCTCTCTCTCTTTCTTCTCAGCAATATCTCTCTTATCTTAATTTTGGATTTGATGGGGACTTAAAGTCAATTGGGGGCTTGATGTTTCCTTTTCTCCTTATCTTTGATGAAATCATCTTATGCATTTAATCTACTTTACTATGAGCATGATATTTCCTCATACTCCCACTAAAGTGGGGGCTAAATATATGGTCCCAAAAAATTAGCACCCATTAGATTGGAAGCTCTGGGACAATTTGGGCCCTATTTTAGTGATCTCCTAAATTATGGATGCATTTATGCTCGATTTTCCCACTTTTTTTTCTATTTTTATTCAAAACTCTAAATTCTTCTTGGATCTCACAAATTCTACCTCAAAAATAACCTTTCTAGGCATAGGTTGAACCTAGTGTGACCTATACTGGTAAAGGTCAAGCCAATTTTGACCTACACCTCAGGGAGTTAATTTTGGTAGGTTTTAGGGCCTAGTGCAAATTATTTTCATTTTCCCACCTTGTGCAATCGACCTTTAAGAATAAGGACCCCGAAATCACTATAAAAGGAGGCCGCTTCCTCTCATGTTCTCAATCCATGACATCCACAATTACAAAGACATCTCAAGACATCTAAGCAATCTAAGTGAAATCATTAAAGTCTAAGATGAATTGAAGAGCTTTTTGGTGATTTCTAGCAACTAGGAAAGGCTTTGGCTCCAAGATTTGAAGGTTATCTTCCATCCATCCATTCCAAGGCATATTTTCTATTGATTGTGTGAATTCTATTCTCATGATGGATTACTAGAGGAATTCCTAATTGAGAAAGAAGATCCATGTACATTCTTCTTTCCTCTCCTTCTCCATTCAAGCATACATAAATTCATGATCTATGATTTGGTAAATTATTGATCTATTTCATTCGTGAAGACATCCTACATTCTACATCTCAACATACCAGCTAGAAAGTATTCATCTTTGTGGATATAGAAAACCCACATCCATCTACAAGGGTTTGAAAATCAAGGTAATATTTACATTTATTTTGTCTTACATGGTCTACTTATTTCAATTCAAGGTTAGTTCCTATGTAGAGGCCTGACCAAGGCAAACCCCTTTTCCCCAATAATTTCCCATTTTCTTGTGTGCAGGTGGAGATTCACGAAGTTTTAGATTTAAAATTGCAAATCTATAAGTAAAATTTCAATCACAGTCCTAAGACCTTCAGATTCATCCCTCCGGGGTATAGGTCAAGCCGCTTTTGACCTATACTGGTATAGGTCAAACTAGGTTTGACTTGTTCCTACAACACTCATATTTTCATAATAGAAAGTTCTATCCTTCAAGGTTCTAGATCCCAATCTATTTCCAATTTTAGTGCAATTTGACAGGGTTTTTATAGATTTTAAGTTTCATCCTCTCCTAAACCTCAAGGTTATTACATCTTCATCTATCTTCTTCTATAGTGCTTAATTTTATACACTAGATTAGATATCTTATTGTCTATCATTGCATCAATGTTTGTCTTTACTTTCTTTTCTTACTTCACTTACATTACACTCCCTATATTCTTTACATAAATGAAAAAAGCCCTAAAATAACACATCCTTTTAGAATAGATCATTCATTATCATCCCTTCATCTACTTGGGTTGTGCTAATCAAATTTAGTACAAAGGTCTGGTCACATTTTAGGGCCCCTTCCAATGTATGTGTGAAAGTGGTGTTCCATCATTGATCACAATTTTTCCTATTACAATCTTGAAGATGTTATCTTTTTTCAAGAATTCCTCTCAATGGTAGATGTCTTGTATCCAATATCTCTTCCTTCCAATTATCTCTTCCCATAAGAGGAATTTCCTTTCACGATTATCTATTTTCTTAGCTTATAAGAGTCAACACTCTTAGCTTATTTTATGGCATACATTTTTATTTTAAGGATATCTTCTTGTTGTCAAAAGTTGATATCCTTGATTCTCTTCCTTATGATGTCTTCTACATCACCATCATAAGGATTTGTGTATACATATAGCCTCCCTTGTACATTATACACAACATTTTTAAGCCACCCCATGCGCAAAACATTTTTAAGCCACTAGAAGGTGCAAATTTCTCAAGGTAGATTTGACAATGATGCAGTGGCATCCTCAGTTCCTAAAGATTTTGGCAGTCTCGGTAACTATCTGGTGGAGTTCAGTTAACTGGCTGGTGATCTCAGTAGAAGATTGGAGTTTCCCAGTCTTTGATGATGGTTCTTGGTTGGAATTTTTTGGGCTTCATCGATGGAGCTTGGTGGTCATGGTAGTGATTCTTAGTTGGAAGTTCTAGTGGATCTCAGTGGATGATGGTCACTCAGTGACTTGGTGTTTTATTGCTCAATGCTCGGTTACCAATGGGGTCTCAATGTTTATGTCAATTTCTTGGTCTCTGAAGTGGCTCGGTCATTGGAGGATTTGGTCACTGAGGGAAGCTTGATTAGGGAAAGAGACTCGACAGTTCTGGTGCTTGGTAATGCATATGGAGCTCAGTTGGTATGTTTGCTCGGTATATTTCCTGGCACTCTGTAGTTTGGCTTACCGATGGGTGTTCTTGGAGATTTGGGAGGCTGACTTGGTGCATTTATTATTGGTAGCTGATGTCAAATTCTCCTATGTGGATCTGGAGGCCGATATGGAGAATTTAATTATTGTAAGGTTTTTTGAGAGCCGACTTGTATTGCATTTAATATTTGTTTGTAATGAGAGCCGACTTGGATTAGGAGTTAATTATGTCATCTAGCCGACTTGTGGTTGAAGATTAGTATTTAAGGGAGTGTTTGGGTATTTGTTAGGAGGTAAATCTAGATAGAGTAGATCTGGAAGGTAGAAGGAAATAGAAGAAGTGTAGCAGAGTTAGTAGCTTGCGAGCTTAGGAACAAGAACATTTCTTGGTGGCTTGCGAGCACAAGTTTAGATCTTTCTTGGAGTACCTACCAGTGTCATGTTGTGCTGTAGGCATGGGCTAGCTAAGAGGTTTGTTGGATCCTGCATGATCTTGAAGAATTGTTTCTTGATTTGTATTTGGTCATAACTTGGAAGGCCTTACAGCCCAACACATTGCATGCATTCAGTTGTTGATGAGTAAAGATATATGTTTTCTTTCGGATCTATTTTTTGGTGTTGTATTATTCCACTATGTTTGTGTTTGGCTACAAGTTTGGACAATCCTTAATTGGATCCTCCATCCTTGACTGCATCAGGTGTTATAGATATCTATTTTCTTTTAGATCTGGGTTTTGGTGTTGTGTTATTCCATTGTGTTGGTGTTTGGCTGCAAGTTTGGACAATCCTTAATTGGATCCTCCATCCTTGAATGCATCAGGTGGTATCAGAGCTGAGTTGATCTTGTTTGGAGAAAGGTTGGCAAAGAGATTGTGTGCAATCTGAGTTGCAGATCCATGTTACTAAACTTGTGAAATCATGACCTAGTTGTTCATGCGAGGTGGCAGGTTGCGATCTGACTTGCATACAACTTGGAGGTTGTCACAAGATGGTTGGTGTTGGGTTTGTTGCAGAGGGTTTTCGAAGATCTTTGGAGATGTCTATGAGAAGATTGGACCCTAGTGTGATTGTAAATCTCTGTGATGTGGTGGAAGAAAAGATTTTTGAAAGGTTTGCTCGATGGGAAATGGATTTGTTGAGCTATGTGGAGAACCAGGTTGATAACCCTATGAAGGAAAGTGTTGTTGAGATTTGTAAAGCTTACCAGAGTTGGGACATGCCAATCTGGAAGAAAGTTGTTTGGCCTGTTAGAAGACTGGTCTAAGAGAGAAGACGTGTAGAAGTATATCAAATTGGTTTTGATGGTCAGTTGGTGGAGTCTAACATAAAACTTACAGAGCAACTTGTGGTTGTTGCTAAGTTACCTGTGCTTACTGATGTTGTTGTTGACCTTGTTAAAGCTAGTGAGAAGATTGGTTTTCATGTTCAATCGGTTGTGCCTGACATGGAGATTGTAGAGCATATGGTTGTTCCTAGTCAGGTTGTTGTTGATAAGGAGTTACCTATTGTTGAACACCTTTGTGATGATGGTGTTACCGACATGCTTTTGTTCGGTGTTGAGGTGCAGATGTTGTTTGCTGGTTGTGGACTCGAGTTTTTGGTTGATAGTAAAGAGTCTTATGATGAGATTCTGAGATGAGATTCTGACTTGATACTTGGTGATGGGTTGAAGGCTCAGTTTGTTCTAGATGTTGAGCATGTTGACTGGTTGGTTGCAGATCAGTTAAGGAGGACTTGGCTGATGAACTTGTGCATTTTCCTAGCTTCATGGATTGCCAAGCCTTGTGTGAAGATGAAGTGGATGGCGGATTTTATTGAAGGAGAAAAGTGTGGGACACACTTTCTTATTTACCCTGGGTGTCTGATATAGGGGCATCCTCAGTTCCTGAAGATTCTGGCAGTCTCGGTAACTATTTGGTGGAGTTCGGTTAATTGGCTAGTGATCTCGGTAGAAGACTGGAGTTTCTCAGTCTTTGATGATGGTTCTCAGTCAGAGTCTATTGGGCTTCACTGATGGAGCTCGGTTGTCATGGTAGTGATTCTTGATTGGAAGTTCTGGTGGATCTCGATGGATGATGGTCACTCAGTGACTTGGTTTTTTGTTGCTCAGTGCTCAGTTGCCGATGGGGTCTTGGTGTTTATGTCTGTTGTTCAGTCTCTGAAGTGGCTCAGTCATTGGAGGACTCAATCACTGAGGGAAGCTCAGTCATGGAAGGAGACTTAGAATTTTTGGTGCTCGGTAATGCTTGTGGAGCTTAGTTGGTATGTTTTCTTGGTATATTTCTTGGCACTCAGTAGTTTGGCTTGCCGACGGTTGTTCTTGGAGATTTGGGAGGCTGAATTGGTGCATTTATTATTGGTAGATGATGTCACATTCTCCTATGTGGATTTGGAGGCTGACATGGAGAATTTAATTACTATAAGGCTATTTGAGAGCTGACTTGTATTGCATTTAATATTTGTTTGTAATGAGAGCCAACTTGGATTAGGAGTTAATTATGTCATCCAGCTGACTTGTGGTTGAAGATTAGTATTTAAGGGGGTGTTTGGGTAGTTTTTAGGAGGCAGATCTGGACAGAGTAGATCTGGAAGGTAGAAGGAAATAGAAGTGTAGCAAAGTTAGTAGCTTGCGAGCTTAGGAACAAGAAGATTATTTGGTGGCTTGCGAGCACAAGTTTAGATCTTTCTTGGAGTACCTACCACTATCCTGTTGTGTTGTAGACCTGGGCTAGCTAAGAGATGTGTTGGATCCTGCGTGATCTTGAAGAACTATTTCTTGCTTTGTATTTGGTCATAACCGGGAAGGCCTTATAGCTCGGCACATTGCATGTAATCAGTTGTTGATGAATAAATATATCTATTTTCTTTCAGATCTGGTTTTTGGTATTGTGTTATTCTGTTGTGTTGGTGTTTGGCTACAAGTTTGGACAATCCTTACTTGGATCCTCCATCCTTGACTGCATCAGACTAGCATGGAACATTTTTCTAGACCATAAATTATTCTTCCTCTCTCTTCTCTACCCATAGATCACCTAGTATAACAAAATTTTCTAAGTCAGTGGGATTCATGGTCTCTCTTACTCTCTCTATTTTCTCTCATAGATCTGCTACTAGATTATACCTTGGATTTTGTATCATCTTTTGCAATGCTCTTTTTATTTCTATGTGTTCACTAATGTTCTTTCAAACAGCTTTCCAAAAAATAAATTAGTGGATGGGATATTTCCGATCGAGGTCTCTTTCACTAGTTGATTTGGGGTTTTATTTTAGTACTAACCCTTTTTGTGTGTTGTGCCTTTTTCATTTGCTTTTCCTTTTGATTTTTTCTTTGTTTGTGTTCCCTTGTGCATGGATGTGGAGTTAATATCTTTGGTTTAGGGGCCTACATCCTTAAATGTAATGTTGTCTTATCTCTTTGAAATTCACCTATCATCATCCTCTCTCTTTTATCTCTTTTTTTCTTCTATATATTACTTTACCATGATCATGAGCTTTTCTCATACTCTCACTAAAGTGGGGGCTAAATGTACCATCCTAAATGTAATCACTTAATTTGTGATCATTTTGGGACCATTTTAAGCCTACTTTAGTGTTTTTCTCATGGTGGGACCTCATATTGCAATTTAATTAAAATATAAGTTCTCCTTCTTCAGACTTGAGGTTGGGTCTAACTTATATACATGATTTACCATTTTCCATCCATTCACATAATCCATTTTCTACATAGGTCATTGTTACCAATTTAGTTTTCATACTAAATTATTCAATTATGAACTTTCTTTTACATTGAATTATGCGTTTCAAGTTGCTACCCATGAATTTGTTACAAGTGTGGTTGTCGTTGCACCAAAAGATCAACCTGTTAATGCCTGATACAACCACTAGACTTATAGAAGACATAGGAGGTGGTTAAGCCATGCCACAAATCTTGAGGGGAGCACTGACCATTTTTCCAACAATCTCCCCCTTGGCATTACCCAAGGGGATTCGAACCTGTGACCAAACTCTGATACCACTTGTTACAAGTGTGGTTGTCGTTGCACCAAAAGACTGACCTATTAATGCATGATACAACCACTAGACTTATAGAAGACACAGGAGGCAGTTAAGCCATGTCACAAATCTCAAGGGGAGCACTGACCATTTTTACAGCAAAATTTTTTAGAATTATTTGAGTGCTAGAAGAAATTCCAAAGTACAAGAAAAGGAAGTACAAATACAAAAAATATTGAATTTTGATCATTGTTATTGAAAATTGATTTACAAGTAAATAACAGTGCATTTTATTTCCATATTACTCAAAACTGCTTTACAAAGGTACAGTGATGTTCAAATTTCAATGATAGAATATAATACAATGCATCCAGATCCACATAAGTCATGGCAGCTTCTAAAACATTATCCGAATAAACACATTATAGAATAGAAAATAAATAAGAGGAAGAGGTAAATCCTTCATTGCCTAAATGAGAGGTTGATTAGTTGAGCTTTGATGAAGATCTCAGCCCGCATCTCCAGATTTGATTAAACCTACAAAGATTAAAAGAGAAGGGTCAATTCAAAAAGAACTAAGCAATGGAGCTTTTCCTAAACATATCTTTTGTACTTTATGTGCTACAATGTACTTATGCAGATAAGGCATTAAAAGATACAAGCAAGAAGAGGAGAGAGAAAAAAAAAAAGAAACACTTACATTTTTGCTAATGTTATTTGCTTCATGTGCAGATATAGGTATGAAGATCAAGTAGGTTGTTGAAGGGACACACCTATGCTACAGGGTGAAACTTTCCAACTCAAGTTATGTAGAGGCAAATATTGATTAAGGAGACTATAGAGGGGGCATACATATTAAGTATGGGACCTTCCAGTTGAATTAATAGAGGTGATGAAGACTAGTTGTTGAAGGGACATGACCTTTTATAATCACTAAACCTTTCAGCCTATTACACTTGTGCATAATTTTAGATTACTATAGGAGAAATCAATTTTCTACAGGCAGTAGCTACATTTCAATAGAATTTTAGATTTCTACAAGAAGAAGTTTTCTACAAGAAGTCTATGATATTTTTGCATAATACCATGTTGCTACAGGAGGTCATAATTGCTATAGGAGGTTATGTTAAAATGTGTTCATGGATCAGTTTTGTAATCATTTAGGTTGTTATAGGAGGCTCAAAAAGAGGTTTTAATGCTTCATGATTTACATTTTATTTTTCTAGAAAAGAGAAATCATACATGATATGATTATTTGGAATCAAATAAATAGGGTATGAACATAAAAACAATAAATCAAAGAATCGGTTCAAATGGAAATGCAAGGAATATCAATGTTATCAACAAATAGTTTTGAGATATGATGGTAAGTATTTTTTTATAGGAAGGTTGAATGTGCTAGCAAGATTTAATTACAGAAAATAGTTCAAAAGCTATGCATTTGAATGCAGAATAATTGAGAAATTATACTATTTAAAGGACTAGTATATCAAAAGTATGAAGACAAATTTACAACTAAGTTGATAGAAGTAAATTACTTCAACTGTATCAAAAATTTTATACATGAAATGCAGTTTCATTTCATTATCCTTTGAATCCTACCCATTAGATAAGAAATTTTGAGTCATGTCGACTCCCAACTCAAGATTGAAAGGACTTGATGGCAGCCTCAAGGCAACCGAGATACTCAGATTCAATTTTTAAAAACAATTCTATGGAAAGTAATCAAAATATGTTCATATGGAGTGTCTTTGACTTCATATTATGGATATAGGGTTGTATTATTTATCAATGGAATCAAAATGCAAAAAATAAACCATGTGCTACAATATGAAATAAATTTGTGTGCTACAGTATGAAGTATGACAGAAAACACAAAGTCATATAGGTTTGAACAGTCAGGCATTTTCCTCTACATCATAAGATATAAGTGAAAACTCATGGCAGAGAGGAAGAGTCTAGAATTCAAGCCACGGTAAACTCCAGAATGTGGCGATTTTTGTATGGAAATATTGAAGCAAAGATACTGTTGGTTAATAGATTTATCTTTATAAAATAACTAAACAAATTGACTCATTAATGCCCAAATTTGAAAGACAAGACTGTAACACAATAATTGATTCACTTTCCATGACATTGTCCAAGTGCTCTCTACTTATTTTATAAGGTGCAACTACCTTTAGGAGATATGCAATGAATAAAAACATTAACTATGCCTTTAACCAGAAGGCAAAGATGGTGAACAACCATCTGTTCATAAACATGAAATAGATGTGAAAATTCACATTCAGATTCAAAATGAATGCAGCAAAGTAATACACAGATTAATTTCTCTACACTCATAGATGGTAAATAAATAGACAAAGAGTGTAACCCTTTTTCAATAGATGATTCAATCTAAAATCAAAGTTTTAGTATTAAATACATACATAGTTTGGCATGACCGAAATGATATTGAAAATGATTACAATGAGACACAACTCAAAATAATTTGAGGAAAACAATTATGTATTCAAAGATTCATAGAAATGTCTTCTTTATTGTTTCAACACCAAAGTATAATTTCACAGACTCATACTTTTGTACATTACAACTGTATCCAAAAAGGAGATATGCCCTCTTTCCTCTCTCCTTGCAATTACAAATAGAACCACTTCCTTTTTGTAGCAAAAATTCTGCCTGGAAAGAAGCCGAACCCCTCTCTACTAGAATTTCTCTCTCATAAATAATTTCCTCATAACTTGTTTGGTTACTATAACCGATTCTTGAAAGGTAACCGATTGATCTCTTTTTTTTACTTTACCTTTCCTTTTAACTTTCTCCATAAATCCTCTTTATAACATCAAGTATTTATAAATGTCATATTCAAGAGTTTATAAATATCATTTTATAACGTTTATAAGCAGATTTGGACAAGTGGGATATGAATACATTAGTCCAAAATAAAAATATTATTATTTTTTTATATGTTGGGCGGATTGGAAAAATTTATGACAGTGAAATTGGGTCTCGGTTCAAGGGCCATAAATTTTTACCCCATTGTTGGATCTTACAAATTTTTGGATATTTTTTTACAAACCTAATTATATCAATCCTCGGCAGAGATATTTCTAAAATTATTCTCGAGGAAAAATTTATTCACTACTATGTGCAGGTTTATCAAATTGTCATAAAATCAGAATTACCAAAATAAAGTTTCGAGACACTTTCACATCCTCAGCATCAACCTTATATTTATCATGTTTTCTTATATTCATTTGATGGATTTTTTATTTCTTTCATCCTTCTTCACATTCCAAGATTTTCAAAATCATTTGTTGTAGCTCTCCTTTACTATCAAATACATGGTGAGATTTCATTGCTTATACTCTTGGGACATGAATATTTAATTAAAACAATAACATGCTCACCATTTTTAGAGGGCCCACTCTTAAGTGAAAGACAAGATTTCCCAGCATGATTATTTTTAAACTATTTGCGACTGTGATCTACAACATCATGCAATAGTCTTCAAACTTATATTAGAACAATCTTAGAATGAACTATCCACTAAAGTGATTTATTCCTTTCAAAGATGTTATATCTTCTAACCACATGAAGTTACCATTCAGTAATGTTTACAAAGATTAATAACAATCTTTGAATACTTTTCTTATACCTTTCAATTGTCGAGACCATTGAATCCATTAAATATGAACCTTTTTCATCACCATGTCATGTTCTTGAACTGATGAAATTGACCCATTGAACCACATTCAACCAATTTGAATCAGATTGTACCAATTGAACCAACTGAACTTGGCCTGTGATCCTAAACTTTGAATCTCCGAACTGAACCTGGTTGTATTTGAACTCGACGAACCTCCTGAACCTGTTTGAACTGTCTTGAACTAGATTGAACCACTTTGTACCAATCAAACCAATTTGAACTTCTTCAAAATGGTTCAAAGCTTATTCTTGAACCAACCCGGGTATGATGTGAGCTAATTGGACCAAATGAACCCAATTTAATTAATGTTCAGGAATCAAAGGAAATTAAAAAAAAAATTAAATTTTTTTTAAGTTTGGGTCCATATATGCACCAACAGATACTTAAAAAAAATAGAATTCCATAAGATTCATTCATAACACCTACTACTTTCGGTCAATATAGAAGGTTAAACCCATATTTTGAAATGTAACCAAAGTAAGCACAGGAAATTCAAGTTTGAGGTTTCAGAAAAAAGTAAATCAATAAGAATGAGTTACTATATACATTAACCGAGCCCATGCTGGAACGAAAACACTCCTGAGAGCTCGTCAAGTCACAAAGAAAGGAACAAACTCAACATGAATACATCAAAGAGCTCATGGTAAGGGAAAAAATGTAGATGTTGAAGGCACGATAGATACTCAAGATAGATTTAACCAAATATTCTGCAGCCAAGGATATACAAAAGGGATACTCACAAATGTTGTCATTTCAAAACATGGCAGCTTGTGGGGATCAAAAATAACAATACCCAAAATGAAATAAAGAAGAATCCCAACATATTTAAGTGAAATTTACATTCTTAGTGAATCGGTACTTTCAACCATGAGAAAGGAGATTGAATAATACCAGTGCAAATCTTATTCTAAAAGAATATGTGGTCACGACATGAATGAGAGATAAAGTTACAGAATCTCATGGAAAGTGAAAAAGGAGTCCAACATTTTTACCATGCTCAACAGAGAAAAGAAAAAAAATCACAAGGATCTATAGGTACACTAGACCGCAACCTGGGGTTTTTAACATACAATGTGTTATCAAATGTCTAGAAGATATTTGCAAAAGATCTCATGGCAAAAAAAAAAAAAGAAATAGAATGATTTTATTTTTCTTCAGTAAGCTTCACATTTTTTGTAATAGCCATGGAGATATATATGAAAATACTTGTGCAATGATTGAAGATAATAGAGTCTTCAAGAAAAACCATCCCCACATCCTACAAACCCTCAAACCCTAGCAGCATGGTGGCACCAAGAAGAGAACAATCAAAATGACAAATGAAACAAACATTTTAGGGTCTGAACCCTTTTCAAAACCGGATCCCTTTTTGTCATTAAAAATGACATATAAGGATTTCGGGTCTGAGTGGAATGTATGGGGATTAAAATGTATTTTATTTTTATGGGATTTTTATTATTATTTATATATTAAATGTTTATCATTATATATATATATATATATATATATATATATATATATATATATATATATATATATATATATATATATATATATATATATATATATATATATATATATATATATATATATATATATATATATATATATATATATATATATATATATATATATATATATATATATATATATATAATCTTTATTAAAATTCATCTTATTTTTATTATTGTACTTATTATTTTATTTAATATTTATTAAATACTATTATTTAATAAATTTTAAATATCATAATTAAGTAAAATAATAAATTCTTGGATGCACATTATATTGTAAAATCAGTATTCTAAGGTGTTGAAGTTATAAAACACTTAGAATAAATTGATTATTTTTATGCAAGAATAGGCAAGGGGTAGTTTTGGATTTGGAGACTCAAGGTGATTTTCATGTGAACCTAGGACTTCAATTTATAGTGATTGGAGATTGTTTCAATTAACTACATGCTACAGAGAGTTCATTTTCAGTAGAGGGGAAATTCTTTTCTCCCATGCAGTTAGTGAGTAAATATATACTAGTTTTGAGCAGATAGGAGCAGTTTTCAGTGAGCTATCAGTTGGACATGGACTTGAGGACAGTTTTGATGGGTTTCTTCACAGTTTGGAGTGATTTTGACATAGTTTTTCATGCATTATTTTATGGATCCGAGTTAGGGTTTTGAGCCCTATATATTGTATTTTTCACCTCATTTGGAGGACCTTCTTTTTCTCAAGATTTTTGGACAAAGAATCTTCTTTTTCTCAAAAAATTTTGCATAGGGATCTTCTTTTGCAAGAATTATTTTTGGAGAAAATTGTAAGGTCAGTTTGTAGAAGAGTTTTTCATCATTAGTTATATAGATACAACGTTTCCTTCTCATTGGTTCCTATTGCAATATTATGAATTTATTGCTTTTATGTTGTGTATATCCTTCATTTAAGCCTTATTCCTTGTTGCATATGTGAATCTTAATACTCGCAGTTGTAGGTCTATGTTTGTGATCTTTATCTTTTGCATAAAATTGGTGAAGTTAAGGTATCCCTTTATAAGAAAAACTTTTTCTGGATCCTTGCATTAGAATTACTTTTTCAATTGCATGTTTGTCTTAGTATTGTGAATCAATAGTATTTTTTATAGTTCATGTTGGGTTACTGAAGCTACAATATTTTCATTGGTGTATCACCTCACTTAGTTTTAGTAATTCATATCTCTTCATCCCTTTGCCCATTTACAATTTAGTTTTAGGTGAACACTATCTAGGAACCAGCCTCATCCGAAGATTCCTCTCTCGTTTTAGGACAACCCACCACCCAAGAGAGTTTCCATGTTTCAACATGATAGCTAGATGATATATCAAGTGCATAGCTAGATATTATATCCAGCTATATGTGCAATCCTATTTGACAATAGTTTTTGGCATGCCTGGTGGGACATGAACTACTTCTTAGTTCTCTAAATTACTAGATTTTATTGCTATTTTTGGTGTGAATAGTAGTATTTCAAACTTTTTAAAGGTATTTTACTGCACCTGGTGAATCTGAGATTTTATGGTTTTTGTAGATCAAGTCATAATTGCCTATGAAAAATACTATAACAAGACAGAATAAGGAAGATTTTTAGTATCAAGAGTTACCATCAAGGAGTACAAGATGTAGTTCAAATAAGAAAGGTTCTAGGTCAACAAATAGAGGTGGAAGGAGTAATGTTTCAGAAGGTGACCCAATTGTTACATATTTCAAGAATCCATTGTTTGAGAGTTTTGAAGAAGTTTCAGAACAACTACCTGAGGATTTTGACTTTTTTAGTGGTTCAGAGGCCCCAAGTACATCTACTTCTAAATTACCAGCAAATGCAAACTTAATACCAGCTGCTACAGTTACACAACCAGTAATTGTTCAACCTCAACCCGCTTTCATAAATAAGTTATTTAATCAACCACCTCAAATGGCTCATCAACAAGGTAGGAAACATCCTTTTGTGGCTTTAAATCAAGTTAATCGTCTCAATATACCAGTTCATCATGATATTCCTATTGCTACACTTAAAATTTGGTCATATTTTATGAGGGAAAATCATGTATCATCTATTGAGCATATTAGAGATGTAGCTTCTTTATGTGTTTTACATCAAGCTACTAAACAGGATGTAGCTATGAAGTTATTTGCAACATCTTTTAAGGGTAAAGCACTTCAATGGTTTAGAGAATTGCCAGTTAATTCTATTACCACATGGGATCAACTTGGAGAACTATTGAATAAACAGTTTGAGGATAAATCTAATCATTTGTCTCTTGTGGAGCAATTGACTACTATCAAAAGAGAACCTAATGAACATATTAATGATTTTAATCATAGGTTCAAGAAAACATGGAATGGGATACCAGTAATAGTTAAGTCATCTAATGAGTATGCTTTTTTGTTTTATCTTAAGGCATTAGATAAGAATATATCAGTTCAGATCCAATCTATGGGAGGAACTACATTACCAGTAGCATTTGATATTGTCATACACACTAAAAATAGCTTAATATAGGTTGGTGTGTTAGCTCCTAGGCCATCAATGCCTATTATTGCAAATATTCAACCTTTAGTACTAGTGGTGCCTGTTATACAACCAACTATTTCTGCCTTTCCAGGATTTCCACCATTTAATAGATAGGTTGCAGTTGAAGAGTATGTTGCTACATCACCTTTTAGGGAGTTAAAAGAGAATAATTTGGAGCTTAAAGAACAAAATGAAAGCATGATGAGGACCTTGCAGAGTTATGGAAATGAAATAACAAATTTGAAGAGGCAACAAGGTCAATACAATAGGCCTCCTCAAGTTCCATATCAAAAAAGACAAGGAGGCCAAGCTTCAGATTCAAATCAACAAAGGCCAATTCAAGGACAACAAAGGAATTATGGTCAAAGAGCTAGTCATCCATATAATTATAACACTCCAAGCACTTCCAAGGATCTGGTAGTTATTCCTCAGAATAAATATGCACAAGATGAAGAATGGTGTACCTGTAATGCTGGTCATTATTAGCTAGATTGTCCACATGCCTTAGAAGCAAGGTAATGAGATATTCTCAAAATACAAGCTCCATTTATTCCAGGATATTTTCAGCATGACCAACATCAACCACAAGGTAATCCTGACACTATTTAATGAACTTAGATTTGGATGAAGCTCTTATTTTAGATAATTTTGATCCAAATCAAGTATGGAGGCCAGTAGAAGCAAATACAACATCAAAAACAAAATTTGTTGATGATCAACAACATGCTAATAAGTTACAACACCAAGCTGACAAGGGTAAATCATAGCAAGGAATTGTTGCTATAAATAAACCAGGACCCTCAAGTACATAAAAATAGTACTATTTGTACAAAAAGGATAACTTGGATAGAAACATAAAGCTCAAAAAATAATTTTGCAACCATCACAACAATAGAAGGAGCTTGTTGTTCCTAAACAACAGCATAAGGTTAGTGTGAAAAATTGCAATATTGTTGAATATTTAAAGAAGACACATGTTCTTGTATCTATGTGGTATGTGCTTGCACTTCCAGGCCAAAAGGATATGTTACAAGAAGCCTTGAGATCATTTATATGTAGTGCTAATGTTTTGGGTCAACAACCTTCTAAAGAGCTAATGGATGCAAATGCCAAATCATCTCAATAGCCATCCAACCTAGTTAAACCACCACCTTTTTATATAACACTCATAATAGGGTAGTACCTGGTGCACAATTGTATGATTGATTCTAGTGCTTCAACTTTTTTTATGCTAAAAAAGATTGCAGACCAACTTGGTCTTAAATATGAGTCACTAAAAAAGGGGTTAGTTCAGCTAGATAGGACAGCTAGTGAAACTATTGGGCTTATAAGGAACTTAGATCTAACTATGCATGATTTTCCTAGTTGTAATGTTCCTATGGATGTTTATATCATTGATTTATCTCCCTATTTTTCTATCTGCATGTTAAGGGACTTTATTGCTAAAATAGGAGGTTATTTATTAGTAGATTGGTCTCATATGTTATTTTGTACTAGGTATGAAACTAAAGTGACTATTGATCCCTCGGAACCAATTTCAAGAGATTGTATTTAAAATCATATTATAAATTATGAAAAGGAGACTGCAACCATTCTATTTGATCAAGATAAAATTTTAAATATTCAAGATGAACCCTAGATTATGAGAGTTTATATAGCAGGTTTTATTGAATCTCAAGAAGACTATTTAAAGGAGGAGCATCAAAGTTTTCCATGTTCAAGTTTAATAAAGACTTTTTAGGAGAAAGAACCTGTACTTTAGCAAGTGATTCCTTATGAAGAGCTTGTTCAAATGGCCCAACTATGTCATTCAAATATATTACCAGAGGTAAGGGAGACTATACATTCAGATATGTCAATTCTATGTGATGGAAATACTAATGGATTTGAAGATCTTCTTGATTTATTTGTTGAACTTCCAACTTATATGTATGGAAGTGAAGAAAATTTAAACACGTTATTGTCTTTTTTGAGACAATGGAGGAAATGAAAAACATTGAGAAGTTCAACTCTATAATTGATGAATTATGTTTAATATTTCTTACTATAACACAATTTGAAGAATCAAAGGCTTGTAATCAAATCTTTGGATCCGAATTTGTGCTTCAGGAATATATTTTCATTGTCTTTCAAAATATGGATCAGGATTGCAATAAGAATACATCTTTGTTAGATTTAGAGCTTTAAGAACAAGTATGGGATGATGTAGATTCATTTTAAATATATTTTGAGGATCTCTTAAAATTCATAACTCTCAAAGAGACATTGGAGATATTAAATAAACCAACTGAGCATAAAGGTAGAAAAAAATTTCATCTTTCAAAGTTTGTCATTTCAAGAGGATGTCCTATAAGGCATTTTCCAGATTAGATCACATCAAAGTGGAAGATTTCAATTCTACACCTATTTATGAGGCCTCAATAGAAGATCAACAACCTCATATTGTTTATACACCTCGATATAACGACATTATTAATCCCAATGAGGTAGGATTTATTAATTTGGTCTTTAAAGTGATATTTCAACAGTTATCATGGTTCTTTGCACATTCTATCAAATTTTAGATGTTTTCAAATTTGAAAGGGTTCTCAAGTTGGGTAAAAAGGGATTTTATTTTAAGAAACCAGTCAATGGTTTCATTTGATTCATGATTGTCTCAGTAGATTAGGATTGTTCAGTTTTGGTTTGCAGTACTTTGTTTTCTCCAAGTGCCCAATGCACATTATTTCAGTTTTAGTTTGAGAAGGTTTCAAGTTTTCTAAATTTTCAAAGTTAAATAACTTTGTGGCCAAATGGATTGCAAAGGCAACTTGTCTATTATTGTTTAATAGGCAAACACTCCTGAGAGGTTGCCAAAAATGTGACCAATTTAGTATTCATACTAAATTTTTCAATTATGAACTTTCTTTTATTGAATTATGTGTTTCAAGTTGCTACCCATGATTTTTTTTGAATTATCTGAGTGCTAGAAGAAATTCCAAAGTACAAGAAAAGGAAGTACAAATGCAAAAAAATATTGAATTTTGATCATTGTTATTCAAAACTAATTTACAAGTACAAATAGTGCATTTATTGTCATATTACTCAAAAAAAAATTATGAAGGTACAGTGATGTTCAAATTTTAATGATACAATTTAATACAATACATTCATATCCAAACAAGCTATGGAAGCATCTAAAATGTTATCTGAATAAACACATTGTAGAACAAAAAATAAATAAGAGGGAGAGGTAAATCCTCCATTTCTTGAATGAGAGGCTAATTAGTTGAGCTTTGATGAAGATCTAGGCCCGTATCTCCAGTTTTGATTAGACCTGCAAAGATTAAAAGAGAAGGGTTAGTTAAAGAAGAACTAAAAAATGGATTTTTTCCTAAACATCTCTTATGTACTTTATGTGCTACAATGTGCTTATGTAGATAAGGCATTAAAAGATGCAAGAAAGAAGAGGAGAGAGAAAAAAAGAAACACTTATGTTTTTCCTAATGTTGTTTGCTTCATGTGGAGATACAGTTATGAAGATCAAGTAGGTTGTTGAAGGGACATGCCTATACTACAGGTGTGAAACTTTCCAACTGAAGTTATGTAGGGATGAAGATTGAATAAGGAGGCTGTAGAGGAGGCATACATATTCAGTATGGGACCTTCCATTTGAATTAATGGAGCTAGTGAAGACTGGTTGTTGAAGGGACTGTTAGGGATTGACAGATCCAGAACAATATAAAATTAATAGTTATATGCAAAAATAGAAGAAGAAAACAATCAAAAAATAGATAACACACAGATTTAACGTGGTTCACCCAAAACCTGGGCTAATTCCACCTACACAATCGTCCAACTTTCTTATTATCCAGCAAAAACATACACCAACCTTACAATGCGTTATGCATCTCAGCCACTTATAACAACGTTTTAGGGCAACCTCTAAAATTGACCATTTTAGGGTTTTACAATGTCATAGTATCAACACCCACTACATGATCAGTCACCACAATATGAACAATCTCCCACTTGGAGACTGATTAGGCTCCACACCAGAACAATCTCCCACTTGGAGGCTGAATCCAGAAGACAATGTAGTATGTGCAACTCCCACTGGATAAAAGACTTGGTTGTGCATTAACTCCATGATCATCAGTCAAGAAGCCCAATAGAAGCTAAGCAAGAAACTAGCTTCTCCTTGGGGACTGTCTTCATGAACATGTCTACAGGATTGTCACATGTGTGAATCTTCTCAAGCCATAATTGGCCATCCTCAAAAATAGACCTTATAAAATGGTACCTGAGTTGTATGTGCTTTTTCCTTGAATGAAAAGAAGAATTATTTGCAAGATGAATGGAACTCTGGCTATCACTGTACAATGGGAGATCTTCCTACTTCTGGCCCAATTCCTCTAAAAAATATTGTAACCAAATCATCTCCTTGCTAGATTTTGTAGCAACTACATACTCATCTTCAGTGGTTGAAAGTACATTAACCTTCTACAATCTAGAAATCCAACTGACTGTAGTACCCCCTACACTGAAAACATACCCTATAGTACTCCTCCTTATATCAATATCTCTTGCCAGATCAGAGTCAACAAATCCACTCAGAGTAGAACTGGATCCTATGAAACATAATGTCTTTGTAGTAGTACCTTTCAAATATCAAAGAATCCATTTGACAGCATTCCAATGCTCCATACCTAGATTGATCATATACCTACTGACAACTCCCACTGCATGAGCAATATCTAGCCATGTGCATACCATTGCATACATCAGACTACCAACAGCTGATGAATACGAGATGTTAGACATTTTATCTACATCTTCCTATGCCTTTGGGCACATTTCCTTAGTCAATTTTAAATGACTAGCCAAAGGTGTACTGACTGCTTTTGCATCCTGCATATTAAATCTTTTCAACACCTTCTTTATATACTTACTTTGGGACAAATTCAAGGTTCTATTTTTCCTCTCCCGTCTAATCCTCATACCAAGGATTTTCTTAGCAGCACCCAAATCCTTCATAGCAAATGACCTTGCTAATTTTTGTTTAAGCTATTTATATGTTGCATATTAGACCTAGCAACAAGCATGTCATCAACATAGAGTAACAAGATAATGTAACTCCCATTATCCAATCTCTTAAAATATACACAGTGGTCAGAATGACATCTATGGTAACCTTGTTCAGCCATGAAACTATCAAATTTTAAATACCATTGACGGGGTGCCTACTTTAGGCCATACAGACTCTTCCTTAAATTGCACACCAAATTATCCTTACCCTTGACCTCATATCCCTCTGGTTACTGCATGTAAATTTCCTCCTCCAAATCTCCATGGAGAAAAGCCATTTTGACATCTAGTTGTTCAAGATGCAATTTATCTGCAGCCACAAGATTTAGTACAGTTCTAATTGAAGTCATTTTTACAACATGGGAGAATATTTCATCGAAATCTATACCCTTTTTCTATGCAAAACCTTTTACCACAAGTCTGGCCTTATACCTTTTATTTCCTCCATCTTCCTCCTTCAACCTATAAACCCATTTATTAGGCAAGGCTCTTTTTCCTTCAGGTAAAGGGACTAAGTCCCAAGTCTTATTTTTCAACAAGAATTCCATCTCCTCTTTCATGCCCAGCTTCCACTATTGTTTGGCATCCACCTACATTGCTTCTTCATATTCTTCTGGTTCACCAGAATCAGTCAATAAAATTGAATACAAAGAAGGAGAAAACCTTTCAGGAGGTCTACTTGACCTTGTAGAATGTCTAACACTTACAGGAGTTTGTGGAATAACCTGTTGTTTCTAAGCATTAGGTATCAGTGGCATTTCATTTTCAGGAGTCTCATCCAACACCACATATTCTTGATTGACCTATTCATGCTTCTTTTCCTGCAACTATTCTTTATACATGACCTTCTCATTGAATATAACATCTCTACTTCTAATTATTTTATGATTTTGAAAATCACATAACCAATAACCATAGTCATCTACTCCATATCCAATGAAAGTACATTTTAGAGATTTAGCATCAAGCTTGGTTCTATTTTCTTTATCAACATGGACAAATGCTTCACAACCAAAAGTTTTTAGAAACCAATAATTTACATTTTTACCAGTCCATGCTTCCTCTGGAATACCACCATCCAAAGGGGTTGAGGATCCTCTATTTATCAAAGAGACAGAAATGTTTATAGCATCTACCTAGAAATGAAGGGGCAATCCAGCATACAATCTCATGCTCCTTGCATGTTCCATGATTGTCCTATTCATTCTTTCTGACACATCATTTTCTTGTGGGGTTCCTGGAACCGTCGTCTACCTTCAAATTCCATTGATAGAAAAATAATCTTCAAAGGATATGCTACAATACTCACCTCCATTATCAGACCTGAAACACTTCAACTTCTTTCCTGTCTCATTCTCAACCAAAGCTTTCCATTTCTTAAATGTTTCAAAAACACCAGATTTTTGTTTTTGGAAATATACCCATGTTTTCCTGGTTGAATCATCTATAAAAATAACATAATAATGAGAGCCACCAAGAGATGATACCTAAGCCGATCCCCATACATCTGAATGCACTAGCTCCAGCTTCTCACTCTTCTTTTCTTTCCCAACTCTCAGAAATCTAACCCTTTTCTGTTTACCATAAACACAATTTTCACAAAACTCTAAATCAATATTTTTTAGTCTTGGCAACAGATTTTTAGAGTGAATGACTTTCATCCCTTTCTCACTCATGTGCCCAAGCCTATGGTGCCACATTTTTGAATCTGTTCTTGCAACATCTATAGTATCATTCCCTGCATTAACATTATCAGTAGCAACTAAGGTAGAATAAGTAGTACATAGATATAATGTGCCTACCTTCACACCTATAGCTACTACTAATGAACCTTTAGTGACCTTCTAGACATTGTCTGTAAACATGACTGTGCATCCTTCACTACCCAGTTGTCCTATAGAAATTAAATTTCTTCTTAAATTAGGAACATGCCTTACCTCCTACAGCATCCAATCATTTCCGTTCAGCAACTTGATCTTTATCTTTCCCATTCCGACAATAGGACAAGGCTCATCATCACCCAAATATACCTGTCAAAAATCACCTTGAACATAATCTTGAAAATATTTTCTATGGGGTGTAGCATGAAATGAAGCCCCAAAATCTATTACCCAGGAATCATTAACATTATCCAAACATAAGATTAAAGCATCTTGTAAAGTATTACTTGCAACATTAGCTTCCTTACTGTCATCTTCATTTCTATCTCCTTGTTTACTTTTTTGAGCCCAATAGTCTTTCTTTAGGTGACCAGGCTTTCCACAGTACCAGTAATATTTCTTTCCTTTAGATTGAGAGTGCCATTTCTTTGACTTCCCTCATGACTTGTCATTCGAAGAGCCTTTTCCTCTTTCCCTTGCTCTTCCTTTGTTCTCTACATTTAGAGCAGAACCTGATGAGGTTGAAGATTCACTTTTGCTTTTCCATCGCATTTCCTCGCTTAGGATAACACCAACAACTTCATCAAATTTCAAGGTATTTGAACTAGAGACAGAGTTACTTACAGCCATAACCAAGCTATTCCAACTTTCTGGCAAAGAGCATAAAATTAAGAGAGCCCTAACCTCGTCATCAAACGAAATATTTACCGATGATTGGTAATTGTATTAAACTCATTTAAATGATTCACTACAGATCCTCCCTCACCCATTTTCATATTAAATAAATGCTTCATAAGAAATACCTTATTCGAAGTTGAGGGTTTCTCATATAACTAAGCCAATGTCTGCATCAAATCTACGGTCATTTTTTCCTTTGATATGTTGAATGTTACAAATGGTGCAAGGCATAAATGAATAGATCCCAGTGCCTTTCTATCCAAAATATCCCAATCTTCCTCTGAATGTGTGGCCAATTTCTTTGTATTTCCTTCTAATGGCCACCACAGATCTTTTTGATACAAATAATCCTCCATCTGCATTTTCCATAACTGAAAATTATGGCCATTGAATTTTTTGACCTTGAATTTGGAATCCTCCATTGCTCCCACTCAAATCTGAAAGTCCTACCAATCTACAGCACAAAACCTTGCTTTGATACCAATTGTTAGGGATTGACAAATCCAAAACAATATAAAATTAACAATTATATGCAGAAACAAAAGAAGAAAACAATCACAAAATAGATAACACATAGATTTAATGTGGTTCATCCAAAACCTGGGCTACTTCCACCTACATAGTCATCCAACTTTCTTATTATCCAGCAAAAACATACACCAACCTTACAATGTGTTATGCATCCCAGTCGCTTATAACAACATTTTAGGGAAACCTCTAAAATTGACACCCACAACATGATCAGTCACCACAATATCAACAAGGACATGACCTTTTATCATGAAACCTTTCAACCTATTATACTTGAGCATAATTTCATATTAGTATAGGAGAAATCAATTTTCTACAGGAAGTAGCTTCATTTCAATATAATTTCAAATTTCTATAGGAAGAATTTTTCTACAGTAAGTCTATGATATTTCTACATAATACCATGTTGCTACAAGAGGTCATAGTTGATGCAGGAGGTTATGTTAAATTGTGTTCATGGATCAATTTTGTAATCATTTAGGTTGCTATAGGAGGTTTAAAAAGAGGTTTTAATGCTTCATGATTTACATTCTATTTTTCTGGAAAAGAGAAATCATACATGATATGATTATTTGGAATCAAATAAATAGGGTATGAACATCAGAACAATAAATTAGAGAATCGGTTCAAATGGAAATGCAAGGAATATCAATGTTATCACCAAATAGTTTTGAGATATGACAATAAGTATTTTTCTATAGGAAGGTTGAATGTGCTAGATAGATTAAATTGTAGAAAATAGTTCAAAAGCTATGCATTTGAATGCAGAATAATTGAGAAATCATGTTATTTAAAGGACTAGTATATCAAAAGCATGAAGACAAATTTGCAACAGAGTTGATAGAAGTAAATTACTTCAACTATATCAACAATTTTATACATGAAATGCAGTTTCATTTCATTATCCTTTCAATCCTACCCAACATATAAGAAATTTTGAGTCATGTTGACTCCCAACTAAAGATTGAAAGGTCTTGATGGCAGCCTCAAGACAATCGAGAGTACACAGATTAAAAAAAAAAAAAAATTGCTTCAAAATCAATCAAAATATGTTCATGTGGAGTTTCTTTGACTTCATATTGTGGCAATAGGGTTTTGTTCTTTATAAATAGAATTAAAATGCAAAAAATAAACCATGTGCTGCAATATGAAATAAATTTGTGTGCTACAATATGAATTATGATAGAAAATAAAAAGTCATAAAGGTTTGAATAGTCAGGCATTTTCCTCTACATCATAAGATATAACTGAAAAATCATGGCAAAGAGGAAGAGTAAAAAATTTGAGCCAAAGTAAACTCCAAAATGTGGTGAGTTTTGCATGGAAATATTGAAGCAAAGATACTTTAAAAAAAACAAAATTACATAAGAGTCATTCATAACACCCAATACTTTTGCTCAATATAGAAGGGTAAACCTAGATTTTGAAAATTTACTAAAGTAAGCACAAGAAAATCGAGTTTGAGGTTATAGAAAAAAGTAAATCAACAAGAATGAGTTATTGTATACATTAACCAAGCCTGTGCTGGAATGAAAGCACTCCCGAGAGCTCGTCAAGTCAAAAAGAAAGGAACAAACTCAACATGAATACATCAAAGAGCTCGCGGTATGAAGAAAAATGCAAATGTTGAAGGCATGATAGATACGTAAGAGATATTTAACCAAAGATTATGCAAGCAAGGATATACATAAGGGATACTCACAAATGTTGTCATTTCAAAATATGGCAGCTTGTGGTGATCAAAAATAATAATACCCAGAATGAAATAAAGAAGAAGCCCAACATATTTAAGCGAAATGTACATTCTTAGTGCATCAGTACTTTTGACCATGAGAAAGGAGATTGAATAATACTAGTGCAAATCTTTTTCTAAAAGAATATGTGGTCGTGGCATGAATGAGAGATAAATTTGTAGAGATCTCACAGAAAGTGGAAAAGGAGTCTAACATTTTTACCATGCTCAATAGAGAAAAGAAGAAAATCGTAGGAATCTACAGGTACATTAGACCACAACCTGGGGTTTTTGAACATACAACGTACTATCAAATGTCTACATGATATTTAAAGAAGATCTCACAAAAAAACAAAATAAATAGAATGATTTTATTTTGCTTCACGAAGCTTCACATTTTCTGTAATAGCCATGGAGATATATGTTAATATGATTTAGAACAACAGAGAGGGGGAGTGAATCAATTGTTCTCAAGTCCTGATGTATAAAACAATCTCAAAAACTTTTCCTTAAATTAGATCCAATAACCAAAAAAAACTCGGTCATAACTGATTCAATAATAGAAACATACAACAATTCAGTCCACTACCCAACTGTAACTTAACTTGTAAAACATAGAAATGTTCAAACCAAAACATTCACACAAGTATTAACACTAGGATTTATAGTGGAAACCCAATTTGGGAAAAACCACTTTGTAACATGCTACTATTATTTTCACTCTTCTGAAGTGAGCTCAGTAAAAAGCCAACCATGTCAAAGGTTACTAATTTATTATCAGAGAATTATTTATAATATCCTTAGCTTCATTCTAATTTAGAATCCTATAAGCCTCACTTTTGTGACCGTCAGAAGTATTCAGATCTCCCTCTATCCTAATCCTTCATTTCATTTCATCATCCTTAGCTTCAATGTCATGTGTTATCATATCAATTCATCTCCCTCTTTGACAAAAATGCCAAAGAAACAACTAAAACATACATCCATCAGATGTAGATAATATCTGTACAACTTTGTGTTTCTCCCTCTGTCATCTTGCTTATGACTGATTCCTTGTCTTTTCTTTTTTTCACAACTCTAGGCCAGCCCTAAAGTGTGACAATATTCTGCATCAATTTTTCAAATGTTCTGTTGTAGCACATTTGATGCAGTGCTCCTAGCTTGTCTAGGCAGCCTCAGTTAGGGGAAGGACCCCTAATTGACTTCTCAAATACTCATGAGCTTCTCTGGGTAAAGCTTTAGTGAATATGTCTGCTAATTGTTCTTTTGTTCACATATTCCATTCGGACTTCTTTATCTTGTACTAATTCTCTCAAGTAGTGATACTTGATTGCAATATACTTGGTCTTAGTGTGCATCACTGGATTCTTAGAAATATTAATAGCACTTGTGTTGTCATAGAAAATAACAACGGGTTCAGTGATTTCTTCTTTCATGCCTATCAACAATTGTTTTATCCATACCAAATTTGAACAATTTACTACAGCAGCAAAACATACTCAGCCTCGGCAGTAGATTGGGAAATGCAATTTTGTTTCTTGCTTGTCCAGGAGACTAATCTTTGTCCAAGAAAGAAAGCTCCACCACTAGTACTCTTTCTTTCATCTACATTTCCTACCCAATCAACATCTGTATAAACTTTGAGTTCAAATTTGTCATCCTTCTTATAATATAGACCAAAGTCAGTAGTTCCTTTCAAGTATCTCATAATTATTTTCACAGCCATCACGTGTGTTTCCTTAGGATTGGTAGAAAATCTTGCCACAATCCCAACAGCTAGTGCAATATCTAGTCTACTATGTACAACATATTGCAATTTTCCAATCATGGATCTATACAAAGTCTGATTCACTTCTGCAGCATCATCATTCTTAGATAACTTTTTTCCAATAACCATAGGAGTTCCCACTAGTTTAGCATCTTCCATCCCAAAAGTTTTCAATATTTCATTAACATACTTAGACTGTGTAATGAAACTTCCATTCTTCCTCTGATATACTTGTAAACCAACAAAGAATTTGATCTCACCAAACATACTCATTTCGAATTCAGTTTGCATTTCATTTGAGAATCTTTTACACAATGCATTTTTTCCACCAAAAATAATGTCATCCACAAAAAAATTTTGCCAACAAGATACCTTTACCTTCTTCATCCTTCATGTAGAGATTGCTTGTGTCATTTGTTCTTGAAAATCCAATCTATATCAAGTAGTTGTGCAACCTCTCATACCATGCTCTGGGAGCTTGCTTCAATCCATATAGTGCTTTGTTTAGTTTGCGCACCATGTTTCTTCTATTTGGATCAATAAAACCTTCTGGTTGTTCTATGTAAACTTCTTCTTCTAGTATACCATTCAAAAATGCAGACTTGACATCCATTTGATATACCTTAAAATCTTTATAAGTAGCATATGCAAGCAGAGTTCTTACTCCTTCCAATCTAGCTACAGGGGCAAATGTCTCCCCATAATCTATTCCTTCTTCTTGTGCATAGCCTTTGCATACCAGCCTAGCTTTGTTCCTAGTGATTTCACCATTTTCATTCATCTTATTCTGAAACACCCACTTTTCTCCTTTAACATTTTTGTTTTTAGGTCTCGGCACCAGAGTCCAAGTATCATTCTTCTCAATCTGGTCAATTTCTTCATTCATTTCTTGTATCCAGTCTTCATTCTCCAATGACTCTCTAGTTGACTTGGGTCCAAATTCACATAGTAGTCATGTTGGATCCTTAGTCTTACTTCTGGTCTAAATTCTAGTATTTTTGTCTCCAATTATCTATTCATGCTTGTGATGTCTTCTTACATATTTTGCCAAAACAGGTTCAGCTCCTCTCTCCTCTATTTCATCATGTTCCTCAACAAGATTGTCAAATTCAACTTCTGAATGCTTGGCAACCTCTTCCTGATATTCAACAGCATTTTCTTGTAGCTCAGCATGTTTGTGTTCTCTCTCAGCACTATTTTCCTGATGCTCGGCAGCATATGTCTGTCGCTCGACATTGCTTACCTGAGACTCAGCATCAGGTGCAAGTCTGTTACTTGCCTCTTCTTCTTCCTCAATGTACACAAAAGATCTATAATCTTCTAGTTCTCTTTTTCTGTCAGCTTCATTTCTTTCTGCATACTCATTAATTTTGACATTCACACTTTCCACAATTTTGTTAGTGTTAGAGTTCAAACACTTATAAGCTTTACTTTTTGTGGAGTACCCTAGGAATATGCCTTCATCACTTTTAGCATCAAACTTTCCATTCCTAGTGTCTTTTAATATATAGCACTTACTTCCAAATATTCTAAAGTATTTAACACTCGGTGCATGCCCATGCCATAATTCATAGGGTGTTAGATTTGTACCTTTCTTGATCTGTACCCAGTTAAGAGTGTAGACAGCAGTGCTTATAGCTTCTTTCCAGTATTTCTATGTCAAATTCTTTTCAATCAACAATGTCCTTGCACAATCCATGATAGGTATGTTTCTCCTTTCTACTATACCATTTTGTGGAGGTGTTCTAGGTGCAAACATCTATCTTTTAATTCCTCTATCATTGCAAAATAGATTAAATTCATTTGATGTAAATTCTCCACCTCGGTCAGATCTAAGACATTTCAGGTTCCTACCTATCTCCTTCTCAACCTTAGACAAATACCACTTAAAGAATTGAAAAGCTTCATATTTTTCTTTTAGAAACATCACATGCATCATCCTAGTATGATCATCAAAAAATAAGATAAAGTATCTAGCACCACAATAACTTTGTACACCCATAGGTCCACAAAGGTCAGTATGAACCAAATCTAAAATGTTTTCAAAAGTAAAGGATTTTCTCTTAAAACTTGACTTTGTCATTTTTCCTAACTGGCATTCCTTGCACATCACATTCTTAGGTTTCTTCAATCTAGGTAGACCTCTTACCTTTTTCTTCTTACTTATCTCTACCAGATTGTCAAAGTTAACATGACATAGCCTTTTATGCCATTTCCAAATATCATCAAGTTGTGTAATTAAACATGTTTCTTCAGATAGGTCAAGATAGAACAAATTACCTCTAGTCTGATCTCCACTTCCAATTAGTTCTCCAGTAGCATTAAATATTTTAGCTTGCTTGTGATGAAATTCCACTCAATAACCAGTTTTGTTAAGCTGGGCAACACTTAACAAATTATAATTAAGACCTTCAACCCAATATGCATTTTCACAAGATATCTTATCAGTCAGTTTAATCAAACCTTTTCCTCTAACAGGACATGGTGCATCATTACCAAATTTTACACTTTTACCTCTGTAATGATGTAAGGTCTCAAAATTATTTTTTTCACCAGTCATGTGATGTGAACAACCACTATCAATAATCCATTTATCATTCTTGTTCACATAGGATATCAATGCAATTTTCTCATCCTCATCAAATTCATCTTTCATTGCAACATAGACTACCTCAATTTCAAAATCATCACTATCAGTGTCAGTGTCTTTTTTAGCAATGTAACAAGATTTCGTACCTTTTCCCTTGTAGTCTTTGTTCCATCGGTAGCTTCTATCATTTCTATCTTTGTGTTTTCTTTTTCTTTCATCATCTTTATCCTTCCTGTCAGGACATCTAGCAGCTATATGACCAACTTTATTACATGCAAAACATATAATAGGGAGTTTACCTTTATACTTTCCTTTTCCCCTTCTCAATCTTCTAGCCATAAGAGATTCTAGATCTTCTAGTTCTTCATCAGAAGTGTCACTGTCACTTTCACTTTCACTATCACTTTCACTTTCACTTTCACTGATGCATCTTTCTTTTTCTTTCTTTGGCTTTTTCAGATCTAGTTGTGACTTGAAAGAAGATTCAACATTTCCAATGCTTCCAATAGTGAAATTATCATAGTTAGAGAGGTCAAAAGTAGTCATCTTACCAACCAAACTTTCCAAAGTAAGCACATTAGCAAAGTTACATCTAGATTCTTGAATAGTTGAGATCTTAATAGCATACATAGGACGCAGGGTTCTTAGTACTTTCCCAATTATATTTTCATCATCAATAGCCCCATTTTCTCCTCTAATAGCATTCACAACTTTTTTTATTCTACCACAATATTGTGCAATGTTTTCACCTTCTTGCATTCTCATTTCATCAAACTTACCTCTAAGACTCTCGGCCTTTTCTTTCAGCACACTTAAGTCACCACCATAGATCCTTGCAAGAGTGTCCCACATATCCTTAGCAGTTGTGCAATCCTTAATGTCCTCAAATTTTGGATAGCTTAGGGCAGATGCAATTTCTAGCATTGCCTGATTATGTTCTTGCTTAGCTCTCATTTCTTTGGCAGTCAAAGGTGCGACAGGTGAGACATAGCTATTCTCAATGTAGTACTTTGCAGAGTCGCCAATATCGGCCAGATGCAACTTCATCAAGCTTTTCCATGCAGGGAAGTTTTCCTTGTTCAGCTTCGGTACCTCCTTATACATTCTGATCATTTGCTTCAAGCCCCTTTAAACTTGATTTCTATCAACACTAATAATAAGCAACAAAGCTCTAATACCAATTGTTAATATGATTTAGAACAATAGAGAGCGGGGGTGAATCAGTTGTTCTCAGGTCCTGATGTATAAAACAATCTCAAAAACTTTTCCTTAAATTAGATCCAATAACCAAAACAAACTCAATCATCACTTATTCAATAATAGAAACATACAACAATTCAGTCCACTACCCAGCTGTAACTTAACTTGTAAAACATAGAAATGTTCAAACCAAAACATTCACACAAGTATTAACACTAGGATTTATAGTGGAAACCCAATTTGGGAAAAACCACTTTGTAACGTGCTACTATTATTTTCACTCTTCTAAAGTGAGCTCGGTAAAAATCCAATCCTGTCAAAGGTTACAATACACACTGTTAGGTGTGACCCGGTTAAAGGATTTCAATCAACCTATTAAAAGTGAGCCTAGTCATAGGTCTTACATACACTCCATTAGAATGCAACCTTTTTCAAAGGATTTAACATATGATTGTTAGGTCAACCTCTGTTAAAAGGATTTTGACTATTACAATGGTTAGAAAGTAGCAACAATATTTATCTAAAAAATATACAACTCACTTTGCAAATATCAGATCCGATTCCGTACACTAATGTTGGTTTACAGACTTTGAAACTTTTCCATCTCCATCTCTGATCTTCTCGGAACTTTTCTTCAAGCAACTACCACAATTCTCCTTCAGCCTTTTCTGCTTATTCAGTCAATAAAACTTTGATGATCTTCCAGCATTCTCTGTTCACCCATGCACTTGCATATCCAGCACACACATATCCAAATGCTCAGGTACCCTTTATACTTTCCTCAATTAGGTTAACTCATCTTATGCCGCTCAATCTCATTCATAGATCTTAGGGTTAGGTCAAATTCATTGAATCTACCCGCTTCATGTTCTTCCGCTCCTTTTCTAGAATCATCTCAAATCTCTTAAGGATTTACAATAAAATGTTTTGCAGTGCATTTAATGCTTTCAAACAATCAATAAATAAAGTCAACACATTTTACATAATCCAAGAATTCAACAATGTTGGCTCCAAAATTAAATTCTCTTCAAATATAAAATTGTTGATGCTCGGTCAATACTGTGATCAACTACTCGATCTTCATGTAGAAAGCTCGATCATTACTAAAAATGTTTACTCGGCTTACACTGTCTTCCTCGGAAATTAACTGTTGTTCAGTCGACACTATAATTTTGCTCGGCATATACTAACTCGGTCGACACTAACATTACTCAACTTAAACATGATTTTTCCATTCTTTGCTCGGTCAAGCCTACCAGTTTAGTCTTCAGTCTTACTAGTATAAACAATGCATTGTCTCATCATTGTGCAACATAGTCAAGTACACTTTGTAGTATCAAGATAACTCAACCTTTCCTTAGGTGCTATTGTTACCAACCTTGCCTAGCCCCTTAGCAACACTCAAATAGATATAGTACTTTCCTAAGTAGCAACAGTCTTACCAGTTAAGGTTTGACATCAATGACAATATAACAATTGTTTCAATTGTAGTTTCCAACAATATATATCTAAATACATGTGCAATGATTGAAGATAACAAAGTCTTCAATCAAAACCATCCCCGCATCCTACAAACCCTCAAACACTAGCAACATGGCAGCACCAAGAAGAGATCAATTAAAATGCCAAATGAAAGAAACATTTAGGGTTTGAACCCTTTTCAAAATCGGATCCCTTTTCCTCATTAAAAATGACATATAAGGATTTTGGGTCTGGGTGGTATGCATGGGGATTAAAATGTCTTTTATTTTTATAAGATTTTCATTATTATTTATTATATATATATATATATATATATATATATATATATATATATATTTTATCATTTAATATATATAAATAATCTTTATTAAAATTTATCTTTATTTTATTATTATTTATTAAATATTAAATATAGTAATAAGTAAAATAATAAATTTTTGGATGCACATTATATTGTAAAATCAATATTCTAAGGTGTTGCATTTATAAGACACTTAGAATAAATTGATTATTTTTATGAAAGAATAGGCAAGGGGCAGTTTTGGATTTGGAGACTCAAGGTGATTTTCATGTGAACCTAGGAGTTCAATTTATAGTGATTGGAGATTGTTTCAGTTAACTACATGCTACAGGGAGTTCATTTTTAGTCTAGGGGAAGTTCTTTTCTCCTATGCAGTTAGTGAGCAAATATATGCTATTTTTTAGAAGAAAGGAGCATTTTCTAGTGAGCTATCAGTTGGAAATGGACTTGAGGGCAGTTTTGAGGGGTTTCTTCACAATTTGGAGCAATTTTGACATATTTTTTCATGCATTATTTTATGGATCTGAGTTAGGGTTTCGAGCCCTATATATTGTATTTTTCACCTCATTTGGAGGACCTTCTTTTTCTCAAGATTTTTGGACAAAGAATCTTCTTTTTCTCAATAATTTTTGCATAGGGATCTTCTTTTGCAAGAATTTTTTATGGATAAAATTGTAAGGTCACTTTGTAGAAGAGGTAAATTAGTTATACAGATACAATGATTCCTTCTCATCAGTTCCTATTGCAATATTGTGAATTTCTTTCTTTTATGTTTTGTATATCCTTCATTTAAGCCCTATTGCTTGTTGCATATGTGAATCTTGATACTCACAGTTGCAAGTCTATATTTTTTATCTTCATATTTTGCATAAAATTGGTGAAGCTAAAGCATCCGTTTCTAAGCAAAAAAAATTTGTATCCTTGCATTAGAATCACTTTTTCAATTGCATGTCTATTTGAGTATTGTGAATTAGTAGTATTTTGGATAGTTCATGTTGGGTTACTGAAGCTAAAATATTTTTATTTGTGTATGACATAACTTAGTTTTAGTAATTCATATCTCTTCATCCCTTTCCCTATATACAATTTAGTTTTAGGTGAACACTATCTAGGAATCGGCCTCATCCAAAGATTCTTCTCTCATTTTAGGACAACCCACCACCCGAGAGAGTTTTCACGTTTCAAAATGATAGCTAGATTTTATATCAAGTGCATAGCTAAATATTATATCAATCTATAGTCACAATCCTGATTGATAGCATTCATATGCATGCATTTTAGGATTTTCCCTAATTTCCTAACAGAATGTGGCTTTCACCACCCATTTTTGGAACACTCTACTAACTCCTGAGAATAATTTAAAGAAACATTCCAAGAATAGGTCAAGCATGTCGGCCTTTCCCTAGACAATGTCATCTAGGTTGGCCTTGTCCTAGAGCATTGTGCTTAATTTGGCTCTGAGCCCGATGCAGGGGTTTTTCTCCTACATCTTTAATTGGGGCCAGCCTTGGAAAATTTGAGCCCCAAAATATGTATAAAAGGAGACCTATTCCTCTCATTTTAACATCATTACACACACATGAAAGCTATCATATATCTATTGTGAATCCAAGAGATTCAAGTTCAAGAAAGCATCCATAATTGAAGGCATCCATTATCAAGAATTCAAGCCCATCAAGCATTCAAGTATAAGGAAGCCATCAAGAGACTTTAAGAATTCAAGTCTTCATTTCCATCATCCATCCAAGGAATTTCCTTCCATAGATTTATCTATTTTCCCCATTGCAGGTCAATCAAAGTAGTTTACAATCAAGGAAGGAGATCCACATTCATCCATCAAGTCTTCTTCTTTGTCAATCCAATATTTGTTCGAATAGGTGTGGAAAGGTAATTACTGAGAGGGGAGGGGTGAATCAATACTATAAAACACTTTTAAACTATTTAAACTTTCCTTTCTAACCATGCAGAATAAATTTTGCTCGCTTAGAGCTACAATGCTTAGTTATATTTGATAGCTTGCCCTGTTAAGAGTATTAACCCAGTTAAGAGTCTTAAGACTACTAAGTCTACCTTGTAAAATGATTTTACAATTCTAATCTAAGAACTGCACCTGGTTAAAGGATTTACAAATAAGATCTTCTAGGATCTGCTCAGTTAAGAGACTTATACTAATGAACTACAACTAATTGAATATCTAAATAAACTAAAGAAACAGTAATTAGAGATCACCGAGCTAATAAAATGATATGTAAGATGATTAAATCAGTCAATATGTTGTCATTGATTTCAACTATTTTGACAGTACTTATCACGTTAGTTACAAACATCTGAACAAATGTTGAAGGAAGAAAAGATGAATAAATGAGATATCTACATGAGGAAAAGATGGATATGACAGATAAGGATAAGGTAAACATTGGGTAACTTATTGATGATTCTATGGCTTTATATTATTGACTTGAGAAAGTTACATTAATATATTATGAAGAAGAGATTTAAATTTAAACATGTCAATGTGGTCAGTAATTGAAGATTTTTGTATACATTGAGCCAATGCAATGTATACTGAATGACAATATCAACCGAGCTAGTTTAACTAGTTATCACCGATGTATTTCTATTTCAACCAAGTATGGATGAAAACATTAAATGCAAAGAACAGTCGACTGAATTTGATGAGTTGGAAATTGTTATGATTTTCAGATTAAGGATAAAGTTTGTTATGAGATCCACGGCTAATAAAATTCATAGAATATCTAAAGGATGAGATTGAAACGTGTTAATGACACATCTACTGAGGAAGGTTTAAGAGGCAAAATGGACAAAGGAGATTAAGCAGCAAAATCTAATGGCTGGTATGAAAATGATTTACTTGTCTATATAAGAGATATGAGTTTCATTATTGAAATATTCTGGAAAGAAGAAGACTGCAAAGATTTCACGTGAAGACTTTATTCATGCATGCTTGATCAAACTATTTATTGAAAGAATTGAGTTGAAGACATTACCGAGCATCAGAGAACCATTTATCGAGTGAAAGTAAGTTGAGATATTGAAGGAAGTGAATTGATTAGTGATCAGAGGATTATTTTTATGGGCTTAGCATAGATTTGAATATTTGCAATTGAGTTGTATTTGAATCAGATCAGTACTATATCAGTTTAACCATTGATTCAGAAAATCTCTTAACCAAGTGGACTTAATAGTCTTATGTTCCACCCTATGACATTCATTGAATGCAAAGTGTTATCTTGTTGACCCCATAGTGAATGCTAGTCAAAATTTATCTGTTACTGATAAATCCTCTAACCAGGTCATGCCTAATAGTGTGTATTGTAACCTTTAAAAGGGTTGTCTCTTCACTGAGCTCACTTTAGAAGAGTGAATTATTTTGGGTTACCAGTCCCACATGGTTTTTCCCTTAGCAGGGTTTCCACATTAAATCATTATGTTATGTGTTATTTGTTATGATTGTTTTGCTATCATACTTTACATAATGCATAGTTGATTTAGTCGGTAATCACAGTTGGATATTTACTATTAATTGGTAAATTAAACAGACAGATTGATATTTTGTGTTATCGAGCTTCATAATTTGTTGGAATTGTTTTATAAGGTACATCTTTGTATTTGGGACTGTAGGATAACTGATCTAACTGATTCACCCCCCCTCTTAGTTATTATAACAATTGGTATCAGAGCATATTGGTTTCTTGGAAGAAATTTTTAAGGACTTGAGTAGAAAAATTACAAGATGTATAAGAGGGAAGTGTCGAAGCTGAACAAAGACAACTTTGCTACATGGAAAAATTAGATGAGACTTCACATATCTGGAATTGGAGAGTCTGATATACCTTTACTTGATAATGGCTACATACAACTGACGGTTGGACCTTTGACTCTTGATTAGTTGAGAGACCGACATGAACACGGTATTACTATGATAGAGATTGGTACTGCTCTATCTGATGTTGAATTTGAGGATGTCAAGGATTTCACTACAGCGATGCAAATGTGGCATAAACTTTCTCTAGTTTATGGTGTTGATGTGAATGTGATGAGAGCCAGAGTTGAAAGCTTGAGAGGTAGATTTGATGACATGAAGATGAAGGAAGGAGAGAACATTACATTGTACACAAACCGAATCAAAGAGGTAGTCAATGCTATCCGAGGAGCTGGTGGTATCATTTTTTAAGATACAATGGTAAGTAAGATACTAAGAACCTTGTTGCATGTCTATGCAATCAGAATATCTGATATTCATGAAATGAGGTCTGCACCTAATAGCACTCTTACTCTTGATTCTAATTGGAAAGTTAACAACTTTTGAGCTAAACAATTTTGATAATAGTGTTGTACTAAGTGTTGAGTCTTCTTTTATGTCATCTCTTAAGATTGGTAAATCTAGCAGTAAGCATAATATAAGGAATAAAAGTGATAGTAATACTGATGATGAGCTTGATGAGCTTGAAGTGCTTATGGCTCGGAGACTGCAGAAAGGTAAAGGTAGATATAAAGTAAAGTTACCTTTAGCTTTTTTTAATTGTAAAGAGGTTGGCCATATTGCTTCTAGATGTCCTAACAGGAAAGAGGAAGATAAAGACAAAGACTGATCTGGTGATGGGAGGTATGGCAGAAGGAATAACAAAGGTTATTGACACTACAACAAAGACAACCAAGATCACAAAGATAAGGACAAAAAGGCATGTTACCTTGCTGAAGAAGATGACACCGACACTGACACTGATGATGATATTGAGGTAGTATTTGTTGCAATGAAAGATGATTTAGAAGAGGAGGAAAGGTATGTAGAAACATCACTTATTTCTAAAGTTAGTAAGAATGATACTTGGATCATTAATAGTGGTTGTACACATCACATGACTGGTGATGAAGATAATTTTGATCATCTTGAGCATTATAATGTAGGATCAGTGAAAATGGGAAATGACACACCTTGCATGGTTAAAGGAAAAGGATCTATTTTATTGAATGATAGAATTAGATGTGATAACGCATACTGGGTAAAAAGACTTAATTACAATTTGTTGAGTGTAGCATATCTGAATAACTCAGGTCACTGAGTTTCATTTGAAAGCAAGAAGGTGAAAATCTATGATGAAAATGGAAAGCTTGTCGGAACAGGAGGACAAACGAAAGGTACTTTATTTTATCTTGACGATGCTAAGACTTTTTGTTTGCTGGTGAAAAATGAAGATGCATGGTTATGGCATAAGAGGTTATGTCATGTAAATTTTGATAACATGATTAAGATCAGTAGAAAGAGAAAATTTAGAGGATTGCCTAGTCTAACCAAGCCTGATCATGTTATGTGTCATCAATGTCAGAAAGGGAAGATGACAAAATCTAGTTTTAAAAGTAAGGACTATTCATCTAAGGGAATTTTAGATTTGGTTCACACCAACTTATGTGGTCCTATGAGAACTCAAAGCTACTATGGTGATAGATACTTTATTTTGTTTGTTGATGACTATACTAGATTGATGACAATTATGTTCTTGAAAGAAAAATATGAGGCATTCAAACTGTATAAATGGTATAAGGCTAAAGTAGAAAAAGAAACCAGAAAAGAATTGAAATGATTAAGGTCTAATAGAGGAGGTGAGTTTGTTTCTAATGAATTCACTAACTTCTTTAATGAGCATGGTATCACAAGGTAGGCTTTTGCACTTAGAACACCACAGCAAAATGGAATTGCTGAAAGGAGAAACCGATCTATTGTTGATTGTTCTAGAACATTGATGATTGATAAAAATGTTGTACAAATGTATTGGAGAGAGGTAGTTAGCACAACACTATATGTCCTGGACTGAGTTAAACTAAAGAAAGACACAAACAAGACACCTTGCGAGTTATGGTTTCGATACACACCAAGTGTAAGTTATTTCAGAATCTTTGGTAGTAAATGTTATATTCTGAAAGATGATAGGAATGGTAAATTTGACTCTAAAGGTGATGAAGTAATATTCTTAGGATATTCTACTAAGAGTAAATCTTATAAATGTTTGAACAAAGTTACTAATAACATGATAGAAAGTGCTAATGTAAAATTTGATGAGTTTGATGATAAGAATGATGAAGAAAGCATGAAGGAACCGAAAGACTATGGTAGGTTTACTTATGTTGAAGATCTAGATTATCTACCGAAGCCATAGGCTGAGTCTACTGGGCATCAGGAAAATGATACCAAGAATCAGCAAATGGAAATCGACAATCAGGAAGAAGCTACCAAGCAAGAAAATGAACCTGAACAGAATGATGAGCAAAGAAGAGATCAAGTGCTAGCAAGATTTGTTAGAAGACACCATCTAGAGAACCAAATCATTGGAGATAAGCAAGCTGGCATGCTGACCAGAAGTAAGTTAAGACATAACACATGCTTAGTTTGTGAGTTTGAACCTAAAAATGTTAGGGATGCACTTGAAAATCAAGAATGGATCAATGCTATGAATGAGGAAATTGAAAAAATTGAAAAGAATAAGACATGGAAATTGATACCTAGACCAAAGAATAAAAATGTTATTGGTACTAAGTGGATTTTCAGGAATAAGTTGAATGAAAATGGAGAGGTCACTAGGAATAAGGCAAGACTTTTTTGCAAGGGATATGCACAAGAAGAAGGTATTGATTATGGTGAAACCTTTGCACCTGTTGCTATAATGGAAGGAGTCTGCATATTATTGCATATGTTTCACATAAGGGATTTAAAGTATATCAAATGGATGTGAAATCAACTTTTTTAAATGGAATTCTTGAAGAGGAGGTCTACATAGAATAGTCGGAAGGGTTTGTTGATCCGAATTAGAAAGACATGGTATGTAGACTACATAAAGATTTATATGGACTGAAGCAAGCATCGAGGGCATGGTATGAAAGACTACATGCTTATCTTATCAGTATTGGATTTGTAAGAACTAGTGAAAATAGTAATTTGTACATGAAAGGAGATTCTGATGATAACATTTTGATTGCTGAGATATTTGTTGATGATATAATCTTTGGTGGACAAGATCAGATTTGCAAATCTTTTGCTGATGAAATGAGAAAGGAATTTGAGATGTCAATGTTTGGAGAGTTTAAATTTTTTCTAGGTTTGTAGATTATACAATAGAAAGATGGGATTTTCATCACTCAATCAAAATACATTAAAGAAGTATTGAAGACTTTTGGCATGGAAGATGCTAAACTAGTAGGAACACTAATGATGAATCTGGAGAAGTAAATCAGACTCTGTACTGAACTATGATTGGTAAACTGGTGTATGTTGTACACAGTAGGCCTGATATTGCACATGCAGTGGGGATTGTGGCTAGATTTTCTTCCAATCCTAAAGATTCAGATATGGTTGCAATGAAAAGAATTCTGAGATACTTGAAGAAAATAGAGGACTATGGATTATGGTACACATTGGAAGGAAAATTTGAACTTAGAGTTTACACCAATGCAGATTGGGCTGGAAACATAGATGACAAGATGAGCACAACTGGTAGAGCATTCTTTTTAGGGAAAAGGCTTGTGACTTGGATTAGCAAGAAACACACATGCATTTCTCAATCTACTACTGAAGCACAGTATGTTGTTGTTGCTACAAATTATTCAAATATTGCTTGGACCAGACAAGTGTTAGAAGGGACGAATGAGGTAATCACTGACCCTATGATTATATATTGTGACAACACTAGTGCTATAAATATTTTTAAGAATCCTATGATGAATTCAAAGATAAAGCATATATCTATTAAGTATCACTACTTAAGCTAACAAGTTCAAGAGAAGCAGGTGAAACTAGAATTCATAACATCTAAGGAATAAATTGTTGATATCTTTACTAAACCTTTACCGAAGGAAACATTTGAATATTTGAGGACTAGACTTGGGGTCTGTCCCCTGTCTATCGGTCACTAAGGTGATCTAGAGGTTGCATCAACCTATACTTCTCAGAAGATCATTCATGTTGATGTGCATAGTTCACACTTTGGATTTTCTCTAAGGTTGTGAAAGATTGTAGAAGCTGGAACAGAAATTTATTTATCTGTACACTGAAGGTACCTGATAAGAACCAAACAACAGAGAATTACTTGGCTTTTTAGAGTTGTTTCTATATTTTCTTTCGCATTTTTGTCAAAAGGAGAGAAAATCAAAGAAAATAAATATGGAAAATCAGTTAGTGAGAACACAGAGAAAGGGAGAGACTTGAATATTTGTTGCTGAGAACAAAGGGAATTTGAGAACTAAAAAGATCAAATCCGTAGGGAGAGTCTACACTTGTAATGTTGTTATGTAGTGATTAAACATATTAAATATCAAGCTAGGGAGAGCTTACTAAGCTACATCATTTACTTACATAGTTTTAGAATACATGTTTGGTATGTGTATGGCATATTTTCATATTTCTTGTGTTTCCATCAATGCCAAAGGGAGAGATTGATGAACTACAACTGATTGAATATCTAAATGAACTGAATAAATAGTGATTAGAGATCACCAAGCTACTAAAATGATATGTAAGATGATTAAATCAGTCAATATATTTTCATTCATGTCAACTAGTTTTGACAATACTTATCATGTTAGTTACAAACATCTGAACATCTGTTGAAGGAAGAAAAGATGAAGAACTGAGATATCTACATGAGGAAAAGATGGATATTACAGATAAGGATAAGGTAAACATTGGGTAACTTATTGACGAGTCTATGGCTTTATATTGTTGACTTGAGCATGTTACATTAATCTATTATGAAGAAGAGATTTGAATTTGAACATGTCAATGTGATCGGTAATTGAAGATTTTTGTATACACCGAGCTAGTGCAGTGTATACCAGCTGACAGTATTAACCAAGCTAGTTTAACTAGTTATCATCGACACATTTCTATTTCAACCGAGTATGGATGAAAACATTAAATGCAAATAACAGCCGACTAAATTTGATGAGTTGGAAATTGTTATGATTTTGAGATTAAGGATAAAGTTTGTTATGAGATCCACTGCTAACAAAATTTAGAGAAGATCTAAAGGATGAGATTGAAACATGTTAATGACACATCTACTAAGGAAGGTTTAAGAGGCAAAATGGATGAAGGAGATTAAGCGAAAAAATCTAATGGCTGATATGAAAATGATTTACTTGTCTATATAAGAGATATGATTTTCATTACTGAAATATGTCGAAAAGAAGAAGACTATAGAGATTTCACGTGAAGACTTTATTCATGCATGTCTGATTAAACTAGTTATTGAAAGAACCAAGCTATGGACATTACTGAGTGTCAGAGAACCATTTACCGAGTGAAATTAGGTTGAGATATTGAAGGAAGTGAATTGATTAGTGATCAGAGGATTATTTGTATGGGCTTAGCATAGATCTGAATATTTTCAATTGAGTTGTATTTGAATCAGATCAGTACTGTATCAGTTTAACCATTGATTCATAAAATCTCTTAACCAAGTGGACTTAATAGTCTTATGTTCTACCCTATGACATTAGTTGAATGTAAAGTGTTATCTTGTTGATCCCATAGTGAATGCTGGTCAAAAGTTAACTTTTAGGGATAAATCCTCTAACCAGGTCACACCTAACAGTGTGTATTATAACCTTTAATAGGGTTGGCTCTTCACCAAGCTCACTTCAGAAGAGTGAATTATTTTGGGTTCCGAGTCCCATGTGGTTTTTCCCTTAGCAGGGTTTCCACGTTAAATCATTATGTTATGTGTTATTTTTTATGATTATTTTTCTATCATACTTTACATACTGCATAGTTGATTTAGTTGGTAATCACAGTTGGATATTTACTGGTAATTGGTAAACTGAACAGACAGATTGATATTTTTTGTTACCGAGCTTCATAATTTATTGGAATTGTTTTATAAGGTACATCTTTGTATTTGAGGCTGTAGGATAACTGATCTAATTGATTCACCCCCCCCCCTTAGTTATTCTAATATTATACAACTCAAATTACTCTTTAATCAGTAACACTAAAATTTCTTTCAAACTTTCATCAACATATTCTATTCAAACTCTATGTGCTCATTAACTCAATACCTCATAGTGTGTACCTTTCACACTAACAATTCAGTACTCAGTAGATCTCAATCTTTATATGTTCTTCACTACTCTATTACTTGGTGGCTTCTCTTCTCATAACCTTCTTAATAATCTAATTCATAAATGCAATCTCCAATTTATTTCATATAAACTACAACCACCATACTGATGTTTGTACTCTGATCCATTTATATACAATTCTAGAAGTGGTGCTAGATGTTCTAGAATCATCTCTTCAAGTGGTGCTAGCATTGGGTACTCGTCTAATGCATATTCCATAATTTATTCTCATTGGAGGATCTCACCTCATAATCATTTGTAATCATCATTTTTTAATATCCAATGTTCTATTATACAATCTCCTCAAAATTAGTAAACCATTTTGTGTTTGGTGTCCAGATTCAATGTACTCAAAAATTCTTCTGGTGTTGGCCTATTCTTCTTGGTAAAAAAAATTTCTTAACTTGGTAGCTATCTTCTCTTCTCGGTTTGGTGCTTGATACAACTTGGTTCTCAGTGCTCGGTTCTTCCTTGCTTGGTGCCTATACTTGCTTCTTCTTTATCAAAATTACTTATCTTCTTATTTCCTTTACCGAATAACTTCCTCTACTTTACCAACTTGTATTTTCTTCATTACCAACTGACTTTGACAAATAATATAACTTCCTCATAAATAATGACAACAAAAATAACTCATAAGAGTATCAATCTCCCCCTTTGGCATTAGTTTGGTATGTTTGTTAAAAACTTCAAAGTCATCAACAAAATTCAAAATTTTGTCCTTTTCTATTATTCTTTCTCGGTAAACATATTAGTCCCCTGAAGTAATATCTCCATATTCTTCCTTATATATATATATATATATATATATATATATATATATATATATATATATATATATATATATATATATATATATTCCCCTTTTACAGATCTATATTAATCATTTCTCCCTTTTTACTTAGCAAAACTTATATATTTCTCATTTTTTATCAAAAATGCCAAAATCATTAACTTATTGTTTATCCGGTGTAGGGATCTTGTAAAAAATGGTTTTGTACTTATCATGTGCATCCTTGAGTGATTCCTTCCATATATCTTTAAATGTCTTAAGAACCATAATTTTCTCTCTTATATATGTTGTTAGATTGACCATACTATCCATAACACTCACATCTGGTGTGCTAACCAAATCTTTAGCTTTTTGAATCTATTTCTGCAGTGATTCTATGTGTGGTATCAAAATTGTTTGGAGTTCTAGTAGATCCATCCTGATCTAATTATCCTCCTTTCTCAATTCAAATTTTAGTCCCATCAAGTTCTTTATCCTCTCATAGTATTCTATTATTGATTTAGGCTTGGTAGAAATCTTAGATAATTGTTTGGTGAGCTCTTTTTCCACATTATCATCTTTTCCTCTAATCTCCTTTGTGAAATTGGAAAACAAATTTTTTTTCTAAAATAGTAAAAGTATTGTTTGCAACTCATTTTCCAATTCATTTATTAGCTCCAAGAGAGTTACCTTATCTAAAGAAACTGATTGAAGAACTTCTTCAATCACATTTGATTCCATCTCTTTCTTATGATATTTCAGCATAAATTTAGTAGTGTATATGTCTAGCTGGTTAATCTGACTAATAGGTTCTCTCAACTGACTGTATATAACTAATTTTTCATTAATTTTTACCTCAGGTACAATTTCAATCAAAATATTTTTTACCTGATCTAAAATATTTGTTTTCTGCTTCTTAGCTATAAGCTTATCTTGAGCAACTTTCCTTTTTAAGAAATCTCCAAACTCAAAGACTTACTTAGGGCTCATTGTTAAGTAATCAACCTTTGGTATAACAATTACTTTATTTATGTCAACGTCTTTCTCATATTTTCTCTTCTTTGACTTTCCCTTAGAGGTAGATGCCTTCTTTACATCTGATTGAGTAGATGTTTCCTCAATTTTATCTTCCTTTTCTTTCTTTTTTTCTTCTTCTTTCTTTTCTTTCTTCTCTTGTGTTTCCTCTTTCTTCTCTTCTACCTTTTGTTTCTCTTTTCCTTGTTCTTGTTGTTGTCCAATAGTCTCGGTGGGGGTCTCTGACTCTTCATTGTGACCTTGTATGGATTTAGTATCTATTGTCTTCTTGGTCTCCTTTGTTTCAATAACTTTTGTTGGCTTAGGAGGTGTCTCAGGTTCGATAGGTGCATCTCCTGTCATCTCTATCTCAGGAAAATTTAAGCCTCGAACAGTTATAGGATCTTCTTCCAACAATATTTCCTTAGGAGAATCATCTTCATCCATAGCTTATGTCTCTATGGCCTTGGTTTCCATGACATCTTCATCATCTTTGACTGTGTCATCTGGATCTTGTTGAGTTATATCTTCTATTATAACTTCTTCTTGATTTTTTATTAATCCAACTGGTTTGGATTTCTCCTCTTGGTCTTTGACTCCTTCAATAGTCTATTGATCCATAGAAAAGATCTTTCTCCACAGATCATCAATGTCTTTTTGAACTTCTTCTAGTTTACCGACCATAATTCTCAAAGCTCTTCCCTTTACTACGAATCTTGTTGAGTATTCTTATAAAGTATCTTTTATTCCTCTCTTTATAAGGTCCGGGAAAGTGATTGGCAGGGACCTTTCTCTCATTTCTTTCTCGACAACAAGTGCATATTGTCATCTGGCATCTATTTTCTAATATAACTCTCCTTCAAGATATTTTGCCACTTCAATTGGTATCATTCTAAACTTATGCAGTGTGGTAATGATTGTCTCTTCAATCTTATCCTTCTCCTCATCATCTCATGTCTCATACTTTAACTTTTGCATGACTTTATGTCCACCATATCTTTCAAGTGACTTGAGAAAATATTTAAGACTTTTCATCTTTTTTCTCAGTGCAACCTCAAATTGTGATAGGTCATCCGAATCAATATCACTCTCTTTTAGCAAATTCAATTTTCTTCTTGGCCTTCCAATAGCCTTGATTTCTCTTAAATAAGTTTTTATTTTCACATGTTCTTCTTATGCTTTCTTCTTTTCTCTCAGTGTAGAGGTAAACCTTGTAGATGGTCTTACACTGGCTAGGCTAGGGGTTTATTTCTTTACTTTTATCTTCTTTCCCTTGATCTCTGAAGTCTCAGCAACTTCTTCATCTTCAACATCAATAATGCCTACTCTCAAATAATGCACTTATCATTTTACTATTTTTCCTAATTTCTTTAGGTATCAATATACCTACCCTTATTTTCTCCTTAACCTCTTCATGTGTTCTATATCAAGTTGAAATTCTATCAAATGGTTTCTCCAGTAATCCTTTAATCTATATTTTGGTTGCATCTATATTCATCTCATAACCCATAGGTGGTAACCACTTGGTTCTAGATTCCACATCCCTTATGATATAAACATCAGTATCAACTTCAAAACATAGGTCATATTTGTACTCTTCCACTAACTGAGGTGGAATTTTGTACCTTTTGTGCATTCTAGATTAAAATTTACTAAAGTAATCATCCATAATAACATTAAAATTGTCATCTATGCCTTGAATAAATTTATTAATCTGATAAAAAATGGGTTTATTTTCTTTCCATGTAACTTCACCAACTGTAGGAAATGAATTTTGGAAGCAAAAGAAAATACATACCAATAGTGGTCTGAACTTTTTGTCTTGGCTTTCCTTATGGTTTTTATATTGTCATCCATTCATTTCAACATAATCTTGCACAAATCAATCTTCATGTCCTTTTTAACACTTTTGTATGCTACATCTACTACTCCACATGGTACATTGTCTACCTGAGATGATTGAAATATCTTGTATGATATGATATTGGATGCAAATTTCAATTTGGGGTCTTCAATAGTAGATAGTTTTAATCCTCTTCCATCTCATTTAGCTTTGGTAATCTCACATATTTTATTCTTGTTAGTTTGTTTATAAGCCCTCGGTCTATCACCAACTGAAAATCTTGTTACTATATGCAAAACACCCTTAGTAATTTTTACCAGCCCATCAAGCCACATAAACTGATCATGCACTCTTTTCAACATAATTCTCATCCATTTATGTTTGAAAACTATCAGTACATGCATAGCATGGACCAAACCCTTGGTCTACAAGTGTGTGTGATCGCTCTTCAAATTTTTGTTTACAAACAATTTCTTGTAAGATGAGTTAATCTCTCCTTGACATATGTCTTTGATTTTACAATGGATGAAGGTGCAAACATCTTCAATCAATTTTACTCTTGGCGGGATCAAGGATAAAGATCCAAATTTGTCAATTTCAGCAGCAACAGCAGGTGGAAGCTTATACTTCGGATTTACAAGATCAATTTTCTCAGCTATAACTAGTTTTTGTATCTTGGGTGCCATCTTGATCTCGAATTGATTCAACAACTACTAGGGTTCTAACTCAATAGTAATAGAATCTATAAACTTAGCTTGGAAAACACTTGAAATACCTCAAATGTTCTTTGTAGATTCTCAAAATGCTCAACTGAATGCTTGGAATCACTCTGTGATCTCATCTTAGTTAATGCTTCAAAGTTCTCACAAAAGTGTAAGATAGAAATGAATTAGAAAACCCTCTATTTATAGTTTTTCCTTAGGTTAGGGCTTCCAAAAACTATAATATGAATTTAATTCTCCTTACCTAGCTTCATTTTACCATTAACCGAACTACACTTTTCTTCACTGAATTAAACAAAATAGCTCAAACAGTTCACTGATAAACATATGAAATGATAACTTTACAACTTATATCCAAATGCATCTTAGTATGTTGATATGAATCTTTGCACTAAATCTAGGAACTGATTTAAGATAAACTTTAGGTTATCAGCTCCTATACATACCTTTCATCGATTAAGTGAAGATAGGTGCACCTGATCTAGAGGATGTGGTGCCCTCACTAGTTCCCAATTATGTTCCATCATTTTTTGACTTCCTTCTCCAAGTCTTATTCATATGCTCTCTAATTTCATCAATGTTAACTTGAGTCTTTTCACTCAGTTGTTCCTCGATTGACTCCTTATTTCAGTACCTACAGTCCTTGGTTAGGTGACCTACTTTGTGATAGTGGAAACAAGTCATTCTAGTGTTTCTCCATGATTTTCTATTATTCATTCCATGCATCCTAAAGCAGTTTGCAGAAATGTGACCAAATATTTCACACATAGTACAAGAAATATTTGTATTATAATCTAATGGTATGGTAGGTTCTTTTCAATTTTTGTTATCATTCTTTCGGTTAGGGACCCATTTTTCATTTTGATTTTGTGACCTTCATTTTCTAGATTTATGACCATATCTCTTGCAGTTGTTACAATAACTTTCAAATCTTGGTTTTCTTGGAGTGTTAATAAATCTTTCTCTACATTCAAATGCCTTATGACCATACTTATTGCAGTTATAACAATGACCTTTAAACTTAGGAGTATTTGGTCAATAACCTCTCTTTCTCTTGTAGATGTTTGTTGTGTGCCATGGTTTCCCATAATGATAACATGTAGTCTTCTTTGACTTCGATGGGGTAGTAGCTTTATCTCAATTGGATGCTTGTTTAGAAGACTCACCCTTCTCAGTAGTGTTGTTTGCATTGTAACTGATTCCATTAGTGTTTCTCGGTTGTCTTTGATTTCTCAGTTGTTCATCCAAAAACTATAATGCTTCTTCATTTCTTTCAAAGACTTCATTAGCATCTCTTTCATATTTCAAATCATTCTTCAAATGTTCATTCTCATATCTCAGTTCTACAATTTCTCCAACTTTCCTTGCAACATCCTGGTTTACAATAACAAGTTGGTCTATCAAGTTGTAGTGAGTTTGTGTCAACTTCATTATTTCCCTATCTTTCTCATCTAATCTTGTATTCATTTTCCTTCTCTCTTCTTCAACAGTTCTTTTGTCATCCTCATATTTTCCTTTTTGTTCCATGATTTCACACATCCTCACCGAAGGTGCTTCTTGTTCTCTTTTTATTTTTTTCACCTGATCAGATAGGTTCTTGTTCTTTTTAGATAGTTGTGATATGATAGCATCATATTCATTAGACATGCTTCCCTCTGACTATTCTTAAAGTTCCTCCACTTGATCTTGAGTATCTTTCAACTGTTGTGCAAGCTCCTTCCTTTTGTTGATTGAATATTTCAATTTCCTGGTCAATTCTTCAATTTATTCAATGGCAATCTTTAGTTCCATTTCCATATTGTCAATTACCCTTTTATACTTTTAGCTTTCCATCTTTCTAGATATTTCCTCTCAAGTAGTTAAACTCCTCAATAAGAGATTGAGCTTTGATACCAATTGTTGGACTAGGTGTGGAAAGGTAAGTACTGAGAGGGGAGGGGTGAATCAATATTGTAAAACACTTTTAAACTATTTAAAATTTTCTTTCTAACCATTTACTGATTCCTTATCATTTTCATGCATCACATGAAATATATAAAAGATATAATAAATAACTCATAACACAAATATTTGGTATCACAGAAATCCTTGTTAGAGGATAAAAACTGTGGTGGGGATGACACCCACAAGACTTCACTACTGCATAATAAATTTTTCTCAGTTAGAGATACAATGCTTAGCCATTTCTGATAGCTTACCCTGTTAAGGGTATTAACCTGATTAAGAGCCTTAAGACTACTAAGTCTACCTTGTAAAAGGATTTTAAAATTCTAATCTAAGAACTGCACCTGGTTAAAGGATTTACAAATAAGATCTATTGGGATCTGCTCGGTTAAGAGACTTACAAAACTCTGATTACTCTTTAATCAGTAACACTAAAATATCTATCAAACTTTCATCAACATATGCTAATCAAACTCTATGTGCTCATTAACTCAATACCTCATACTGTGTACCTTTCACACTAACAATTCATTACTCGATAGATCTCAATCTTTATATATTCTTTATTGCTCTATTACTTGGTGGCTTCTCTTCTCATCACCTTCTCAATAATCTACTTCATACATGCAATCTCCAATTTCTTTCATATAAACTACAACCACAATGTTGATCATCATAGTCTGATCCTTTTATATACAATTCTAGAAGCGATGCTAGATGTTCTAGAATCATCTCTTCAAGCGGTGATAGAATTGGGTACTCATCCAATGCATATTCCATCATTTATTATCATTGGTGTATCTCACCTCATATCATGTGTAATAATCATGTTTTAATCTCCAATGTTCTATTGTACGATCTCCTTGAGATTAGTAAACCATTTTCTATTTAGTGTCCAGATTCAATGTACTTAAAAATTCTTCTGGTGTCGGCTTGTTTTTCTCAGTAACACATTTTTCTTAACTCGATATATGTCTTCTCTTATCGGTTCAATGATGGGTACAACTTGGTTCTCAGTGCTCAGTTCTATCTTGTTTAGTGCCTATACTTGCTTCTTCTTTACCAAGATTTCTTGTCTTCTTATTTCCTTTATCGAATGACTTTCTCTGCTTTACCGACTTTTCTTTTCTTCATTATCGAATGACTTTGACAAACAATATAACTTCCTCATAACTAATGACAAAAAAAATAACTCATAGGAGTATCAATATTGTGGTGAGTTACAACATCTACTAAATGAGGTTTTGTCTTACATGATTTCCTTTTTGGTTTTGGTTTTTAGTCAAAGCTATTGCATCAACATTATCCATCACATACTTAGAGACAATTTCATCTACATGGTATGATATATTCCATTGTCTAGATCTAATATATGCTACATGACAACTTTCTTTCAATTAAATTTATTTTATTTCAAGTTTGATTCTTAAACAAGGTTTCGACTAAGGAAAACCCCTCCCCTCAACTTTCTTCCCCTTCTTTTCTATGTGTAGGAGTAGGTTGTGGAGTTTTAGATCTGGATTTGGGAGCTTCAGAATAGTTATAGGAACATCTAAAATTTTCATCAGATTTGGAGCTACAAATACTACCTATCAAAGTTTTGGAACATCATCTTGGACTAGGTCATCTAGGTCAGCCTTCTCCTTTGAGACTAAGTTTTTCAAAGAAGATAGTTACATGCGTCAAAATCCTAGATATTTTACCTGATTTCAACACCTCTGCAATAGTCGAAATTATATTTGAAGGTCTATTTGCCTCTTCTTTCTTCAAGGCTAGTTCATTTCCTCCTATTTTATTCTAGCACATACTCTCATAGATCATATGAAAACCCATGAATCTATGTGGTTGTAGTAATATGTAGTGATTCTTCAGGCACTTTATTAAAAGACACCTACAAGATTCTTCCTCTAGTCACTTATAATATTGCATAGTTTTCTTCTCTCAAACTTAATTTATCTGTAGCTCTTGATTATGGCTACAAGAAGATATATATTAAGGGAGATTCACTGGTTTGTGTCCAATCAATTATGAAAAATTCAATCTATTCCTAGAATCTCAAGTATCTAGCTGATGATATACATACCCTCCTATCCTTATTTGGGGAATTTTTTATTATGCACTATTTTTAGGAAGCTAATAGTTGTTTCAATTCATTAGCCAATAAATAAAATGAATAAATTTATATTTCTAAATCTTTCTCCCCTTGTGATTCTTTTGAGGACTTTGTTATTAATGAAAGGTAGGAGCCTAATGTATAAAATCTTCCCAAATAAATTGTTCCTTTGGAGACATGAAGTAATAATTAGTGGTGAGATGATTACCTTATCTTTTTATTTTCGTGTGTGTTGATTATCGATTGGTTTATCTTGGATACCTCTTACAGGCTCTATTCTTCTATGTGAAAACTATAAAACCCCATGCATATTAGCAAGCTTATTATGGATCACCTTTGATCCCAATATTTATTTCTCTAACTTTTTTATGAATTTTTTTAGCTATGTCTAAGTGTTTTTTGATGCATAATTTCTATGAATTGGTGTGTTGGAACTTTCTCTATCCCTTATTTTTCTCACCACTTGTGTGAGGGCCTTTTCGCTTATCATTCAAAGTTTTGCAACCCAACAAAAAAATTTAATCAAGGTAGTATTTTTAAAATAACATGGGAATTTATTGATTTATTTAAATGTTTTCATTATCCTACGTAATTTTTTTGGGTCCTTCCTTGAATGGAAAATGTTTGAAGAGTCTATTTTCCAAAGTGCTATTGGAAATGGTAAGATATATCAAGATATGTTTTTGATAAATTGGGCATTATTTTTATTCTATCTAGAGATCATGTTGAGGTTTTTGTGTGAGATATTTTTAGGAATATTTTCTTTCAAGAGCTTTGAAATTATCTATTCTTAGAAATGGTTATGTGCTTCCTATCCAATTGTATAGTTTTTTTAACACACCACAAGTTGAGAGGTGGGTGAATTTGTCTTGAATGAAACTTAAACTTTTTTTTTAACAAACACTTATCAATTATATTTATCTAAATAATCATCAATAAAAGATATTACAATGACACACAAACATATGAACACCATACTTTTTGATGGAAAATAGAATGTGAGAAAAAAAACATGGTGAGAATTACACTCACTATATGAAGAACTAATTGAAATGTTTTAGGCTAGACAGCAAGGAGTTCACTACTTGTGATATGGACTTGCAAGATAAGGAAAACAAACTTAGGGAAAGATACAAAGAACTTGCAAGATTGAGATATACAATCCTGGGGAAAGATACACTATTATACAATTTGCGAAAAGACCTTGTTGTCTTCTAGGAGGCACATGAAATTGAATAATTGAAAAGATGTAGGATTGGTTGATCATTTCAAACATTCATTTCCACAAACTCTATCAAATCTAAAAGATGTTATTAATTTGCACATCTGGTCTTCTACATTTACATCACATTGATTACACATCAATCCACACTCAATCCATACTCAACTCAAAAAATTTTACACATTATACATACATACATACATATATATATATATATATATATATATATATATATATATATATATATATATATATATATATATATATATATATATATATATCAACTTGATCACTGAAAACCTCAACTAGGTTCGACATGGTAAAGATAAATAATATTTACACAAAGTTGGCCACCATGAAAACTTACACTTAATGCAATCCACCCCAAGAGATAAAGGGTAACTAAATACATCAACACACCTCTCACATTTGAATTAACAAAATAACATGCAACACAACATCCCCCATTAACTACATCAAATGTAATGTATAGAAAAATAATTAAAACATGTTAACCAATCAATCCAAAAACATCCTCCAAAGTACATAGCTTGATGTGGATCTAAATGTGGAATGGGAATAGCCAAAAAAACCTCTTAACTCTTCCTCCAAATCATATCCAAACCAAAATAACATAACACAATCAAGATACTCTACTGAGTTGGCCACTAACCAACATAGACAATGATGCCAAACGTAGAACAACATATCTTTACTTGAAAAAAAAACCAACACAAAAATTCTAAAATTGAAAATTGAACAAACCTTATGAACAGTTCCACCAAGATGCACACCCAAAAGAACCAATTAAATGCATTCTCCTAACTAGTCCTAACATTCAGCCTCACTATTAACAAATAGAAAATCACAACTTCAACCATTCAATTGCAAGGGACCTACAACCATGATAGTGCAACATTCATAGACCATAGACACTAACTCTGGAACCACAACCCACCAACTACTTATGCAGAGGAATGTAATGCATTCTTCCATAAGAACTTCAAATACTCTTTCCTACTCATTTTAGCTTCTCACACTATCACCTTCTGGAAACTCCACATGCTAACCTAATAAAACCACCAGACATCAAAGAAACACCTAAAAACCCATTCCTAAACTTCTATTAACTTCCATATACAAATAAGAACATCACTTAATCAAGTAGACAACAATGCAAATATAAATTTAACATCAATGACGAAATTGAACACATATTGCTAAAAATATCCCCATTTTGTCATTGATGGAAACACCATTGATAGAAAAAATTGATCTCTTTATCTTTGTCATCAACATCAATAGATTTGACATCAATGAAAATAAAAAGAAAATTTTGAACAATCTCCCACATTGTCATTGATAGAAACACTTGTGCAACTCTCTTGTAAACTCTTCCTTTCTTTGTACTGTATTTCTCTCCCCCTTTTGGGAACATCTTTGATGACTACAACACTCCCCCTAACTGGGATATCTCATCTTTGAAACACTTTTCCTATAAATAGGAAACCACTACCTACACTACTCTCCTTGAGATTAGCAACCACATCAAACCAAGACACAAAATATAGACAAAAGTATCCCTCTAGAAAGATGCATCATTATTATGTATCTAGTTTCAAGAAGGGGGTTCAATAATCCCTAAATTCTACTAGAGATACTCAAAAGTATCTATTGACAATGTATTGGTAAAAATATCTTCAATCTAATAATTTCTAGATACATACTCCAGACTGACTTCCTTCTCTGCAACTTTCTCCCTCAACAAGTGATAGTGGATATAAATATATTTAGTCCTTGAATACATCACCAAATTCTTCAAAATATTAATAGCACTTGTGTTATCACACATAATCAAAAATTCCCCATCATATACCACCTTGATATCTCTGAGTTTCTACTTCATCCACATCACTTGAGTGCAACAAGATGCTACAATAATGTATTAAATGTCTCTATTATAATCTTTCTTCTTTATTAACCAAGAGCCCAATTTGTATCCGAAGAAAGATTCACTACCACTTGTACTTTTTTCATCATCACATCTAGCCCAATCAACATCTATAAAATCTTTAAAAATAAAATTATTATCCCTTTTTTAAACCAAAAAACAAATTCTTTGGTTCCTTTAAAATATCCAAATATCCTCTTCACTACCTTATCATGATATTTCATAGGATATCTTGATATCTTGCAACTAAATCGACTTCATGCAAGATATCTAGTCTTAAAGAACTCAAGTACATTAGTCCACTTGTTATAGATTTGTAAAGCTTCTGATCAACTTCCAAAGATTCATCATCCTTATTCAAACATCAACCAATAGACATGGGGTTTCCAATTGGTTTATAATTCTCCATTCCAAAAATCAATATATCATTTCTATATTTGGTCTAAGAAATGAAAATGTCATCTTTTATTTGAGTAACTTGAACACCGAGAAGGAAAGAAAACTCTCAAATCATGGACATCTCAAATTCCTTATGTATTTCCTTAGAAAACCTCTTGAAAACATTATCATATCCACCAAATATAATTTCATCAACATATACAACCACTATCAATAATTTATCACCTTACTATCAGCAATACCTTTCTTGAAGTTTCGCTACAAGTACATATCCAACTATCCATATCAAGCCCAAGGTGAGCCCTAGGGGCTTGTTTGGGTCTATAAAGTGCCTACTTGGTTTTTTATAGCATATTTGGATCAACCTAAAACCATTTAGTTTCTCAATGTATACTTCTTGTAATTCTCTATTAAAAAATGCAAACTTGACATCTATTGAATATACCTTGAGATTTGTATTTGCAGAGAATGCAAGAAAATTCCTTATTTCTTCCATTTTGTCTACCAAAGAAAATGTCTTATCAAATTCTATACCTTCTAATTGTGTATAATATTTACATACAAGTATTTCCTTTTTCCTTGTGACTCCTCCATTTTCATTTAGTTTCTTCGAGAAGTTATAACAAGATATTTCATGGATTGTGGAAATATGTTAGCATTAAACATCCATTTTGTTCTAATTACATTCTTTTTTGCCAGTCTAGGTACCAATTCCCATTTTTTATTATTTTCTATCTGATCAAGCTCTTCATTCATTGATTTCATGAATCCATCATCTATTTTTTCTTCTACATATGTCTTTGGTTCCACCTTAGATAGAAAATAGTATTTTTCTTCCTCACTTACTTTGGAAATTCTTCTCCTTGCCTGAACACCTTTGTCTTTGTCTCTAATGATTTGATTCTCTAAATTTTTCATTTGCATATAATTTTTAGGTATCTTTAGTGCCTATTTAAGTTCCTTTTACTCTTCATATAATCCTTCTTCTTTTGGATCATTATTTTCTTTTGCAAGGAAAATAGGAAATCTTCAAAATTAATCTCAAGCTCTGGAGAAACTGGATACCATTCCTCACTTACTGAAAGATTTTTAAAGTCCACAATATTCTTCAACTTCATGTTATATAATTTCTATGCATTGATCTTTTTGGAATACCACAAAAATGTTCCTCCATGTGATCTTGCATTGAACTTTCTAAAATTTTCTTCATTATTTTTATGTAGCACTTGCTTCTAAAGATCCTAAAATACTTGACAGTAGGGGCCTTTTCAAACCAAATATCATAAGGTGTATTTTTTTTATTCACTCTCATATATAATCTATTAAGAATATATAAAATATTATGTATGACTCTCTCTAATACATGTTAGATAGGTTAGCAGCTTTCAACATAGTCCTACCCATCTCAACAATAGTCCCAATATTTCTTTCAATAACTCTATTTTTTTGTGGAGTCCTAGAACTAGATAATTGTCTTATAATTCCATGATCTTCACATAATCTATCAAATTAACTTGATTTAAACTCATTACTCTATTAGAACTTGCATACTTGATCCTAGCATCTACTTGATTCTCAACCAAATTTTTGAATATCTTAAATATATCCAAGGATCCTAATTTTTCTCTTAAGAAAGTGACCCGTGTCATTATATAATCATCATTAATGAGAAACATAAAATACCTTCCACCATTTAGTCTTCTTGTCCTCGTAGGTCTGCACATATCTATATGAATTAGCTCCAAAGGTTTTGAGGTGGAATACTCCTTGTTCTTAAACTTGTTTCTTGTATACTTTACCAATTGACATTCTCTACACATGGTATTAGAAGGATTAAAAATATTTGGTAAATATCTCATTATATTAGAAGAACACTAAGAGTTTGAGTCCATGTCCAGTCCCTGCTCTACTAGCTCCAAAGAAGGATGGGACTTGGAGGTTGTGCACAGACTCAAGGGATATCAATTGGATCACCATTAGGTATAGGTTACCTATGCCTAGAATTGAAGACTTGTTGGATTGTTTAGGAGGTGTCGGATACTACTCCAAGGTGGATTTGAAAAGTGGGTACCATCAAATTTGGACAAGGGCTGGAGACAAATGGAAGACTACATTTAAAACTAATGAGGGCCTTTATAAGTGGAGAGTGATGTCTTTTGGATTGTCAAATGCACCTAGCACCTTCATGAGACTCATGAATGAAGTTTTGAATCTTTTTCTTGGAAAATTTGTTACATTTTATCTAGATGACATCCTAATCTTCAGTAGGACCAAGCATGAACATTTGAAACATCTAGATTTGGTTTTGAAAATATTATTTGATGAGAAACTCATAATCAATTTGGAAAAGTGTGTTTTTCTGCGGGAGTTGATTTCTTTGGGTTTTTTTAATCTTAGGAGGAAACCTAAAGATGGATCTAGACAAGGTGGAATCCATTTTGAATTGGCCCTCTCCTAAGACCATGACTGAATTGAGAAGTTTTCATGGACTTGCCACTTTCTATAGGAAGTTAATCAAGAACTTCAGTTAGATTTGGGCTCCAATCTTGGAGACTATAAAAGGAGGATAAAAGTGTAGATTTGTATGGATAAAAGAAGTAGAAGAAGCTTTCCAAGTTCTGAAACAAAAGGTATCAAAGAATCCAGTGCTTGTTTTTTCTATATTTTCACAAAGCATTTACAATAAAGTGTGATGCATCTAACATGGCCATAGGTGTAGTATTGAGTCAAGAGGGGAGGCCCATAATCTTCACCACGTTGTCAAAATTAATATGTCTCGTTCAATTGTGCTATAAGTAGGATTCACTTCATTGTGCCATCAAAAATTTATTTCCTCTATTTTCTTTTATCTAGTAAATATTTTCATCAATCCTTATGCCTTCTACAACAATCATTTCAAAACACTTTATGACCTCACATTTTAACCCATAAAAATAGGCTTGTAAGATTTATGACACGTATGGTTCCCACTTGTGGAACAATATTCTGAAGGCTAAGAACATAGAAGCCCTTGGAATGAGATGGAAACTTGGCAATGGTAAAAAAACATGGTTTTGGGAAGATTGTTGGCTCTTTGATCAACCTCTTTTTTCCCTCCCTTCCCTCTCTCCTATTATGGATATCTATAAGGCTTCTTTTGGTTCTCTGATGCAGGAGTACTGGCAGAATAGAAATGGGTCTATCTTTCAAATGTTGATTTGGCTCTTAAGCCAATACAAGCTTCCCTTAATACTTGGTCTTTAAATATGAAAACTAAAGATACTCTTGGTGGATTACTAAGAGGGGGATGAATCAATAATTATTGATTCTCCAAACCTTAAAAACTTTAACTTTGATTCAACTCAGTAAGATAAAGTTCAATAGTAACCGATAACAGCAGTAAATTAACTTTGTCAATCAGCAAATTTAAGTAATCAGGAAATAACATGCACAATAAACATTTAACACATTTGACACCACTATTTAACATGGAAACCCAATTTGGAAAAAACCATTGTGGTAATTGTCACCCACCAATCAAAATACTCTTCTGAAGTATGCTCGGTTAAGAGCCAATCCTGTTAAAGATTACAATGCACATTGTTAAATGTAACCCTGTAAGGGGATTTTCCTTGGATCTATTAGGATATTAACCTTGTTAGGAGTGGCCTAGTTAAAGGGATTTGAACACTCTTCTATAATTTCACCTCTCTTGAGGATTTACAATAAGAATTGTTAATTCCACTTGATTAAGAGATTCTCCTGCTACAAATGTTAATAAGAAATGGTATAAAATTTGATTTGTAAATATGAAAGTACCTCTTGCTTAGTCAGATCCATCATGTGCTCTTTGTCTTCACTTCATTCATTCACTATTCACTGCCCTCAACACTTCATCAATATCTATTATAGACTTATATTTCCATCTTTTTCTTCTTCACTGCATCACTTGGAAACACATCAACACTTCAACTAGCCAACTTGTTTTTCATTCAATTTCATCCTTTATATAGACTCTATTTTGCCTCTTAATCTTCTTGATTAGGTTTCCCTCTATATATTCTAAATTATCAAATCATCCTATTGAATTGATTCAATGAACTTGGCACTCAATAAAACTTGTTATCATCACCTCAGAACTAGAACTTTTCTTGGAACTTATACCTTCACTTTTTGCCGCTTAAATATTTACCATAGATCATCACCTTGAATTTTCCTGATTGTAGATCTCTTTAACTAACTCTTCTTCATCCTTTGAATCTTCCAAATCCATTGTCGCTCTTCATTAAATGTTGCTCAGATCCTTGTATTTAATTTATGTTCTATTTTTAGTGCGCTTCCTTTTCCTTCAATGGAAATTCTATTTGCTTCGCTTGGTAACTAACCCCTTGCCCTTGGTCTCTTGGATTCATTTCTCTTTACCAAAAATTACTTTCCTATTATTGAATGACTTCTTCCTTCTCTATAACTGAATTGTTTTCTTTACCTTGTCAACTTTCTAACCATGTTCACTTGTTGAATCTCCTTTACCAACTTGATATCATCAAATGTAGAGTAGAAAATAACTAAACCATTATTACCTTATCATTATCTGATCTGTATTAGCTTCCCAATTAAGTTATCCAACTTCACTAAATCCTTCACAACTTTTCACTTCCTCTTTTTCCTTCACTCACTCAACTTATATCATACTCCTAATGATATGGAAACTCAATATACACCATAAATCAATTTCTTGACATCAATGAAAAAATAACAATTGATCTAATCCTTCTACAATCTTGGTCTTCATGATCATCATCACCAATTGGGGTTAACAATATGTTACTCCTATTTGAGAATTAATGGATTGTGATTAGTATCAATTAGTTATTTAGCTAGTAAAGGTCGATAAAGGAGACAAATAGGAAAGTCGGTCAACCATACAAAGCCTGCACACTGAGAAAAGACAAGGCAGATCTCTAAGATAACCAAAAAAGGGTTTGACTGAGTACACTCACCGAGTGACAAAAATTTACCAAGTACTGATCTAGTGATCACCGAGCATTCATATGAACCAAGCACCAGTAATTTACCGAATGGAGAATACAGTGATTATCGAGTAAAGAAGGAAACATCAGTACAAACATCTATGCAAATAGTTTACACCAATCAAATGGCACAAACATCTATGAAAATGGTTTACACCGATCAGGAAATGGTTTACCAAGATTGAGACATAATTAAATATGGTTGTAATCTTTAATTTGGTGATGATTCCTACATAATGTTAGATCTAGGTTATTTTGTTACACTATTGATCTTAGGTTTTCTAAGATGTTATAAACCCTAATTAGGTCAAGATAGTTTGATATAAAATATGTGAAGATGTCATTATGAACAAGTATCATGAAGGAGTAGTCGCACTAAGGACATCAGGAGATCAGACAAAGGGTTTTTTACAGAAGGTTTATGAATGAAGGATTCATTTTTTCCAAAACTCACACAAGGCTACCAAGAAGAACAGAAGGACATGTACATCATAAAGAGGTGATGTCTATTTGAAATTTCACAGATCTGAATCATGAAAGATTAAGTTGCTATTTACAGATACATTTATTGTTACCTTTTAACCATTGTAGCAGAATTGAAATATCTTAATAGAGTGGACTTAACCATTCTTATGTAAATCTCTTAACAGAGTACACACATGTATTGTGTTGTTAAAATCATTTAACCAAGTAGATCTAGTTGATATAATTGTTACTCCTAGTAGGGTAAGATCGTTAGAAGTGATCAAAAATTTGTAGCCTTAACCGACATACTTTATAGTAGTAAATATTTGTGGGTGCCATCCCCATCACATTTTTTACCTTCTTACAAGGTTTTCTGCGATACCAAAATATTTGTGTCATGAGTATGAATTTTCATGAATTATTTATTGTTTAGATTACATGCAATTTACATTTTCAGTTACTTGAATGTATGTTTCAAACAATAGATTCAGTCGGTTAATTGAGATCTATACTTGCAAAATTTTTAGTCTTGAAATTTTTGAGGGTACTAATTCACCCCTCCCCTCTCAGTACTTGTCTTTCTATAATCCCAATAATTGGTATCAGAGCTATATCTCTTGTTAAGGAATTTTAATCACTAAAGAGGAAATATCTAAGGATGGAAAGATATAAGCTGGATAAGACTATTGAGAATCAAAGGTTACAAATGCAGATCTTTATTGAACAATTCAAAGAAGACAAAGAAGAACTAAAGAAGTTACTGATCAAGAGGAAGGATATGGAAATTTGGTATAGTGAAACTAATTATCGAGAAAGGGAGATAGATGATCCATTTGAGGTATCTAGATCTGGATCTGGTAGCATATTTGATGCATCTGAAGGAACCATATCAAATCTATCTAAAAATAATCTACATCTTATTGAACAAGTCAAAGCTCTGCAGATCAGTCAAGTAACACAAATGGTTAGGATGATTGGTGTCATGAACAATGCAAGGCAAGTAGAAAAAGAAAGAAACTTGGCTATAGAAGATAGGAGACAAATGACTGATAAGCTACAAGAGAAGGAATTTGAGATAGTGAGACTCACTGAGCATCACTTTGAAATCTCCAATTAGATGGTTGTCATAAGTCAGGAAGTCAATTGAGTAAACAGTGAGCTTACAAGGAAACTAGAAAACATCGGTGAATTAAGAGAGGAAAATGAAAGATTGAAGAATGAGGTAAAAATGCAACAACAACATAATGAGATGATCAAGAAAGTTGAAGATAGTACTAAAAGAATGGATGAATTTTTGATAATTTAGAAAAGACTTGATAGCACAACTGGATTAGGCTACACCAAGTAGGGAGAGTCATCAAGACAATATGAATAGAAGAATGCCTATTAAAATTGAAGCCCAAAGAAGTTGTCATGTTATCATTGTGGAAAACTAGGCCACACATCAAACATTTGCAGGAGTAAAGCAAAAGGTATTCCTAAATCCACTCCTGAGTTTAATGGTTATTGCTATAACTGTAACAAGTATGGACATCAGGCACGTGAGTGTAGATCAAAATTGAATAGGACTCCTAAGAAACACTACATGGAGAAACATTGTCGCTCTTGCAATATGCATGGACAGATATCACAAGAATGCAAGACAAAGATGAAGCAAGTCTGGACACTGAAAGAACATAACAAAAGATATCAACCGAGAAGGAAAGGTAATGCATATACTTGGGATTACTGATGATCTACAACTGATTGAATATCTATATGAACTGAAGGAACAATTATTAGAGATCACAAAGCTACTAAAGTGATATGTAAGGTGATTAAATCAGTCAATATGTTGTCATTGATGTCAACTAGTTTTGACTATACTTATCATGATAGTTACAAACATCTGAACATCTATAGAAGGAACAAAAGATGAAGAAATGAGATATCTACATAAGGAAAAGATGGATATGATAGATAAGGATAAGGTATACATTGGGTAACTTACTGATGAGTTTATGGCTTTATATTATTGACTTGAGCATGTTACATTAATCTATTATGAAGAAGATATTTGAATTGAACAAGTTAATGTGGTCGGTAATTGAAGACTTTTGTATACACTTAGCCCATGCACTGTATACCAAGTGACAGTAATAACTGAGTTAGTTATCACTGACACAATTAGTATTAATTAAGTATGGATGAAAACATTAAATGCTAAGAACAGCTGATTGAAATTGATGAGCTAGAGATTGTTATGATTTCAAGGTAAAGGATGAAGTTAGTTATAAGATCCATGGCTGACATTATTTAGATAAGATCTAAAGGATGAGATTGAAATGTGTTATGGACACATCTGTCGAGGAAGGTTTAAGTGGCAAAATGGACGAAGGAGATTAAGAGGCAAAATCTGATGGCTGATATGAAAATGATTTACTTGTCTATTTAATAGACATGAGTTTCATTGTTGAAAAATGTTGGACAAATAGAGACTATAGAGATTTCACGTGAAGACTTTATTCATGCATTCCTGATCAAACTAGTTACAGAAAGAACCGAGCTGCAAACATTACCGAGCATTAGAGAACTATTTACTAAATGAAGTAAGTTGGGAAATATTGAGGAAGTGAATTAATTAATGATCAGATGAGTTTTATGAGCATAACATAGATCTGAATATTTGCAATTGAGTTGTATTTGAATTGGATCTGAACTGTATCAGTTTAACCATTGATTTAGTAAAATCTCTTAATCAAGTGGACTTAACAGTCTTATTGTATTTCCATATGACATTCATTGAATGTTAATTGTTATCTTGTTGACCCCATAGTGAATACTGGTCAAGAGTTAACTGTTAGTGATAAATTCTCTAGCCAGGTCACACCTAATAATGTGCATTGTAACCTTTAACAAGGTTGGCTCCTAACCGAGCTCACTTCAGAAGAGTGAAATATTTTGGGTAACCAATCCCAGGTGATTGTTCCCTTAGCATGGTTTCCATGTTAAATCATTGTGTTATGTGTTATTTATTATTATTATTTTTCTATCATACTTTACATGCTGCATAGTTGATTTAATCGGTAATCACAGTTTGGATAATTACTAGTATTCGGTGAATGAATAGACAGATTGATATTTTGTCTTACCAAGTTGCAAAAATTGTTGAAATAGTTTTGAAATGTACATCTAGGAGTTTGGGACTGTAGGATGACCGATTCAACTGATTCACCCCCCCTCTTAGTTATTCTAACAATTGGTATCAGATCATATTGGTTGCTTGGAGGAAATTTTTAAGGACTTGAGCAAAAGATCACAAGATGTATAAGAGGGAAGTGCCTAAGTTGAACAAAGCTAAGTTCTCCACATGGAAAAGTAGGATGAGGCTTCACATATCTAGAATTGGAGAATCTTCTCTACATCTACTATACAATGGCTACATACAATTGACTATTGGAACTTTTACAGTTGATCAGCTAAGAGACAGATAGGAACATAATATTTATATGATAGAGATTGTTGTTTCTCTATCTAATGTTGAGTTTGAAGATGTCAAAGCATGCACTACAGTGAAAAAAATGTGGGATAAACTTGCACTAGTTTATGTTGGTGATGTAAATGTAATGAGAGCTAGAGCTGAAAGCTTAAGAGGTAGATTTGGTGACATGAAGATGAAGGAAGGTGAGAACGTCACAAAATATTCTAACCAAATCAAAGAGGTAGTCAATGCTATCCAAGGAGTAGGAGGTATTATTTCTGAAGATGTTGTGGTAAGTAAGATACTGAGAACGTTGTTTCCTATCTATGCAATTAGAATATCTACAATTCATGAAATGAGGTATGCACCTAATAGCACTCTTACCCATGATAGTTTGATTGGAAATTTAACTACTTTTGAGCTAAATAATTATGACAATAGTCTTGTACCGAGTGTTGAGTCTACTTTTATGTCATTTCTCAAGATTGGTAAATCTAGCAATATGCATAATATAATGAATGAAAGTGACAGTGATAGCAAAGATGAGCTTGATGAGCTTGCAACACTTATGGCTCGGAGACTTCAAAAAGGTAAAGGAAGGTATCAGGGAAAGTTACCTTTAGCTTGTTTTAATTGTAAATATATTGGCCATATTGTTGCAAGATGTCCTTATAGGAAAGAAGAAGATAGAGACAATGACCAATCTGGTGATGAAAAGTTTGGTAGAAGAAATAATAGAGGAAACTGACACTACAACAGAGACAAACGAGATTACAAATACAAAGTCAAGAAGGCATGTTACCTTGCTGGAGAAAATGAGAATGACAGTGACACCAACACTGATGATGAAATTGGAGTGGTATTTGTTGCAATGAAAGACGATTCAGAAGAAGAGGAAAGGTATGTAGAAATAGCCCTTATTTATAAAGTTAGTAAGAATGATACTTGGATCATTAATAGTGGTTGTACACATCACATGACAAGTGATGAAGATAAATTTGAACATCTTGAGCATTATAATGGAGGATCAGTGAAAATGGGAAATGATACACCTTCTCAAGTGAAAGGAAAAGGGTCTATCTTATTGAATGATAGTATTAGATGTGATAATGCATACTGGGAAAAAGGACTTAACTATAATTTGTTGAGTGTAGCACAGCTCAATAACTCAGGTCACCAAGTTGCATTTGAAAGCAAGAAGGTGAAAATATTTGATGAAAATGGAAAGTTGGTCAATACCGAAGGACAATCAAAAGGTAATTTATTCTATCTTGACAATGCTGAAACTTCTTGTTTACTAGTGAAGAATGAAGATGTATGGTTATGGCATAAGAGACTGTGTCATGTGAACTTTGATAACATGATTAAGATTAGTAAAAAGAGAAGATTTAGAGGTCTATCGAGTCTAACTAAACCTGATCATATTATGTGCAATCAATGTCAGAAAGGAAAGATGACCAAATATAGTTTTAAAAGTAAAGACTATTCATCTAAAGGCATTTTGGAGTTGGTACATACTGACTTATATGGTCCTATGAGAACTCAAAGCTACTATGGTGACAAATATTTTATTTTATTTTTTGATGACTACTCTAGGATGATGATAGTCATGTTCTTAAAAGAAAAATTTGAGGCATTCAAATTGTTTAAGTGGTATAAGGATAAAGTTGAAAAAGAAACTGGGAAAGAGTTAAAATGCTTAAGATCAGATAGAGGAGGTGAGTTTATTTCTGATGAATTCACTAATTTTTGTAATGGGCGTGGAATCAAAAGATAGGTTTCTGCACCAAGGACACCGCAGCTGAATGGGATTGCTGAAAGTAGGAACCAATCTATTGTTGATTGTGTAGAACATTGATGATTGAGGAAAATGTTGCACAAATGTACTGGAGAGAAGCAGATAGCACTATTGTATACACCTTGAACTGATTTCAACTGAAGAAATACATGAACAAGACACCTTATGAGTTATGGTTTGGCTATACACCGAATGTAAGTTATTTCACAATCTTTGGAAGTAGGTGTTATATTCTAAAAGATGATAGGAATGGTAAATTTGACTCTAAAGGTGATGAAGGAATATTTTTAGGATATTCTACTAAGAGTATAGCTTATAAATGTTTGAACAAGGCTACTAATAAAATGGTAGAAAGTGCTAATGTAAAAGTTGATGAGTTTGCTGAAAATAATGATGAAGAAAGCATGAAGGAACCAGAAGACTATGGTAGGTTTACATATGTTGAGCATCCAGGCTATCTACCAAAGCCATAGGCTGAGTCTACCAAGCATCAAGAAAATACTACCGAGAACCGGGAAGAAGCTACCGAGCAAGAAAATGAACCCGAACTGAATGATGAGCAAAGAAGAGAACAAGTGCTAGCGAGATTTGTTAGAAGGTGCCATCCGCAAAACAAAATCATTGGAGATAAGAAAGCTGACATGATGACCCGAAGTAAGTTAAGATAAAACAGATGCTTAGTTTATGAATTTGAGCCTAAGAATGTTAGGGATGCACTTGAAAATGAGGAATGGATTAAGGCTATGAATGAGGAAATTGAACAAATTGAGAAGAATAAAACATGGAAATTAGTACCCAGACCGAAAGATTAAAATCTAATAGGTACTAAATGGATTTTCAGAAACAAGTTAAATGAAAATGGTGAGGTCACTAGGAATAAGGCAAGACTTGTATGCAAGGGATATGCACAAGAAGAAGGTATAGATTATGGTGAAACTTTTTCACCAGTGGCTAAACTTGAAGGAGTCTATATATTACTTGCATATGCTACACATAAGGGATTCAAATTATATCAAATGGATGTGAAATCGGCATTTCTGAATGGAATTCTTGAGGAGGAGGTCTACATAGAACAACTGAAAGGTTTTGTTGATCCAGATCATAAGAACATGGTATGTAGACTGCACAAAGCTTTGTATGGACTGAAGCAAGCACCGAGAGCATGGTATGAAATACTACATACTTATCTTATCAGTATTGGCTTTGTAAGGACAAGTGAAAATAGTAATTTGTACATGAAAGGAGAATCTAATGATAATATTTTGATTGCTAAAAATTTTGTTGATGACATAATCTTTGGTGGACATGATTTGATATGCAAATATTTTGTTGATGAAATGAGAAAGGAATTTGAGATGTCAATGATTGGAGAGATTAAATTCTTTCTAGGTTTGTAGTCTATACAATAGAATGATGGGATTTTCATCACTCAATCAAAATACATTAAAGAAGTGTTAAAGACTTTTAGAATGGAAGATTCAAAACCAGTAGGAACACCAATGGTAACATGATGTAAATTGATAAAGGATGATGAATCTATAGAGGTAAATCAGACATTGTACTAATCAATGATTGGAAAATTGATATATATGGTACGCAGTAGGCCTAATATAGCACATGCAGTTGGGATTGTGGTAGTATTTTCTGCCAATCCTAAAGATTCACATATGGTTGTTGTTAAAAGAATTCTGAGATACTTGAAGAAGACTGAAGACTATGGTTTATGGTACACAAAGGAAAGCAAATTTGAACTCTGAGTTTACACTGATGTAGATTGGGCTGGAAACATTGATGACTGGAAGAGCACAACTGATGGAGCATTCTTTTTAGGAGAAAGGTTTGTGACTTGGATAAGCAAGAAACAAGCATGCATTTATCAATCTATTATTGAAGCAGAGTATGTTGTTGCTATTGCAAATTGTTCAAATATTGCTTGGATAAAACAAGTGTTGGAAGGAATGAATGAGGTAATCACTAACCCGGTGATTATATATTGTGACAACACTAGTGCTATAAATATTTCCAACAATCCAATGATGCACTAAAAAAAAAATCACATATCTATTACATATCGCTACTTAAGGGAACAAGTTCAAGACAAGCGGGTTAAACTAGAATTTTTAAAATCTAAAGAACAACTTGCTGATATTTTTACCAAGCCCTTATCGAAGGACACATTTGACTACTTGAGGACTAGACTAGGGGTCTGTCCCCTATCTATCGATCACTAAGGTGATCAGGAGGTTGCATCAACCTATAATTTATCATAAAATCATCCATGTTGATGCACATAGCTCATAGTTTAGGTTTTCTAAGGTTGTGACAGATTGTAGAAGCTGGAACATAAAATTGTATATCATTACATGAAGGTACTTGATCTGGACCGAACAACAGAGAATAATTTGGTTGTTGAAGAGCTATTTATTTTCTTTGGCATTATTTTCAAAGAGAGAGGAACTTCATATGAAATATTTGTTGCTAAGAACATATAAGGGAGAAAGAATTAGAGAGCTAAAAAAGATCAAATCTGTAGGGAGAGTCTGCATGGAATGTTTTTTGTAGTGATTAAACATATAAAATATCAAGCTAGGGAGAGCTTACCGAGCTACAGCATTTACCTACATAATTTTAGAATACATGTTTGGTATGTGTATGGCATATTTCATATTGTTTGTGTTGCCATAAATGCCAAAGGGAGAGATTGATGATGTACAACTAATTGAATATCTATATGAACTGAAGGAATAGTGATTAGAGATCACCGAGCTACTAAAGTGATATGTAAGATGATTAAATCAATCAATATGTTTTCATTGATGTCAACTAGTTTTGACTATACTTAACATGATAGTTACAAACATCTGAACATATGTAGAAGGAAGTAAAGATGAAGAAATGAGATATCTACATAAGGAAAAGATGGATATGATAGATAAGGATAAGGTATACATTGGGTAACTTATTGATGAGTCTATGGCTTTATATTGTTGACTTGAGCATGTTACATTAATCTATTTTGAAGAAGAGATTTGAATTGAACAATTGTAATGTCCCCATTACGGACCTTGCTTGATTTGTCTTAAAAATCACAATTTGTATTTGGATTTCCCTTGGTAATGGTAATTTGTAATTTTTTATACTAGGAGGATGCCAATCCCCAATAATTATAATACATCATTATGCATTTAAATCATATTTAGAATAATCTCTAATTCACGATATATATATATATATATATATATATATATATATATATATATATATATATATATATATATATATATATATATATATATATATAAGCTCTAATTCCTTACTTCAGTCCTAATCATAGACCATACTCCCTATCCCCTTAATAGTGATTAGTGAGTTATTAAAGAATTAGCTGAATATATATTATTATCTTATGTATAATAAAAATATTAGTAAACATAAATGCCATGATGCATAGTTTTGATTCCACTTAAATATATAAATAGTAAATATATGGATAACTTATATATCATATTTGATATTTAAATCAAAACTTATTATGAATAACATATAATTTATATTCAATAACCTATCATCATAAAAATTCATTATTAAATAATTTTATACTTATAATAATGAGAATTCATAATTCTCTATATAATGTATTTATTTCATATTATATATATTAGTTACTTATTTATCAATATATTTGAGTTAAGTTATTTCAAATCTAAGTTTACTTCATAACAATATTACTATATTTCATAATTCATTATTTCAATGTTTATTTCATAACTTATTATTCTAAAGTTTAATTCCTATTATTGTTAATATCTAATTCATACAATTCTTATAAATAAATTAACTCAAACAAAGATATACTTACCTTCTTTATGCCTTTATTTTTAGCTTATTCAATATTTCTTTCTTTTTAATATTCCCCTACATTTCCTCCTTGATCTTCTCCTATATTTCCTCCTTGATTTTTTCCTACATTTCTTTTCTTGTTTTTCGTTGAAATTTGAATAATCCTCTCTTATTTTTATTCTTCTCTTTTTTATTTATTTCCTCCATATCTAAAAATCTAGAAGGAATGGATTTGATATCCATTATATACATTGGCATGTTGAAGGGTTGCCACCTTTAAATATTAGAGATATGCCTCTATAATTATTAATTATTATTTATTTATAACTTATTTTAATTACCATTTACAATGATTATTAATATCATTGTTTACATGGAGGAGTGAAGGATGACGTGGCTTAGTCTGACAGAGGCCATATTGGAAGCCCAGAAGGAGAACAAGGATGTCAAAGTGTCGATTGTGTTCCCACAAAAGAAGCATTCTGGTGGTAGTCATCGTGCGCGGTGTGTTTGAAGATGTCGGCTCTAGTTTTTTGGTGATGGTCACCCACTGTGGCAAGTTTTGTAATAGTTAGTATTTTCAGAATGGCTATTTTTTTGGGTTGTGTCTTTCTTGAATGTTTGTAAGGGTTAAATCATGATGATGCTTGTCTATATCATTGTAAACTTGACTTAATGTCTATAAATTCATAGGGAGTTTTGGTGGGCTTTAGGGACTTGATGAAATCTGTAATGCACAATTTGTCTCTGGTGCATGTTGCCTTCTGATGCAACAATTGTGGGTGTTGTTAGGGTGGGGGTTATATGGTTCTAGATGAATCTAAACTCTAGTTTCTTATTATGTAATTTCATCTTTATTATCAATAAAATATCCAATTATAGATCAAAAAATAATATCATTGTTTAATAATAAATTATATTTATTATCATTTATTTGTATATTAACTTATTATTTATTTATTTGTTCATTATCTATTTATTTATTTAATATCTTCATATTACTATTTAATTTAAACTTATCTAATTGTAGATATTAATCATATTATATTTAATTATTATTTATTATTAATCACTTATATAATTATTATTACTGGATATTTAATTTTTTTCATAGCTTAATATTATGATTTATTTATTAAATTCTCTCTAGGAGAGGGGACATTACAGTCCACCCTTCCCAAAATTGCTTGTCCTCAAGCAATTGGATATTTTCTTCTTATGATTAGACTAGTGTGCCTTTATTTAGTCCAGAAATAACAATTCCAATTTGAGATTAGATGGTCATATATTTTGTAAATATGTAAATATCAAATCTAAAGATAACAAAATTTAATTTAAATTACTAAGAATAGTTCAAAGAGAGAACTTATCTGGATGTATTGTAGTACTTTCTCCCCTCTTGTTCTGTGATGAGTCTTTATGAGTAATCATAATCCTTAGGGAGGGTTTTTAATTAGGTTACAAGCTCTCTGGGAGGACCTCTTGGGGCTCTAGTTGCCACATAGCTATTCTAGAATGGTCCTCAAGCTATGGCACCATCTCATTACGACTATTTCCTCCTAAGGCCTTATGGATATACAAAATTTGTCATATCCATCCTTCCTAGAAGATAGATCTATCTCTCCTAGGACTTCAGAGATATAATCTCTGCCTTGTAATGGGGTGCCCTAATAGTTCTCCCATAATCACAATGTAGTAGGGTGCCCTACTAGCGGTTCTCCCTTAACTACTATTGCAATAGGGTTTCCTTGGCGGTTCTCCCTCAACTACTTCTGCAATAGGGTGCCCTTAGCGGTTCTCCCCTAATCACAACATAGTAGGGTGCCCTTACAGTGGTTCTCCCTTAAGTGTCGCTATAATGGGGTGCCCTTCACGATTCTCCCTTAATTGCAGCTTTGGTTTCTTCTACAACAGGGTGCCCTAGCGGTTCTCCCTTAATCACAAAGTAGTAGGGTGCCCTTGTAGTGGTTCTCCCTTACGTGCTACTACAATAGGGTGCCCTAGCGATTCTCCCTTAATTGCAACCTTGGTTTCTTCTATAATAGGGTGCCCTAGCAGTTCTCCCTAAATCATAGAGTAGTAGGGTGCCCTTGTAGAAGTTCTCCCTTAACATGCTACTACAATAGGGTGCCCTAGTGATTCTCCCTTAATTATAGCCTTGGTTTCTTCTGCAATAGGGTGCCCTAGTGGTTCTCCCTTAATCATAGAGTAGTAGGGTGTCCTTGTAGCAGTTCTCCCTTAACATGCTATTGCAATAGGGTGTCCTAGCGATTCTCCCTTAATTGCGGCCTTGGGAAGGTGCTAACAATAGGGTGCCCTTAGCGGTTCTCCCTGAATTATAGTGCAATGGAATGCCCATATACGGTTCTTCCTTACTGCTACTATAATAGGGTGCCCCTAGCAATTCTCCCTTGATTGCCACTCTTTCCCCTTATTAAACATTATATCTTAAATGTCTATTAATGATCATAAAAATTATTTACATAAATATATTATTTACTATGTATACATTACCAACTTCTTCGATTGTTGTCACAGTAATGATTGAACTGCATCGAAGTTCCATTGGATTTCCATGTTCTTCTTTCATAGGGATTATTTTTCACATATCCTCCTTTAACCCACAAGATGGTAGGATCATGCTTTGATACCACTGTAATGTCCCCATTTCGGACCTTGCTTGATTTGTCTTAAAAATCATAATTAGTATTTGGATTTCCCTTGGGAATGGTAATTTGTAATTTTTTATACTAGGAGGATGCCAATCCCCAATAATTATAATACATCATTATGCATTTAAATCATATTTAGAATAATCTCTAATTCATGATATATATTTAAGCTCTAATTCCTTACTTCAGTCCTAATCATAGACCATACTCCCTATCCCCTTAATAGTGATTAGTGAGTTATTAAAGAATTAGTTGAATATATATTATTATCTTATGTATAATAAATATATTAGTAAACATACATGCCATGATGCATAGTTCTGATTCCACTTAAATATATAAATAGTAAATATATGGATAACTTATATATCATAATTGATATTTAATTCAAAACTTATTATGAATAACATATAATTTATATTCAATAACCTATCATCATAAAAATTCATTATTAAATAATTTTATACTTATAATAATGAGAATTCATAATTCTCTATATAATGTATTTATTTCATATTATATATATTAGTTACTTATTTATCAATCTATTTGGTGGAATCTTCTCCACTTGGATAAGCCCCTTGCCCTTACGAAAGGGTGCTCTACCAGACTCTGAGCTAACAAAGGCATTAAATGCATCATGGATATTACGGAACATAACAAACTTATTAGCTGGGAAAATCTATCCTGGGACTATGATCTCCATGCTTCTCACAAAAGAACTTACAATCTGATTAAAATGGCCTGTGCTACCCTTAAACTCCCTAGGGATTCTAAAGTTGATTCCCATCGTTACCTCACCTTTAGATGGAAAGATGGTTCCCTCCTTGCCAATGTTAAAGCTAAAGATATATATAAATTTCTTAACCATGATACCTCTATGACTGATCATATCAACACAGTGTGGTATAGTACCACTAACTCTCTTGATTGGCAGAAAATCTTTGATTACCTATGGAAGTCTCCCATCCCGCCTAAGATCACATGTTTCAAGTGGCAGCTCCTCCTTGATAAATTGCCTATTAGGAATCACCAAGCTGCCCTTGATACTTGTCCTATTTGTAGAATGCCTGAGACTATGAGGCACATTTTCTTTGACTGTAGTTTTGCTAGAGAGATTTGGCTTATGTTTGGTTTTTCTATTACTATGCATGTTTACACTCTTGATATCATTACTAGTTTTATTGATGGGCTCCGCAAAGATGCTAACCTGTTTTGGAAAATTCTTTCATCTTTCATCCTTTGGTATATTTGGAAATTGAGAAATCAATCTAAATTCCAAGGAACTGATAGGACTCTTACTGGGTTTTTTAGAAAACTCACCTATTACAAAATTGCTTCGCAGGTCTGTTGTGTCTTGAATCTAGAGCGTTAGAAGTTTTTGAGGTTTCTCCATGATGGACACGCATCTATGTTCATCTATGAGATGAAGCATGGTTTCGAGTGGGCTACCATTGTGGACAATCAGACGGCCTTTGATGTTGCACTTGGGATGCTCATACAGGACATTAGGGACAATAATGGTCCCAAATTTGATAAGCTGGATATATTCTCTCAGATTTTGGAACAAAAGAAAGTGGTTTAGATGGAAGGTTCTCTTGGCTGGACCTCTTGGATTGAAAATCTTGATGATGTCCTTCACTAGAGTGTTCTCTTCTTTTTTGGATGACCCCTCATGCTGTTACATTTTGTAATTATGTATTAAATGCTTGTTTAGTGGTTTTTTACTAGTTGTTACTCTTCGATTGGTGGGTTGAGGCCTAGCCTCCCCTCTTTGGATGTAATCTTTTTTCTAAACTCTCGATCTTTAATATAAAAATATATTTGAGTTAAGTTATTTCAAATCTAAGTTTACTTCATAACAATATTACTATATTTCATAATTCATTATTTCAATGTTTATTTCATAACTTATTATTCTAAAGTTTAATTCCTATTATTGTTAATATCTAATTCATACAATTCTTATAAATAAATTAACTCAAACAAAGATATACTTACCTTCTTTATGCCTTTATTTTTAGCTTATTCAATATTTCTTTCCTTTTAATATTCCCCTACATTTCCTCCTTGATCTTCTCCTATATTTCCTCCTTGATTTTCTCCTACATTTCTTTTCTTGTTTTCTGTTGAAATTTGAATAATCCTCTCTTATTTTTATTTTTCTCTTTTTTATTTATTTCCTCCATATCTAAAAATCTGGAAGGAATGGATTTGATATCCATTATATACATTGGCATGTTGAAGGGTTGCCACCTTTAAATGTGAGAGATATGCCTCTATAATTATTATTTATTATTTATTTATAATTTACTTTAATTACCATTTACAATGATTATTAATATCATTGTTTAATAATAAATTATATTTATTATCATTTATTTGTCTATTAACTTATTATTCATTTATTTGTTCATTATCTATTTCTTTATTTAATATCTTCATATTACTATTTAATTTAAACTTATCTAATTGTAGATATTAATCATATTATATTTAATTATTATTTATTATTAATCACTTATATAATTATTATTACTTGATATTTAATTTTTTTCGTAGCTTAATATTATGATTTATTTATTAAATTCTCTCCGGGAGAGGGAACATTACAACAAGTTCATGTTGTCGGTAATTGAAGACTTCTATATACACTAAGCCCATGCAGTGTATAATGATTGACAGTAATAACCGAGTTAGTTATCACTGATGCATTTATTATTAACCAAGTATGGATGAAAACATTAAATGCTAAGAACAGCTGACTGAAATTGATGAGATGGAGATTGTTATGATTTTGAGGTAAAGGATGAAGTTAGTTATAAGATCCATGGCTGACATAATTTAGAGATGATCTAAAGGATGAGATTGAAACATGTTATGGACACATCTATTGAGGAAGGTTTAGGTGGCAAAATGGACGAAAGAGATTAAGAGGCAAAATCTGATGGCTGATATGAAAATGGTTTACTTGTCTATTTAAGAGACAAAAGTTTCATTGTTGAAAAATTTCAAACAAATAGAGACGTACAGAGATTTCGCATGAAGACTTTAGTCATTCATTCCTAATCAAACTGGTTACAGAAAGAACCGAGCGTCAGAGAACTATTTACCAAATGAAGTAAGTTGGGAAATATTGAGGAAGTGAATTAATTAATGATTAGATGAGTTTTATGAGTATAGCATAGATCTGAATATTTGCAATTAAGTTGTATTTGAATCAAATCAAAACTGTATCAGTTTAACCATTGATTCAACAAAATCTCTTAATCGAGTGGACTTAACAGTCTTATTGTATTTCCATATGACATTCAATGAATGTTAATTGTTATCTTGTTGACCCCATAGTGAATGTTGGTCAAGAGTTAATTGTTAGTGATAAATCCTCTAACTAGGTCATACCTAACAGTGTGCATTGTAACCTTTAACAGGGTTGGCTCCTAACTGAGCTCACTTCAAAAGAGTGAAATATTTTGGGTTACTGGTCCCATATGGTTTTTCCCTTAGTAGGTTTTCTATGTTAAATCATCGTGTTATGTGTAATTTGTTATTATTGTTTTGCTATCATACTTTACATACTGCATAGTTTATTTAATTGGTAATCATAGTTTGGATAATTACTAGTATTTTGTGAATGAACAAACAGATTGATATTTTATCTTACCAAGTTGCATAAATTGTTGAAATAGTTTTAAAATGTACATCTGGGATTTTGGGACTATAGGATAACTTTTTCAACTGATTCACCCCCAAACTTAGTTATTCTAACAATTACAACATATGGGTTAATTGCACAACATGTGGCAGGTATGGACATATAGCATAAAATTGTATGAGAAAGAACTGGAGAGGAATATCTCGTAACTGGACAAGTACTGGTATGGCATGTTTACACTGTCACAATTTTAGTCACCTAAGAAAGGATTTCAGAGACCGAGCACCAAAGATACATAAAAATTCAAATGGAAATACAATAGAGGAAATCATGAGGATAACATATCAAATGTGGAGAAAGGCATCAAATGATAATGTTGGATCAAGCACTACAGTCAGTGACACCTCATCCATTGGATTAGGTGACATCACCACCTCCACCTAAATCATAAAGGTATGTATGGAACTAAAATTCAAATCAGTTATATTATACAACAGTTCCTTATATCTAGTGAATGCACACCAAATCAGCATGAAATAAGATGCACTATGGGATTACATGTTTAGAGCTTAAACTGTGTACTGTCGGTAAAAGCATAACTGAGTGAAAGTTTTCTAGTTGGTAAATATTGGCAAGGTTGACCGAGTTGTGGTACCAACTAAGTAACATCTATGTGTTAATCGAGATAAAATCTTTTAAAGTGTAAACTGATCGCAACTTTGTTTACCAAGATGTGGTAGGTAAAGCATTAAATGCAAAAGTTTGAGTGGGAAATGAAATTTTTAAGTAGGATCTGATAAAGTGTTGAAGCCACTGGAAAGTGAAGAATTGAAGTGAAGATAGAAGAGTGCACAAGATATCTGGTTATGCAAAGATAGTTTCAAGTTTACATGTCAATAGATTTACTGTTTCTTATAGCATTCGTAATAGAGAAATCTCTTAATAGAGTGGACTTAACAGTTTTATTGTAAAATCCTTTCAAAATGTAACATTCTAAATAGTGTTTGAAGCCCTCTAACAAGGCCACTCCTAATAGATCTGAGGTAAATCCCTTGACCAAGTCACACTTAACAGTGTGTATTGTAATCTTTAACTGAATTGGCTCTTAATCAGGCATACTTCAGAAGAGTATTTTCTTAGTGGATGACAATTCCCACATTGGTTTTTCCCATATTTGGGTTTCAATGTTAAATTGGTGTTAAATGTGTTGAATGGTTTATGTGATTGATTTACTATTTGATAAATTTTATTTAATATTGTCGATAAATAGTGAATTGTATTTACTGAGCTATCACCGAGTTAATCAGAGAAAATATTTTTAGGTATTTGTGATCAGGGATTACTGATTCACACCCCCCCCCCTCTCTCCGTAATCCAACATGGATCTTTTACTCAAGTCTTTTAAACTTATCCGTTTAGAGTACCTTGGCTCTAATACAAATTGTTGGATTACTGAGAGGGGGGTGAATTAGTAATTAATGATTCTTTAAACCTTAAAAACTTTAACTCTGATTCAAATTGGTAAGATAAACTTCAATAGTAACCGATAATAGCAGTAAATTAACTTTTTCAATCAACGACTTTAAGTAATTAGAAAATAACATGCCTAATAAACATTCAACATATTTGACACCATTATTTAATGTGGAAACCCAATTTGGGAAAAACCACTATATGAATTGTCACCCACCAATCAAAATAATCTTCTGAAGTATGCTCAGTTAAGAGCCAATCTTGTTAAATATTAAAATGCACATTGTTAAATGTGACCCTGTTAGGGGATTTGCCTCAGATCTATTAGGATCATCACCCTGTTAGGAGTGGCCTGGTTAAAGAGCTTTGAAAACTCTTCTAGAATGTCACCTCTCTCAAGGATTTACAATAAGACTATTAATTCCACTTGGTTAAAAACAATTCCCGTTACAAATGTTAATAAGAAATAGTATAAAATTTGATTTGTAAATCTGCAACTACCTCTTTCTTAGTCAAATCCCTTGTGCACTCTTTGTCTTCACTTCATTCCTTCACTATTCAATGGCCTCAAATCTTCATAAATCTCTATTGTAGACTTGAATTTCCACCTTTTTCTTCTTCATTGCATCACTCAAAAATACATCAACTCTTCAACTAGACAACTTGTTTTTCATTCAATTTCATCCTTTATATAGACTCTTTTTTGCCTCTTAATCTACTTGATTATGTTTTCCTTTGTTTATTCTAAACTGTCAGATCATCCTCTTGAATTGATTCAATGAAATTGGCACTCGGTAAACCTTGTTATCATCACCTCAGAACTTGAACTTTTCTTGGATTTTGTACCTTCACTTTTTGCCACTTAAATCTTTACCATAGATCATCACCTTGAATTTTCCTGATCATAGATCTCTTCAACTAACTCTTCTTCATCCTTGGAATCTTCTAAATCACTTTGGATCTTCATTAAATGTCATTATGATCCTTGTATTTAATTTATGTTCCATGCTCGATGCCCTTCCTTTTCCTTCAACCGAAATTCTATTTTCTTCGCTCAGTAACTAACTCCTTACACTCGGTGGCTTGGATTCCTTTCTCTTTACCAAAAATTACTTTCCTTTTACTGAATGACTTCTTCCTTCTTGGTAACTAAACTTTTTTCTTTTCCTTGTCAACTTTCTAACCTTTCTCACTTGTCCAATCTCCTTTACTGACTTGATATCATCAAATATAAAGTAGAAAACAACTAAACCATACCTTATCATTGTCTGATCTGTATTAGTTTCCCAATTAAGTCCTTCAACTTCACTAACTCCTTCACAAATTTTCACTTCCTCTTTTTCCTTAACTCACTCAACTTATATCATAGTCCTAATGATATAGAAACTCAATATAAACAAGAAATCAATTGCTTGACATCAATGACAAAATAACAACTAATCTAATCCTTCTACAATCTTGTATACCTATGATCTTGGTCTTCATCATCATCACCAGTTGGGGTTAACAACTCTATTTTGGTTAGGAACTTCAAGTGGTAGTTACTCGGTGTCCTTAGCTATTTCTCTGATGGTCCCTGACTAGGATCCTCCTCCCTTCTTGGAAAAATCATGGGTGAATTTTCTTATACCTAAAATTAATATATTTTTCTAGATTGTTTTGCAGAATAGAATTCTCACTATAGACAACCTTTACGAAAGAGGATTTTCCAAACCCAATAGGTGCTATCATTTATTATAAGTTGAGTAATCTTCCACTCATCTTCTATTTCAATGTTCATATTCTAGATGGATTTTTTTAAGGTATCTCCAGAGCTAGAATCTCTGTTGGGTTTTACCAGATTCTATTTAAGATTTATTTCTCCAATGGCTAAGCCCTTCTTTCAATTATTTGTTGAAAACCTTTTGATCATTAAGTACTCCTCATATTATTTGGGGCCTTTGAAAATAATGTAGCAACGAGATTTTTAGTGATACAGCTTCTACACCGAAAGTCATGACTAAAAATGTGTTTAGAGCATTGAGGGAAAATGTCAATCTTCTTAAAAATGATTTAAAGAATAAGCCTAGTATCATTTGCAAGAATGAAGATATCATAATTTCCAATAACTGGAACCTCAAAATAGATATTTCAAGGATGGTTGGAAAAGTGAATAAAAATAGGAAAGATTTGGTTTTTCTTTTTCCTCTGCTTGGTTGGATTAAAGTTAATTTTCATGGGGTGGCCAAGGAAAACCCTAGGTCGGTTGGGTGTGGGGGAGTGATTAGAGATGAAAATGGAAAATGTATTGCTAGAGTGGTGCTTCCCTTGGGAATTTAGGCTAACCATTTTGTAGAGGCCATGGGTGCTTTACAAACTATATCCATCTTAAAGCGCCTATATTACAAGAAGGTGTGGATTGAAGGTTATTCCAGCAACATTATAAGATAATTAAAGGGAGAATGAAAATCCTTGAGAAATATAAACCACATAATAAAGAAATATAAGGATATAATTCAAACCTTAGATCTTTGTTTCATATCCCATTCCTACCGTGAAACTAACAAAGTGGTCAACAACATTCCAAATATCAAAGTTCACATAAATGAAAAGATCATATGGGAGAGAGAGACTAATTTAAATGATGACATTATTAATCACCTTAGATGCAATCAGGTTAGTGGTGAAGTTGGAAATGTGACTTTTAATGATGGTTAGGACACTTGGAGATTTTGAAATCAATATTGTTGGATATTTCCTTCCAAATGAGCAAAGGGTCTTAAATAATTAGAATGCCTCACACATTTTGTGGGTGATATGTGGAGTTATTTTCTTGTTGGGTGTGTTATTTTCCAATTATATGCATTTTTATCTTGGTTTACTATGGCTCTGTGAATTCAAACATGGGAGAAGACCTTAAGCGAGTCGAACCTACTTCCTGCGATTATTAGAAAAATAGGTTACAAAAGGGGGAGAGACCGGTTACATAGAAAAATTACATGGTTATGACAATAAGGTCATGAAGATCGTCATCTAAGGGTGGAAGAATGAAATTCTAAGGTTTTTTTATTGGGAAGTTGTAATTGATGAGAAATTTATTGCTAAGGTGACTGCCCTTTTGATGGAAGGCATGAAATTCTTCAAATACGGAAAGATTTCATATAAGGTGATTATAAGGTTTCTCAAAATAGATAAAGAGAAGGAAATCCTAGAAAAAGGTAACAACTATTTCTTTGATCTAGAGCATATTAATTCCATTTGGAGGGAAATTTTAAAACCTATAATGGAGTACTTCACTTTAGATGGTAGGTATATTAGGGTTCATGGTTATCATTTTGTTATGTTAAACCATTTCCACCATAAAGTGTTGATTTCCTTTCCATATTATCTTCTCTCATTGATTATCTCCAACATCAATCAACATAAGAGTAACCCTAAAAAACAAGTTTTGCACCAGGGTCTTGTCTTATTGATTTATAAGCATATGCATTCTAGGGAAACTCAAATTTCCCCTAAATCTAGCAATGTAAGAGAGGGTGGTTCTAAAGAGGAGGTAGAGGGTTGGGAAACATATGATAATGAGAAAGTTTCCCCCCATTCTATGGCAAAAAATCCCAATGTCTCCCAAAAAAAAAATTGGCAGGTACTTCTAAAGCCAAGATTGCTTGGAAGAAATAATGGATGGAAATGGACTTGAGGACAAAGAAGAGAATTCTCCCTTGCAAATAAAAAATTCCTATGAAAAAAATCCATGGAGGACCGTAAGGTAAATCTATGGTCATAAGTAAGGCTACTCCCAAGAGTAAAATGCATAAAATGGAGAAAAAGGATAAAAGCTCTCTTGTCACTAAATCCAAAAGCGTTGGTAAAGTTGAGGTTGGAAAATATAAAGTCCCTATTTTGGTTGATTGTGAGAGCTCTATCAATCATGATGTTCCCATATCGTCGTCTAATCTTGATGACTCTTTATCTACTCCTCAACAAAAAGTATCTATTCAATCATCTTCAGTGGATCTGTGTTTAAAATATTTCGAGGATAAAAGGGAAGAGATAACCCACAGGGTTCTACAAACTGCTAAATTTGGGTCATTATACTCTTTATGTCTCATGAAGTGGGTGTTCCATAAAATCAAGAGTCTAAGTCTAAAATATCATGCCCTTTCAGCCAAAGTCGAGGAAATGAAGCAGAAATGTGTGAATACCTCTTCCCATTATTGATGAACTACAACTAATTTAAAACCAGAATGAAGAATCTATAATTTAAGATTACTGAGGAATTGATGATTAGATATGCAAGATAATTAAATCAGTATTATGTTGTCATTGATGTCAACTAAGCTTGACAGTACTTATCTTGTAAGTTACTATACCGACACATCTGAAGGACGGTGAAAGAGATGGAGAATAGAAATATCTACATGAGGAAGATGTATATGATAGATGACGATAAGGAATACACTGAGTAACTTGTTGATGAGTCTATGACTTGATGGAATTGACTTTATTATGTTGCATTCATCTATGATGAAAAATAGAGCTAAAAGACACAAAGCAGTGTTGTCGGTAAATAAAGCATTTCAGTATACACTGACGAAGTGTAGTGTATACCGAGCGCAATATTAATCGAGCTTGTGTTCACTGATGCATTTCTTTGTTAACCAAGCAAAACAGAAAGGAATTAAATGATCAGTTTAGCCGATAAAGTGATGAGCTGTAAAATGTATGAAATCGAGGTAACAGATAATGTTTGTTATGAAGATCGACGGCTAACATAAATCAAAAGAATCTAATGGAGAAAATTGAAATGTGTTACTCACACATCAGCCAAGGAAGCTTAAAGTGGCAAAATCTATGAATATGATTAAGCAACAAAATCTGATGGAGGAAAAGAAAATGATTTACTTGTCTATATAAGAGACATTGATTTCATTATGAAAGGATGTCGAAAGAAGAAGATACTGCAGAATAATCACATGGAGAAGTTTTTCTAATCATACTAGTTAATAAGAACCGATCTGCAGAACAGTTACCGAGCTACAGAGAGTTATTACCGATGGATAGTAAGTTGATACAGTATTGAATCTGAACTATTTTATTGGTTAGAAGTATTTGAATGAGCTAAACATTGATCTGTAAACTGCAAACTGAAGTTGTATTTAGGTAGATCACCTACTGCTACACATTTAACAATTGTACATAGTTAAATCTCTTAACTGAGTGGACTATGAAAGTCTTTTGGTGTTTCATTCATAGAGTGAACATTGTTATCCTGTCAACCCCAGAGTGACTACTGGTTGGATGATAACTTCTGGTCTAAAATCCTCTCACAAGGACACACCTAACAGTGTGTTTGTAAACATTTAACAAGGTTGGGTCTTCACCAACCTCACTTCAAAAGAGTGAACAATTTTGGGTTGCTAGTCCCTGGTGGTTTTTCCCTTTACAAGGTTTCCACGTTAAATCTCTTGTGTTATGTGTTGATTTTGATATTTGTTTTTTATCATACTTTGCATATTACATGTTAGATTTAATCGGTAATTAATATAGAGTTTAGATTGCCAATCGGTAAATATACAGATAGTGGAAGTATTCTATGGTTACCGACTTGCAGAAGTAGTAGAATTGTTTTGGATTATACATTTTGAATTGGGACATTGGATAACTGATTCACCCCCCTCTCACTTATTCTAACAATTGGTACCAGAGCGTTGGTTGCTTAGAATAGAGTTTTAAGGACTTCAGCAAAAAGGTCTCAAGATGTATAAGAGGGAAGTGCCAAAGCTGAACAAAGATAACTTCATAGTATGGCAAACCAGATGAAGTTGCACATATCTACAATTGGGAATTCTGCACTAGAACTGATGGAGAATAGCTACATTGAACCGACACCAAGTCCCCTGACTCTTGATCAACTGAAGGATAGGCATGAACACAATATTACTATGATGGAACTTGTTGCTGCATGTATCGACGCCAAATTTAATGACATCAAGGGATGTGACACTGCTAAGAAGATGTTGGACAAGCTTACTCTAATATACAGTGGAGATGCAAATGTTAAGAGAGCCAGAGTAGAAAGCCTAAGAGGTCGATTTGATGATATGAAGATGAAAGAAGGTGAGAACATTGTGCAATAATCAAACAGATTAAAAGAGGTAGTACATGCTATTAGAGTATCTGGCGGAGCTATTGATGATGAAACAGTTATAAGAAAGATTCTTAGAACTTTGCTGCCAGTTTATGCAATCCGAATCTCTGCAATTCATGAAACAAGGTCTACATCCAACCTCACCCTTGACACTCTGATTAGTAAGCTTACAACCTTTGAATTGAATAACTTTGACAACAGTGTTGTACCTTCTGTTGAATCTGCTTTCATGTCCTCTTTGAAGATTGGAAAGTCTAGTAGCAAGATTGATAAGAACAATGACAGTGACAATAATACCATTGATGAGCTTGAAGCTCTTATGGCCAGAAGATTGCCCAAAGGTAAGGGAAGATATAGAGGCAAGTTACCTCTAGCTTGTTTTAATTGTAAAGAAGTTGGCCACATCACTGCTAGATGTCCAAATAAGAAAGATGATGATAGATCCAAAGACCAATCTGAAGGAAGCTATGGGAGAAGAGTCAACAAAGGCTACTAACACAACAATAGAGACAACTGAGATAGCTATGACAAAGGGAAAAAGGTATGTTACATAGCCGAGGAATTTGAATCTGAATCTGACACTAATGATGATGTAGAAGTAGTATTTGTTGCTATGAAGAATGATTCAGAGGAAGAAGAGAAACATGAGGACACAGCACTAATCTCTAAAGTAAGAAGAAATGATACATGGATCATAGATAGTGGCTCCATACATCATATGACTGGTGATATAGAGAAATTTGATCTAATTGATGAATATGATGGTGGATCTGTTAGAATGGGAAATGATGCACCTTGTATGGTGAGAGGTAAAGGTTCACTGATGATTAATGATAGAATAAAATGTGAGAATATATACTAGGTAGATGGATTGAACTACAATTTGATAAGTGTGGCATAGCTAAAACACTCAGGTCACCGACTTGCTTTTGAGAGCGGAAAGGTAAGAATCTATGATGATGGAGGAAGACTTGTTGGAACTGGTACACAATCCAGAGGTAATCTATTTTATCTTCATATTGATCAATCTTCTTGTTTATTAATAAAAGATGAAAATGCATGGTTGTGGCATAAGAATTTATGTCATGTGAGATTTCATAACATGGTCAAGATTAGTAAGAAGAAAAGAGTTAGAGGATTGCATAAATTGTAAAAACTAGATCATGCTATGTGTCATGAATGTCAGAAAGGTAAGATGACTAAGTCTAGTTTTAAAAGCAAAGACTACTCAACAAAGAAGATACTTGAATTGGTTCATACCGACCTATGTGGTCCTATGAGAACTCGGAGCTATTATGGTGATAGATACTTTATTCTTTTTGTTGATGACTACACTAGATTGATGATTGTTATGTTTCTAAAAGAGAAATCTGAAGCTTTTAAGTTGTTTAAATGGTATAAGGCTAAGGTAGAAAAAGAGACTGGAAAAGAAATCAAATGCTTAAGATCTGATAGAGGAGGTGAATTTATCTCTGATTAATTTACTAATTTCTGTAATGAGAATGGTATTAAGAGACAGGTCTCTACACCGAGAACACCTCAGTAGAATGGGATTGCTAAAAGAAGGAATAGGTCAATAATTGAATGTGCTAGAACACTAATGCTACAAAATAATGTTGCTCGAACATATTGGAGGGAAGCTATCAGCATAGTTGTATATGTGCTTAACTGAGTACAACTAAAGAAGGACACCAACCGGACACCTTATGAGCTATGGTTTGGACACAAACCTACTGTAAGTTATTTCAAAATTTTTGGAACCAAATGTTTTATTCTGAAGGATGAGAGAAATGGGAAATTTGATTCTAAAGGTGATGAAGGAATATTCTTAGGATATTCTACTAAGAGTAAAGCATACAAATGTCTGAATAAGGTTACAAATAAGATGATTGAAAGAACTAATGTTCATGTTGATGATTATGATGACATAAACATAGAAGAAAGAAAGGAACCAGAAGACTATGGTAGATTCACTTACATTGAACTTCCTAAATATCTACCTAAGTCGCAACCTGTGATAACCGGTCAGTATGAAAATAACCCCGAGGAACAGGAAAGAGAAACCAACGAACAAGATGGTGCTACCAAGCAAGCAAATGAACTTGAATGGGATGAACAAGAAAGAAGAAACTGAGTACTGGCTACTTTTGTCAGAAGACATCATCCTAAGACACAAATTAATGGAAATAGACAAGCTAGAATGCAGACTAGAAGAAAAACAAGACAAGGTACATGTTTAGTTTGTGAATTTGAACCAAAGAATGTTAAAGTTGCATTAGAAAATGAAGAATGGGTTAATGCAATGAAGGAGGAAATAGAAAAAATAGAGAAAAAAAAACTTCGTCCTTCGTACCCTGACCTAAAGATAAGAATGTTATCGGTACTAAATGGATATTCAGAAATAAAATGAATGAAAATAGTGAAGTGACAAGAAATAAAGTGAGATTGGTATGCAAGGGATATGCATAGGAAGAAGGCATTGATTAAGGTGAAACATTTGCACCTTTTGCTAGATTGGAAGGAGTTAGAATGTTACTTCCATATGCTGCACACAAGAAATTTAAGGTTTATCAAATGGATGTGAAATCAGCATTTTTTAATGGTATACTTGAAGAAGATGTCTACATAGAACAACCTGAAGGATTCATTGATCTAGACAATAGAAACATGGTATGTAGATTACACAAAGCTTTATATGGTTTGAAACAAGAACTGAGAGCATGGTATGAAAGACTACATACTTACTTGTTAAGTATTGGATTTGTAAGAACCAGTGAGAACAACAATTTGTACATGAAAGGTGATACTGATGACACTATTATCATTGCTGAAATTTTTGTTGATGATATTATTTTTGGAGGTCAAGATCATATATGTAAATCTTTTTTGATGACATGAGGAATGAGTTTGAAATCTCTATGTTCGAAAAGATTAAGTTCTTTCTTGGATTATGAGTGATACAACAGAGTGATGGGATATTCATCACAAAGTCCAAGTACATAAAGGAAGTCTTGAAGACATTTGGCATGGAAGATGCTAAACCTGTGAGAACACCGATGGCTACTGGAAGTAAATTGATAAAAGAAGATGAAACTATAGAGGTAAACCAGACACTTTACCAATCCATGATTGGTAAGCTAATGTATGTAGTTCACAGTAGACTAGATATAGCACAAGTTGTGGGAATTGTTGGTAGATATTATGCTAATCCTAGAGAATCACACATGATTGCTACTAAAAGAATCTTAAGATATCTGAAAAAGACAAAAGATTATGCATTATGGTATCCTAAGGAAGGTAAGTTTGAGCTGAAAGTTTACACTGATGTTGATTGGGATGGAAATGTGGATGATAGAAAAAGTACCACCGAAGGAGCATTTTTCTTTGGTGAAAGACTTGTAACTTGGACAAGTAAAAAGTAGGCTTGTATTTCTCAGTCTACAGCTGAAGCAGAGTATGTTCTTGCTCCTACTAATTGCTCAAACATTACATATATCAAACAAGTGTTGGAAGGAATGAATGAGGTAATCACTGACCCGGTGATCATATACTGTGACAACACAAGTGCAATTAATATCTCAAAGAATCTTGTGATGCACTAAAAGACAAAGCATATATCAATTAAGTATCACTACTTAAGAGAACAAGTGCAAGAGAAGCAAGTAAAGTTGGAATTTGTTACATCTAAAGAACAAGTTGTAGACATTTTTACAAAGCCTCTACCGAAGGACACTTTTGAATATTTGAGGTCTAGACTTGGGGTCTGTCCCTTGTCTATCAGTCACTAATGTGATCTAGATGTTGCATCAACCTAATCTAATCAGAAGATCATCCATGTTGATGCGGCATAGTTCACATTTTAAATTTTTTTCAAGGTTGTGATTAAGTTTGAAGAACTGAAATAGTTTGGGATATCAGTATACTTAGATACAGAGGGAGTATTGGACACCAGTGAGTTATTTAGCTAGTATAGAGCTGATTATTTATTTGTTTATTTGGCATTCTTGTCAAAGGGAGAGATAAATAATATGAAAAGAAAAGGAGATTTGCACCAATGAGAACTATCTAAGAGAGAGATAATCTAACTTTTAAGATCAGTTATAGAGAATAGAAATAAGGACAGGAGAGCTGAAAAGAGCATATCTGATGATTGGCATTACAGCATTATAAAACATATGTTTTAGTAATGTAGTGATTAAACATATTAAGCTAGGGAGAGCTTACACTACACAGCATTTAATAATAGAGTTGTAGAAAACATGTTTGGTATGTGTATGGTACATTTCATATTACTTGAGTTGCCATCAATGCCAAAGGGAGAGATTGGTGAACTACGACTAATTTAGAACCACAATGAAGAATCTGTAATTTAAGATTATTGAGGAATTGATAATTAGATATGCAAGATGATTAAATCAGTATTATGTTGTCATTGATGTCAACTAAGCTTGACAGTACTTATCTTGTAAGTTACTATACCGACACATCTGAAGGAAGGTGAAAGAGATGGAGAACATAAATATCTACATGAGGAAGATGTATATGATAGATGAGGATAAGGAATACATTGAGTAACTTTTTGATGAGTCTATGACTTGATGGAATTGACTTTATTATGTTGCATTCATCTATGATGAAGAATAGAGTTGAAAGACATAGAGCAGTGTTGTCAGTAAATAAAGCATTTCAGTATACACCAATGAAGTGTAGTGTATACCGAGTTCAATATTAACTGAGCTTGTGTTCACCAACGCATTTCTTTGTTAACTGAGCAAAACAAAAATGAATTAAATGATCAATTTAGCCGATAAAGTGATGAGCTATAAAAATATATGAAATTGAGGTAATAGATAATGTTTGTTATGAAGATCGATGGCTAACATAAATCAAAAGGATCTAATGGAGTAGATTGAAATGTGTTACTAACACATCAGCTGAGGAAGCTTAAAGCAACAAAATCTATGAATATGATTAAGCGAAAAAATATGATGGAGGAAAAGAAAATGATTTACTCGTCTATATAAGAGACATTGATTTCATTATGAAAGGATGCTGGAAGAAAAAGATACTGTAGAATAATCACATGGAGAAGTTTTTCTGATCATACTGGTTAATAAGAACTAAGCTACAGAACAGTTACTGAGCTACAGAGATTTATTACCGATGGATAGTAAGTTGATACAGTATTGAATCTGAAGTGTTTTATTGGTCAGAAGTATTTGAATGAGCTGAACATTGATCTATAAACTACAAACTGAAGTTGTATTTAGGCAGATCACCTATTGTTACACATTTAACCATTGTACACAGTTAAATCTCTTAACCGAGTGGACTATGAAAGTCTTTTGGTATTTCATTCATAGAGTGAACATTGTTATCCTGACAACCCCAGAGTGACTGTTGGTTGGACGATAACTTCTGGTCTAAAATCCTCTAACAAGGTCACACCTAATAGTGTGTTTGTAAACCTTTAACAGGGTTGGGTCTTCACCGACCTCACTTCAGATGAGTGAACAATTTTGGGTTGTCAGTCCTAAGTGGTTTTTCGCTTTACAGGGTTTCCACGTTAAATCTTATGTTGTGTGTTGATTGTGATACTTGTTTGTGATCATACTTTACATATTACATGTTAGATTTAATCAGTAATTAATATAGAGTTTAGATTGTCAATCAGTAAATACACAAATAGTGGAATTATTCTATGGTTACCGACTTGCAGAAGTAGTAGAATTGTTTTGGATTATACATTTTGAATTGGGACATTGGATAACTGATTCACCTCCCTCTTAGTTATTCTAACAATTATATCCCTTTTTTTCTAGCTTATGCCCAATGGAGCTTTGATGAGAAGAGAATGATAATGAGCCAAGTGGAAGGTGATGAAAAGTCCAGGGCTATCTATGAGGATAAAATTGAGGATTTGAATCATATGGTTAACAAAAAATCATAACACTTTGAGGAAGATAATGCAGAATAGTTACAATATCCTCAAGGTTTCAGATGATAATATGAAGACTCTTCTAGCTAAGTTGAAAGCTTCTCATCGGGATAAAACAATTGTAAACATGGATCATGAAGCTGAGGTGAGTGTTGGTACTACCACGAGTCCTATAAAAATAACAAGAGAAAGTATGAAGAATAAGGCTTCCTTGATCCCTAAAGAGATCCAGGATCTCAAGACTACGGCTCAAAATATGAACCAATTGGAGGAGGTTGGTGTGACCTTGAAAACTTTGGGTTAATTAAGTTCTTCTTTATGTTTCTATTTTTTGTCTATTGTTGGCCTTAGGCTGGATTTTTGCTAGTTTTTAAGGGGATTGGTTGGCTCTTCTTCTATCCATCTATTTTTTGGTTTATTTTTTTTCTTTGGGGGACTTCATTGACTATTCTTATGTAATCAGCTTGTAAATGGTTTTGGGTCCCTTCAAAACCTATTTTTGTAGTAATCAAAAACATTTATGACATATCTAATTCACATTAAAGATATTATGTCTTAAACCTTTAACATATAAAATATCATCATTTTTATGTTTACCATTAGTGGGTATGACTCCCTTCACACAAATAGGTGCAACTTCTTCACTAGAAAACTTACTAATCCACCATGATACTTTTCAAATTCAATGAACATTCCTCTATCACATATCATATGATTTGAACATATTGAATCAATTATCAAGGATTTTGTTTCTTTTCTTTCATGTAGCATAGTCCTCACAATTTTTTTATCTTTCACTATTTTCTATATCATAATGACTTATGGACCTATCACTACCATTCTCCTCAATTTCTAAAAACAATACTTCATCAATTAAATCATTTCCATCTTCATCTTCTAATGAACAGGTCTCTAGTGAACAAAAACTTTTCTTACCCTTATCTCTATCATCTATCTTACTATTTCTATCAACTCTTCTGTAACTAACCTTTCTCTTATCACTGTCAATTTTCTTATATTTATCTTCTTTTTAATGGACATATAGGAATGTAATGAAATATTATTCCATAATTAAAGCATTTGAAGAGAAACTTACCATTTCACTTTCTAAACCCTTTCTTCAATCTTCTTACAATTTTTTCTTCTTCCACATCTGGATTATTGCTTGTCTCACATGAATAATCAATCTTCTTGGTAACCTCGAATGCATCATCCTTTATTACATTTTGATTTTCCTTAAATTATACAATCTCAAAAGTAGAGATCAACCTATAAAGTTAATATAATGTGTATATATCCATGTGATGACTTTCCTCAAAAGAATACAAATTCGGTAGGTAGGCTTTAGTCATGGTTCTTAGTACTTTCCTTGGGACTTCATTATCTTCTATGGTTTTGCCAATACCTCCAATTTCACTTAAAAATTCATTTACTTAGTAGAGGTTACTTTTAGTTTTTATCTTTATACATCCTAAGAGTTTTAAATTTTTTCTTTAGATTCTACAACTTGACTTGCTTGGTCTTCTTATCTCATTCCTATAGACTACTAGGTTTTTCCCAAACTTTTTGTAGTAGTGCACTTCATAAACTTCAACAATTATGAATCACTTCCATGATGATATAATCTATAGCCTTTTCATCTCTCTCACGTAGTTTGGTCACATTTGGAGTGGAAGGAGTACCAATTGGAGTATATCCCTTCTTTACAATGTCCCAAATTCCAAAAGGCATAGAGTCCAAATATGATTTCATCCTCACCTTCTAAAAGGTATATTTTGATCCATCAAAATTTGGTCCTTTGTGACCATTTTCATGTGTCATCCTAGATATTCTTCAAGTGGTTAAGCTTCTCCAAGAGGAACTCATGTCTAATACCAATTGTTGAACAAACCTTAAGACAAAGAAAGGGAGGAATCAAGCTTGAAAAAAAAAACTTTATTTATCACAAACACTTATAAATTATCTTTGTCCAACTAACCATCAATAATTTTAGTATTATATGGAGCTAAGAGGGGGGGTGAATTGATGCAACCACAAATCTGAAACTAATATTGATTATCCTTCCAATTAACAAACATGCAAATATAAATATCAAGTAACAACACAACACATGAAACATTCACACAATATAACACTTGACACCAATATTTTTCCATGGAAACCCTTGTTAGAGGGTGAAAACCATGTGTGGGGATGATGCCCACAATATTAAGACATCAGGTGTGTTAAGACCAATTACAACAACCCTTTTGGGGTTATACCCAGTTAATAATATTTGCAGTCTGGTTAAGAGCACCTGTTAAAGTCTACTTTGTTGGGAGATTTCAAACTCAAGCTAATGAGTCACCCTGTTAAAGGATTTATCCTTCATATCCTATTAAAGATCCTTCTCACCCTGTTAGGAGTGACCTTGTTAAAGGATTTAACTTTCCAATCTGTTAGAATCAACAAGTAAAGAATGACCTGATATTTCCACTCAATGCATGACAGATCCAATATATTATAGATCAATTGCGCTGCCCTAAACACTTTATTGTCTTTGTACTATCTCCAAATATCATCACATACCATCACAACATCATCTAACATCATCACAACAACCATTTATATACTTTTTCTATGTCAATGCTAGAACCATATATTAAAACATTTTACAAGTTGGCCCTTAAATCCAACTTAAACATATGAGAGAGCATGCCAAAAAAAAATTTAACATCCTTAATGTTGGCCCAAAGTATTAAATCTTGAAAATGTGTCGGCCAACCACTAAGATTTGACTACAACACTAATCTACCAACTTGAATTAAATGCTCTTACCAATAGAACTTTCCTTTTTAACCGATTAACTCATACCTCATTACTGATTGACAAAATTTGATGAGTTTGATCAAAACTTCTCAAATCAATTCAACATTTTTATGAATTCAATAGTACTTGCTCCCCCTAAGTTAAATGTGACTTATTTTTATGATTAACCATCCACACCCGATGGTGATGAGGATCAATAGATGAATTCAATAGTACTTGCTCCCTCTAAGTTAAAGGTGACTTAGTTTTATGATTAACCATCCACACCCAATGGTGATGAGGATGCTTCTGGTGTCTTACTTTATTCCTTGACATATTATTTCATCTTCCAAAGCTTTCTCATGTCTTTCTTGGTCTCTTCCATATTAACAAATTGCTTTCCTTTTTTTTATTTTTTGACCGATTTACCGATTGGTTTCTCATTCTATAATTAGTTGCTATATGACCAATATTATGATAGTGAAAACATGTCATACCAATTGACCTCCATGGTCCAGCATTACCTCTATTTTTCCTCATCTTGCAATTCACAGCCATGTGTCCATAGTTTCCACACACTGAGAAAGTGACTTTGGATTGCATCTCCCTTTGGTAAGGGCTTTCCTGATTCACATGTGGCCTTGGATTATTCACTCTTAACTTGTATTCATCATATTTGTGGCCATATTTATTACATATATAATAATATCCATCAAAGATCCTAGATATACTACTAGATTTAGATCTACAATCATATTAAGTGTGCCCATACTTATTGCAATTATAGAAATACCCATCAAAAGTGTTAAGCCTATTAACTGACCATCTTCTACAAACATTAATAGTATGACCCACGTTATGACAATTGAAACATATAGGATTGTAGGGTTTCTTACCCAAAATCTTTGTATTTACCTTAGGTGAAAATTCTCCCTATGGCTTTTCACCCTTAGTTCTATAAGATTCACCAATATCAAAAGTAGTCTAACCAGTATATCCTAGACAGGTTGTGTCTTTTCTTCTTCTTTGGCTTCTCAGATGCTCATCAAGTTTTTTGGAAATCTCATGCAATTTCTTTAGCTTTTCATTAGCATTATTTAGTTCTCCCTTCAACTGTTATTTCTCATACTCTCACTCTCTTTTCCCAAAGTCTCATTGGTCATCATCATATTGTTGAGTTATCCTGTTTGATCTTATAGTTCCTCTCTAGTCTCTGAAGGTATGCATGAAAGGTACCTACCTCTTGCTCCAACTTAAAAATCTCATGTTCCTTATCCTTCAAGGCCTAGTCCTTAGCTTTTAGGGAATCTTCAGCAGTCTTCCTTGCTTCCATCTCCTGACACACCTTGATAGCTAATGCTTCTAACTCCCTCTTGATATTCTTCTTGTCCTTGTAAATTTTTTAATTCTCTTAACACAAGGCTTCTAGGGTTTCTTCAAATTCCTCAGATCTACTTAGTTCAGACAATTTCTCAATGTAGTCTTGAGTCTCATTAATTTGTTTGATGAACACTTTTTTCTTGGCCAAAGAATGCTTCAACTAATCTTTCACTTCTTTGATAACTCTTTCATCCTCCTCAAGTTGTATTATGTATCTTAAACCCTCCACATTTTCCTTAAGGATCTACCCAATTTTTAAGGCTTCTTCAAAGGCACAAGGATCTGATAGCAATTGTGAGGCAAGGGAGGATAGGGAGAGGGGCCAAAGGCACACCCTAACTAGATCCACCTTACAAAGATCACACATGGAAGAAATAAACACACAAGTGAGAGAGAGAATGCAAATCAACTTCTTATTATTTCATCAAATAGATTCATACATGTCAGGCTGTAAGGTCTTCCTGGTTTAGGCTAGATATTACAATTCAAGTACAGAAGTCCTCCAACACGTGAGGATCTAAAACAATCTACTATCTTCTATCTTCTCTCTTCTATCCAAAAAAATTGACTCCTTAAACTACAACCAAAGATCACAATATACACAAGATGCTACCAAACAAGTCAGCCTTCAGATCCACCATTAACGGAAGGAACGACCAGATCTAGGTCCACACACTTCCCAGTGATAGATATCAGCATTAAATCTATGACCAAAATTAATTGCACAAGTCAGCATTAACAGGAAACTAAAATAAACAACTCGGTAAGCAAGGATAATTGAGTGCCAGACAAGCACTGTCGAGCACTAGGAAAAATAACCGAGCACCAGAGAGATAACTGACCAACTTAGTTAACAAAGGAAACCAAGCAACTACTGAGACAACTCGGTCAAAACAGGAACCAAGTAACACAAGAAAACACAAACATGTTTTTGGTGACACAGGATTGTCAAGGACCCGAGATGCTCCTGCATCAAACACCTAGGGTTATTTGAAATGATTCTTTCAATCATGAAGTAGGTACAATTCGAGATGAATCCAACTCATATTGTGAAATCCATGAACTGTCTTCAATCGGTCTATTCTTTCACTTTACCAGATATTCCATATATTGTTTTCCTCTTGTACTTCTGCCAATTCTTTGCTCCAAAATCTGCTCAACTTCTTCTATTTGTTTCTTAGGATAATCATTCGATATTTTCATTTCTTCATCTAACTCATGGTACTAATAAAAATTAGTAATATTGAATATAGGTGATATATCCATGTCATCAGGTAACTCAATCTCATAAGTATTTCCGCTATCAAATCTCTTCAAAATCTTGCAAGGACCAAACTTCTTCATTTTCAGCTTCCCATATGTTCCAACAGGAAATATTTATTTCTTCAAATGAACCATTACTTCATCACCGACTGCAAAAGTCTTATGTCTTCTAGATCTATTAGCTTTGTCTTTGTATTTCTAATTACTTTTATCCAACTTATGTTTCACATCTTCATGCAATGTCTTCATGTACTCAGCAAACTTTACTCCTTCAGTACTTCTCTTTCCTTCATCAACAATATCCCTCAAATCTGATATACCTCTTGGTTGTATGTCATTTACAATCTTAAAAGGTATTTTTCCTATACTCCTATTCACTAAATTATTGTATGTAAACTCTACTTGTGCCAACACAGAATCCCAATTACTTAGTGTGTCTCCAACTAAACATCTCAAAAGATTTCCCAATCTTCTATTCACAAATTTTGTCTGTCCATCAGTCTGTGGGTGAAATGTAGAACTATATTTCAACTCGGTGCTAAACTTTCTCCAAAGGGTCTTCCAAAAGTATCCAACAAATTTATTGTCTCAGTCAGAGATGATACTCCTTGGTAATCCATGCAATCTGACAATTTCCTTAAAGAAAAGATCTGCTATATGTACTACATCTGATGTCTTTCTACAAGGTATAAAATGTGCCATTTTAGAAAATATATCCACAACCACAAATATAGAATTATTACCTCTCACTATCTTCGATAAGCCAAGAACAAAATCCATACTAATATCAATCCAAGGTTTCTCAGAAACAAAAATCGGTGTATACAATCCAGTATTCTGACTTACTCCTTTTGTAACTTGACAAATTCCACAAGTTTTCACAAATTTCTGAACATCCTTATACAATTGTGGCCAAAAGGATTTCTCCTTAAGCAAATTCAATGTTTTTTCAACACCAAAGTGTCTAGCCAAACCATTACTATGTTTCTCCTTTATCAAATTAGTTCTCATTAATACTCTTGGTATACACAACTAAATACCTTTAAACAACATACCTCCTTGAATGAAATATTCTTCCCATTTAGTACTCTATTGATCTCGAATAGGTTCTCTGCACTTTCTCCACATCTTAGAAAAAATAGGATCAAATTCATATGAATCTCTCATGTCATCAAAACCAAGAACTTCAATTTTCATCTCGATCTTCAAAGATCTTCTTCTACTCAATGCATTAGCAACTCGGTTAGTGACTCCACTCTTATACTTTATCATAAATGTATAACTCTGCACGTATTCAACCCATTTCATATGTCTCTAATTCAACTTACTCTGACTACCCAAATATTGTAAATCTTTATGATCGGTATACAACACAAATTCACTCGGTATCAAATAATGTCTCCATTTCTTCAGGGCTTGAACAATAGCATATAATTCTTAATCTTACACAGAATATTTCCTTTTTGCATCATTCAACTTTTCACTAAAGAAAGCAATAGGTTTACCTTTTTGACTCAACACAACTCCTATTGCACTTCCACTTGTATCACATTCCACTTGAAATACCTTATTGAAATCAGGCAATGCTAACATAGGAAATTCAACAACCTTCTGCTTCAGAGTCTCAAAACTTTTATCAGCTCCATGTGTCCACTTGAATTCTCTTTTATCTCCTCTCATAGTCTCAGTCATAGCATTAAAAATTGAACTGAAATTCCTAATGAACTTTCAGTAAAAACTTGCCAAACCATGAAAAGATCTTACCTCACTAGCATTCTCAAGTGTAGGCCAATTCAAAATAGCTTCAACCTTTTTAGGATCCATTTTCAAACCATCAGCTGAAATCACAAATCCCAAATACACAATCTCCTCTTGCATGAACGAACACTTTTTCATATTTATCAGCAACTTCTCTTATTTCAACCTCTGCAATACTTGTTTAACATGCAACAAATGTTCTTCTCTATTCTTACTGAATATCAGAATATCATGTAGGTTTACAATCACAAACTTACCTAAGAATTTCTTCAAAACTTCATTCATCAACCTCATAAAAGTACTTGGTGCATTAGTTAAACCAAAAGGCATAACCAACCACTGATACAAACCTTATTTTGTCTTAAAAGTAGTCTTCCATTCATCACCTTCGTTGATTCTGATCTAATGATACCCACTTTTCAAATCAATTTTGGTAAAATACTTTTCTCTAGTCAAACTGTCCATTATGTTATCCATTCTCGGTACAGGAAACCTATATTTCATTGTTATCTTATTTATTGCTCTAGAATCAGTACACATTCACCATTCTCCATTCTTCTTACGTGCCAATATAGCAAGTATTGCACAAGGAATCAAACTTTCTCGGATCAAACCTTTCTCAACAATTCTTGAATCTGTCAGTTCAATTCCTGATTCTCGGTAGGTGTCAACTGATGTGGTGCCTTATTCGGTAAACTAGCTCCAGGGATTAGATCCATACAATGATCAATGCTTCTCTTTGGTGGCAAACCATCAGGTACATTATCAAAAATGATCTCTTCATACTCGATGAGTAACTTATCAACCTATTCAGGTATGTTATCCTCTATTTTCTTACTCGATTTGTTAGGAATCACAGCAAAACATACATCATTCTTTTTCAAATCCTTAACAAACTTTATTCCTTCTATCAAGAAAACTTTCACAGATGTACAAACATTACTAACAAGTTCTTCAATCAAAGGTAACAAGACTTGTCTTCTTCCATCAGCCCAAATAGTATATTTATGCAATCTCCCATCATATATAGCATGTCTATCATATTGCCAAGGTCTACCCAACAAAATATGGCAATAATCCATAGGCATAATATCACATTACACCTTATCATAGTACTTTCCAATTTTCAAATTCACATAAAATTGTTCACTTACCAAGAGTGTATGCTCATCTTTGATCCATGAAATATAGATAGGGCTTTGGGTGTTCCAACCTTTTCAACTGCAACTTTGTAACCATTTCCTCATATTCTAATTTCTTCGAGTTTCCACTATCAATGTTTACCTTCCATACTTCATCATAAACTCTACATCTAGTCTTGAACAAAATTTTCCTTACCGGATCTTCCTTATTACTTTCACTCCAAAGTGCTCTTCTTACCATCAAGTTCTTTTCCTTCTCAGGTTCATTCGGTGACTCTTCTTGCACCAAAGCATTTCTACTGCTACCAGCCTTCTTACTTGCATGTGTACACTCATGATCTATGTCCTTCTTCTCAACAATTGTAATAAGTTCCTTGAAAACCACCTCTATTATAACCACCTTGGTAGTTATTGCCTCTTCCTCTAGATGAACTTTCACCTTTCCACTCGGTCTTGCATTTATCCAGAGTTGTCTCTTCTAGTTCAGATCTAGTATTTTCACCATAAGATCTACCTCTTCCTCTAGGGAATCTACCACCTCTACCTCTTTGTCTTTTCTCATATCTCTTATTCAATTTCTCCTCAACTTTCAATGCAAAGTGATAGGCTTCTTCAATGTTCTTCAATTTGACCAAATTGATTTCTTCTTGGATGGAGACTCTTAATCCATTCAGGTACCTAGCAATTCTCTCCACATCATCTTCATCATGTCTAGATCTAATATCTAATCTATAGAATTCCTCGGTATATTCTTTTATTGAGCTATCTTTCTACCTCAAACTTTGCATTTGTCTAACTAGGTTAATCTGATAATCACAAGGTAAAAACTTTCCTTTCAACTTATTTACCATCTTATTCCATACCTTAATTTTGTCTTTGTCTTTCCTCTTTCTGTCCAACTGCAAATGTTCCCACCACAAAGATGCATGACTCTTCAAGTTTGTGCTTGCAATTTTTACCTTCTTTTCCTTAGGAACATTTTCATATTCAAAGTACTTTTCCATCTCGATGATCCAATCCACCAATTCATCAAAATCCAATTTTCCACTATACTCAGGAGGATTAAAGTGTGGTGTAGAATTTATATTTGTCAAATCTTTCAACAATATTTCCTCACCTTGATCCATCATCGGTGCAGGTTCTACATCAACTTGTTCTTCCTTAATTTCATCATCACCTTCGTTGGGCTGTTTTAACAGCTTCTAATCTAGCAGCAAGTTGTCTCAACATGTCTGCCAATCTTGGATCCGCATCTCACCTCCCATGAACCATCTTGAAACCCTCTGCAATTGCAGGCCAGAACACAATCTTCTACCCCACAAAAATTCAACTAGGGTTTGACAAGAAGTAACCCTCAAACCTAGATTCGCAAACCTAGATCCAGATATCACCTCAGCTCTAATACCACCTGATGCAAGGGAGGATAGGGACAGGGGCCAAAGGCACACCCTAACCAGATCCACCTTGCAGAGATCACACGCGGAAGAAATAAACTCACAAGTGAGAGAAAGAATGTAGATCAACTTCTTATTATTTCATCAAATAGATTCATACATGTCAAGCTATAAGGCCTTCTTGATTTAGGTCAGATATTACAATTCAAGTATATAATTCCTCCAACATGCAAGCATTTGAAATAATCTACAATCTTCTATCTTCTCTCTTCTATCCAAAAAATTGACTCCCTAAACTACAACCAAAGATCACAATATATACAAGAGGATACCAAACAAGTCAGTCTTTAGATCCACCATCAATGGAAGGAATGACCAGATCTAGGTCCACATGCTTCTCAATGATACATAACAACATTAAACCTGTGACCAAAATTAATTGCACAAGTTGGCCTCAATAGGAAACTAAAACAAACAACTCAGTAAGCAAGGATAATCAAGCGCTAGACAAGCATCATTGAGTGACAGGAAAAATAATCAAGTGCTAGAAAGATAACCGACCAACTCGGTTAATAAAGGAAACTGAGCAACTACCGAGCCAACTCGGTCAAAATAGGAACCGAGCAACACAGGAAAACACAAACATGTTTTTGGTGACACATGATTGCCAAGGACCAGAGATGCTCCTGCATCAAATTGCTAGTATTATAAGGCATTGAGAAGGAGGGGTGAATCCGTGCAACCACAAAGATGAACTAATAAATTGATTATCCATCTAATTAACCAACATGAAAATATAAATATCAAGTAACAACATAACACATGAAACATTCACACAATAGAGAACTTAACACCAATATTTTTCCATGGAAACCCTTGTTAGAGGGTGAAAACCATGTGTGGGGATGATGCCCACAAGATTTCACTAGTGCACTTGGAAATTAGGCTTGTTAGGAAAAATTACAACAACCCTTTTTGGGTTATACCTGGTTAAGAGTATTTTCAACCCAATTAAGTGCTTTGAAGACCTGTTAAAGTCTTCTCTATTAGGAGATTTTAAACACAAGCTAATGAGTCACCCTATTAAAAGATTTATCCTTCAGATCCTTTTAAAGATCTTACACACCTTATTAGGAGTGACCTTGTTAAATGATTTAGCTTCCCAATATATTAAAATCAACAAGTAAAGAATGACTTGATATTTGCACTCAATGCATGACATATCCAATACATTCCAGATCAATTGCGCTGCCATGAACACTTTATTGTCTCTATACTATCTCCAAAAATCATCACATATGATCACAACATCATCTAACATCATCGTAACAACCATTTATATACTTGTTCTAGGTCAGTTATAGAACCCTAAAACATTTTACAAGACGGCCCTTAATTCTAAATTAAACATATGAGCGAGCATGCCAAAAATAAAATTTGACATCCTTGATGTCAGCCCAAAGCATTAAATCTTGAAAACATATCGGCCAACCATTAATATTTGAGTGCAACACCAATCTAACCAACTGTGTCCATCGGTTCACTGTTCTAACTGTCAGTTCCACCTCAATCTTCAATAAATTTTAGAATACTCCAAGATAACAAATGTGATCATAGTAATAGATAGATATACCTTTGTAGATGTTAATTCTATGACCACCCTAACTCGATTTCATGTTCCAAATCTAATTGATTGTTCATTGCACAATGTCTTATGCCCAGTTGACTAAACACTTAAACATTTCATCACATTGATCTTCACCTCCATTGGTAACATTGTTTTGTTGCCTCCAATGAATTAATTTGCCAACAATGACAACACTGCAATACATTTGCATGAATAAAGACAACATCATCATCATCAAATGCCAACAAATAAAATATATTAGAATGAACACGCAAATACATGAATGCCATATTTTTATGTGGAAACCCTAATATGGGGAAAACCACTATAAGGATCGCACTCACTATATGAAGAATTGAGCACAATATTTTAGACCAAAGGCCAAGAAGCTCACTACTCCTAATATGAACTTCTAGGATAAGGTACACAACCTCAAGGAAATATACAAAGGACTTAAAATAATGAGATGCACAATCCCAAGAAAAGATACAAAACTATACAGGATTCCAAAATAACTCACTATTTTCTAGCATGCACGGGGAATCGACGAATTGAAAAGATGTAGGATACCTTGATCATATAAAATATTTTTTGCCACAAACTGTGCCAACTCTAAAAGATATTATCAATTCACATATCTTCTCTTCCACATTTTCATCACATTGATTTTACATTTAATCCACACTTAATCCATAACTGACTCAAACATTTGCATGCCTATATATATATATATATATATATATATATATATATATATATATATATATATATATATATATATATATATATATATCAACTTGATCACTAAAAACCTCAACTAGGTCGACCATGATAAAGATAAGCAATATTTTCACAAAGTTAGCCACCATGCACTTGCACTCAATGTGGTATTACCCAAGAGATAAATATGACATAAATGCATCATAACATGCTTCCTACAATTGAATTAATAAAAGTGTACACCATGCAAAATCCTCCATTAATGGCATCAAACGTAACGTGTAGCAAAGTAATAAACATGTTACCTTGTTAGCCCAAAAATATCCTCCAATGCACATAGATTAATGTGGATCTAAACATGGCATGGTAAGACCCATAACAACCTCTAAACTCTTCCTCCAAAGAATATCAAAACCAAAAGAGCATAACAAATTCAAGATAATCTACTGAGTCGACCAACAACCAACAAAGACAACAATGTCAAATACAGAACAACATATCTTTACTTATAGAACAAAAAAAATTTAAAAAAATTGGAATGCTACACAAATCTTCTAAAAATGTCCTCCAAGGTGCACACCCAAAAGAAACAATGCAGAGAATTCTCATAACCAATCCTGACCACCCGTGACAATCATCCTTACTGTCAACAAGCAACAAATCACAACTTTAACCTCTGAACTATTGAGGACCTACAAACATGATAGTGCAACATTTATAGACCTTAGACATTAACTCCAGAATTATAAGCCACCAAATACTTATGTGGAGGAATGCAAAGCATTCTTCCATAAGGACTTGAAAAACTTTGTCTTGCATATTTTAGCTTCTCATACTATCACCTTTCAGAAACTTCACATACTCACTTTATAACACTTTCATACATTAGAACAACACTTGAACATTCATTCTTAAAATTATATTAACTTCTAAACACAATTGGTAACATGGTTATCTTGCAAGACAATGAGATGGTTCTTCAAATTGCCTCTAAGTATGTGCAACCATATCTCTATTTTGTGAATAGTCTCACCAAGGTTTCACATAACTTCTCCCTCTCAAGTGGCTTGGCTCCTATTGGTGAATTAATGGATTTCCAAGAGTTGGATTGGCATAATGTATATGCAAAGTGTCTATCTACACTTTGAGCTAGGTTGATTAAAAATTTGTTCGAACACTCTTTGCTAAGTTTGGATCATCTTAAAGATGGCTTATTGATTGAGATCTTGGATGGTACTTTCAACAATTTCATGGGAATTCACTCTCTTCTAAGTTTTTTTTCTACATTTTCATTTGACCTCTCTCCATTATGGCTTTGGATGATGACCCTGGCCTTAGTGGCTATGTTGGCTCTTAGTTGTGTTTTCATTGAGGTTTTGCTATTGATTCAATCATTTTCCTTTTGGGTATTTTGAATTGTATAGTTTGGGGGTCTTTATAAACATTATTGGTACTTTAGATTTTTTTAGCTCTAGCTTGATTTGAGCTCTTGTATATGGATGGATTTCTTGTTTCTTCCTCGTAGTTCTAAGTATTTGGTTAATTATGTAAACTCATGAGAGATGCTCTCATTCGATTTTGTGGTTTTATTGGCTTTGTCATCGTCAGCTTGCAAGGGAGGGTGAGCATATCTATATAAACTTCTCTTGTTAATATAATTTGGTGATATTGTCACTTTTTATCAAAAAAAATGGCATTAAGAGCACAATTCAAAGTTGTATGAATTATTCATTTATTTTAACTTGGAACCAAAGACTTAAGAATATTTATTCTACCCAAATTTCTTAAGAATTAATCTAAACTTCATCAATCTTTATTACACCTCCAAGAAATTTAAGTTTTAGTTGATGATAAAATTAAAAATACTTACTATTATACTCACCAATTTTACTCAACCAAATAATATATAACCCTTAATATAATCCACATTATTTAAAAACAATTATAATCTTCACAAATTTGATACAAATTATCTACAACTTTTTCTATTTTTTTAATCTTTAACCCTATAACCTTAACTCTCCATGTTCTTTCTTTTGTATTCAAATTACTATCCTACGTGAAGGCAATTATGTTCACCTTGTGTGTTAATTAATTACCATGGTAAAACCCTATGATACGAGGATCTTAAACGATGAATAAAACATGCCCTATATAAAATAAGAACCTAGTTATGTAGTTCATTTATGACTCAAGCACTAGCTTTAATATTTTTTAGTTGAGACTAATAAAAAGTAGACGAGACCTTAAAGTAAATGGTATTTTAAGTGATGAAGAATACTACTTTTAGGTTTAATTACCTAAATTATTGAGCTTTTATTATGTAAATCTAAGTCATATTTTAAAAAAATATTTTAATATTTTTTATTCTTAATTTTCTATTATTGGTTTAGAAATTAAAAATTTGTATATTCATTTCAATTATTTGTATACATCTATTTTAAAAATTAATATAACATATTTATTATTGATTAAATTTAAATATTAAAGTAAAAAATATATGTATAAATATACAATTATATTTATTTGTGAAATCATGTATCTTAATACTATTACATTACTTATTTTTCTTTGACATTTGAAATTGACCTTTAAAACCTCTCTTCAAAAAAATCAATTAATATTTTTGTTATATTTTTATATTCTATTTAATATGAAGTTTATAAATTAAAGATGTTATTTTTATTATCTATTATCTAAATTTTTTATATTTTTTATTTAGTTTAATAAAGGAAAAAAATATTGTTAAGTGGAGATTTACATCTTATTCTAATTCAAGTGAAACTGCAAATGGGGATCAAACCTTCTCAAATTCAAACCAGTGAATGCACTAGATTAATAATGACACAAAACCCATGATACAATAGCCCAATGAAAATTTAAATCTTGATAGCAATAATAATAATACCATATTTTGACTATAACACTATACCATGAACAATAAAAAAAATGTATACAATATAATAATTATCTTTTTTTATAAAAATTTATTATATAACAATTACATAAAACAAAAATTCAAAAAAAAATCATGAAACAAAGTTCAAAAGAATATCAATATAAACAAACAATTAAATAATTGAAAGTCAATAAATTATATAACAAATCTAATCATTCAACCAAACCATAACAGTTACAAATTAACTCTCAACCTATACCTTTATTATCATCTACTCATCCAAACACTAAATTCCATTAGTAATAAAAAGCAAAGGGCAATACAATACAAAACAAAACAACTTTCCATCTCAACAAGCTCACCAACCATCCATTACCTCCTAAAAATCTCATTTGATATGATGTGTTTTGTGTACAAGTTCCTCAATTTCTATTTCAAATAGAAAATTAGACTTTAACAACATTCACCTACTTTAAGGTTTCCCTTTAGAAGAGAGTGGGAACAAGGCAACAACACAATTTTGCCTTGTCATTTATGTGTAATGCAATACACTTGGAATCCATTCTATCAAATAAGATAAAGAACATTTAACCTACTCGTATGACTTTTCGTTGCCATTCATGAGAAATGCAATGCACTTGAATCAAGTGCATCTAATGTTCACAGTTCTTTTTATAGAATCCTCAACTTTAATATTAACTTTCTCCCTAAGCTCAAAAATCATCATGACATAATAGTCATTATTGTCGCGGAATAAAAGAATGCAAAGTAATAGTAGTAATATAATGATTCCAAATCTCTCTTTAAAGATACATGGCCATCTTTATACATATGTCAAAAAGTTTATTGAGGACTTCAAATAACATGAACAAAAAGTATAAATGAGTCATATCACACAAATGCTTCAAACAAGTTTTAATATTAAACGGTAAAAAAAATAATAAAATATAATGTTAAGTATTGTATATAAATAATTAATATATTTAAGATAAGTTAAAATCTATACAATTATGATAATATATAATAAAACTTATGTAAGTGTATAATAAATATCATAACCTTATTTTTAAACATTTGAAAAAATTTATTATTAATAATAAGTTTATGTTAAGATAATAAAATCAAACAAGAAAAATAAAAATAATAAATTGATCAATATATATATATATATATAGTTAGTAAACATTTTCCATAAAATCTATAAATAAATAAATTCACAATGCAAATCTAAGAAAAGGAAGAGAAGAATTTATACAAAGCATATCATTTAATAAATCCTAAAATGTCAAAATAGAAATTAACAAAAAAAAAGAAAAGCATCTATTATGATAATTAAAAGATGCATATTCATTGAATGTTTTATTTGAATTAGAGGTTTCTTATTCATTTGCAAGTTGGATCTTCTCTTTAGAAAATTGCAAAAAAAATAAATAAGTGAAAGTTTATCTTTATGAAACTACCATAGAAATAGAAATTAATATTATTAAAAAGTTAATTTTAAATAGAAACATCAAACAAAGATCTCTCTATCCAACTTATCTATAATGGAGTTAAAGAAATGCATATAAAGGTGGTTAAGAAATTTATAAAATGATTTTAGATTTGAAGAAATGTGTGACCAATGCATATAGAGGTAGTTAGGAAATTTATAAGTTGATTTTAGATTTGAAGAAATGTGTGAGCAAGTTTCGATTTTGAAGTTGTTTGTAGTTTGGAGAAATTTTGTAAAATCTTCATGAAGATGGGTAGAATATAGTTGTCAAAAGAAGCTTAAGAAAATTGAACACGTAATGCTTTGTTCAACAAAAAAAGGAATTAAAATTGGTGCATCTTGATAAAGATCTATTGGTAGATCGTTTGATGCATTTACTTACAAGAATTCTAAAAAGTTTTAGATGTTTAATTTCACATAGTTTTAATATCAATGCATATAATTTCTTTGAAAAATTAGATTTGCTTTGTTGCATGTAAGTTTTTTACAAGAAAAATTTAGATTTCCTTAAATGCATATGATTTATTTGAAAAAAAAAATGAAATAATGTATTACAAAATTTTAAAAAATTGAAAGGAAATAAGTAAAAAAAATGTTTTTTTATTTTAATATAATTAAAATAAAAAACATTATTTATTTTTATATTCTATGTAAATATAATTATTTTGCTTCAAAGTTCTTTTTTCTACACCCTCTTGTTTTCGTAATATCAACTAAATATGTAAATAGTCATTTTTCATGGGTGGGATTACTAGTTAGGTTATCTTGGGTTTTTTCTCTCCAAGATTCGAAATCATTGTAATCTCTAAGATGTAATCTCTTGAGCTATGTGCTTCTTATTCGGCTAGTTGGGGGCTTCTTCACTTCTTCTTCTGTTGGATATGGGGTTGTGAACGGAGTTTTTCTTCCTAGTTCTTTTCTCTGGGAGCTCCTTTTGAAATTGTTATTATATTAATATAAATATATTAAGTGACTTTGCCACCTTGCTTTTAAAAAAATTTGTTGTTTTTATTTCAATTATTATTTAATAGATTACATAAAATACAAATCCACATTATTTAACTTTAAAAAATTATTATAAATATATTTTAATATTTCGTTTGACTCATTGTCAATAGTTTGCACAATTCTTTTTTTTAAATGGGCTATGTTTATGTATTAGAAAAAAACCTTTAATCATCTTATTAATTAAATTTAAGACTTATTAGAATAATTTATGATTAGATTTTAAATGTTTTATTTAAATAGTAGTATGATTAATAATTATATCTAAAAATAATTTTTTTTATTTTAATTATATTAAATTAATAATTATAATTTTAGATGTTTTATCTAAATAGTAGTATTATGAATAATTATATTTAATTGATAAAATTGTTAATTATATTTATATTATTTAAAATATTCTATATAGATAGAGATAGAGATAGAGATAGATAGATATATATATATATATATATATATATATATATATATATATATATATATATATATATATATATATATATATATATATATATATATATATATATATATATATATATATATATACCAATCAATTCAATGTCAATCAGGTTAGCATGATTGATGAAGTTTTCCAAATCCACCACTCTCTCCAAATAATTAGTTGACCCACCTAATTCTTTCAAAGAGAGAAGTGGGGAGTTGAAATCACCCACCACAAGCCAATGAGAGTCGTTATCTCATTAAATCAAGGAAGAGACCTCCCAAACCAACATTATACCAAGAAAAGATTATGGGCATCGATGTTGACAAGGAACTAAGAATCCTTTGGGGAGAAAATTTAACAATCAGGAAACTAGGGGAAGAGTAGAGAAACTCACCATTGAATTTAAACGGATCCCACATTGTAACCAATCCTCCATAAGAACCACTAGCTTCACTAATGAAAAATGGGAACTACGCTAAAAAATCCCTATAATTGTGTTGAAGGAGGAATATGCCATTTTTCCTTCTTTGAAAAGCAGATAATTAATTCTATTTTAAAAAATGAAATTTCTCAAAGCATATTATTTTGTGGTCCATTTAAGCCCCTCATGTTCCTTGAAAGGAACCTTTAAGCCCATCATGATGAGAAATCTGATGGGTGAAAGAGGTTCCTTTCAAGGAACATGAGGGGCTTAAATGGACCACAAAATAATATGCTTTGAGAAATTTCATTTTTTAAAATAGAATTAATTATCTGCTTTTCAAAGAAGGAAAAATGGCATATTCCTCCTTCAACACAATTATAGGGATTTTTTAGCCTAGTTCCCATTTTTCATTAGTGAAGCTAGTGGTTCTTATGGAGGATTGGTTACAATGTGGGATCCGTTTAAATTCAATGGTGAGTTTCTCTACTCTTCCCCTAGTTTCCTGATTGTTAAATTTCCTCCCCAAAGGATTCTTAGTTCCTTGTCAACATCGATGCCCATAATCTTTTCTTGGTATAATGTTGGTTTGGGAGGTCTCTTCCTTGATTTAATGAGATAACGACTCTCATTGGCTTGTGGTGGGTGATTTCAACTCCCCACTTCTCTCTTTGAAAGAATTAGGTGGGTCAACTAATTATTTGGAGAGAGTGGTGGATTTGGAAAACTTCATCAATCATGCTAACCTGATTGACATTGAATTGATTGGTTGATTCTTCACCTAGTCCAATCATAGGAAGGGAAATGACCTAATCCAAGTAAATCTTAAAAATTTTCTCATCTCTACCAAATGGGACATTATTTATGACACCGCTCTAACTACCCTCTCCCAGATGGCATTTGATCACAACCTGAGCCTCCTTGAATGGATTGAAAGACTGCAAAAGGGACATATCCCATTTCGCTATGAAATCTTATTGAAAATGCATCCTAACTTTTGTGATTGCATACAAAAATAGTGGAATACACCCATCCATGAAACCTCAATGTACAAAGTGGCTCAAAAGTTGAATATTATTGGAAGAAATGTGAAGGGTTGGAATAAATTCACATATGGAGATATATTTTTAAATAAAAAGTAAATAAATATGAGATTGATAGTAGTCCAAAATTAAATGGCTAATCAACCCATAAGGGTAAGGAAGCTCTCAAGAACAAATGGAAGGAAAATCTTTATAGGGAAGAGATATTTTGTTAACAAAAGTCCAAGGTTCAAAGGTTAAAAGAGGGAGACCAAAATTCAATATTCTTTCATTGGTGTTCTAGGAAGTACAAAAGGAGAAATATGATTCTCACACTCAAGGATGATAATAATTTTGAAATTGAGGAAGATTCTTAGTTGGACTAGATGGCCTCAGATTCTCTTGGAAGACTAGTTGCTTGATTGCCTATCTAGCATTGTCAGTGTTGCTAATAATGGTTAATTTTTTGTACCAGTGACCAAGGATGAGGTCAAGAAGGTTGTTTTATTTATGGTTGCATTGAAGGCCCTAGGTCCAGATATATTATCACCTACCATTTTTTAGAAATCATGGGATATTGTGGGCTTGGATATCACTATAGTGACAAAGGACTTCTTTAAGATTGGGAATTTATTAAGAGAGTTGAATGGTTCTTCCATTGCCTTGATCTATAATCTTCGAGAACTGCTTAGAATCTCTAAATTTAGACCAATTAGCATATGCGACATGATGTATAATATCTTCTCAAAATTCTTAGTCAACAAAATCAAACCTCTTCTGGTAGTATAATTAGTGGAATTCAAAAGAGATTTGTCCATAGAAGAAAATTTTTGGATGTTGTCATTACAACTCATGAAGTCCTCTATTACATGGATAAGTGTCATCAACTAAGGATGGTGTTTAAGCTTGATATTTTGAAGGACTGTGACAGATTCAAATGGGACTTCATGTTCATGGTCCTAGCAAAATTGGGGTTTGACAAGAGATTGATCAATCTGATAAAGGGATATGTTACAATAGTTAGGTATTCTATTTTTGTCAATAGATTCTCCAGACACTTTTTTGGTGCAAGTAGGTGTATTAGGTAAGGGGAACCCCTATACCCTTATATTTTTATCATCCTTGTGGAGATTTTGGGAAGGAATTCCTAAAAAATTTGGAAGAGGGTAAAATTTTAGGGGTTAACCTACTTCCACTATGCCCCCAATTTTTTTGCAATAGTTCATGGATGACACCATCCTGTTTGAAATGGATTTTATGGTTGAAGATAGAGAATGAAATTTTTTTATTAAAAAATATTCTAAAGTATTAAGTTATCATATTAACTATGATAAAAGCAACATTTGTCTTTTAAACACTACATATGGCCTATAGAAAAAAAATCAAGGTCATCCTAGGTTGTCAGTATTCCACTCTTCCTATAACCTATTTGGGGCTCCCTTTTAATATTAAAGAGGTATCAAGTACCTTCTGGGGATCAATCCTAGAAAGAATGCAACATAAGTTGGAAAGGTGGAAAGAAAAACTTCTTAGTAGTGTTGGAAAATTATAAATAATGGTAGTATAACTTTAAGGGATTCCGATCTAATTCCTCTTTTTGTTCAAGTTTCAAGTTGTGGTGTAGAAGTTGGAAAGAATCTGGAAAACCATCTTATTGACTAGTTTGTAAGAGAGAAAGAGAATGACCCTAGTTAGTTGGGATAAGGTTTTCGAACCGAAGAGTATGGGATAATTGCGAGTTAGAAAAATCTTCTTGTTGAACAAAGCCCTTTTGGAAAAAATTGGCCAAAAATTAAAACTTCATAGTGCTAACTAGTGTGATATTATTGTCGCTAAGTATCTAAACAATGAGAGGTTTTACCATGTTATCTCTACCCAAGGATTTCCTAGAGGGGTCTAAGATTTAGAACAACATTCTTAAATGTAGGAATATAATCCATGTTGTGTTTAAATGGTAGAATGATAATAGTCAAACAATATATTTTTGGGAGGACACTTGGTTAGGGAATAAACCTTTAATCTCTCACCTAGTGTTCAAGGTTCTTTGTGGGAATGCTAAGTGGTTTTTTGGAGACCAAGTGGTGGACTACCTATCACAGTCTAAGTTATGAAGTAATATATCTTTGTATTTCCTTGATTGGCAATATTTATTTCAAGTCTCAAGGGATCATGTGATAACTCCCTTGTTCCAAAGAGTGGATAAATTATTTTGGATTCAGAACCCTAGAGGAGAATTTACTATGAGAAATGCTTATCACCTTTTTCTAAAAGAAGGTAGTTCTAATGATCTTTGGAAAAAAAATGGAATCCACATCTTATTCTTAAAATTATTTTTTTGGGTGGACAGTTATGCACAATAAAATTATTGCACAAGGTAACTTGGTTAAACGTGGGTTCTAGTTACCTAACCATTATGTCCTATGTAAATGCAAAGAGGAGAATATATCACCTTCTAATTCATTGCACCTGTGCACAAACTCTTTGGAATAGCACAAGTTCTAAATGGACTAGGTTATGATTGGTGAGTTACTTCCTATAACCCACTTATTGTTGGAAATATTCAGGAATTAACCGAGTTACTGAGAGGGGAGGGGTGAATCAGTAACTCCAAATTTTCTTTCAATTACAGATGTATTAACATGTAATTCACTTTAACCTCTTGCATACGGAAAGCATGAAACTTAAAAGCATTCACAATAATGACACATAGATTTGGTTACCCAGAAACCTTCCAAAAGAAAGTAAAACTGGGGTGGGGATGAAACCCACAAAGCTTTAATACTGCAGAATAAAGTTGGCCGGTTAAGGCTTACAATTTGATCACTTCTGATGATCTGCCCTGTTAGGAGCAATAAGGATTGCTAAATTCACCCTGTTAAAGGATTTACAAACATACAATGAAGTATGCACTCGGTAAAGAGATTTTACAAAAGACTATTAAGTCTACCCGGTTAAAGGATTTAGTACTGATTCACCTGTTAGGATGAAACAGTAGATCTCTTGCTTTGTAACTGGATTGTTGATTGAGATTCGCTGATGTACTGATCACCTTCTGTGATGAATTTGTCTTTGTTGTTCCTTATACTGCTGAAGCCTTGTAATTCGCTTATCTCTGCCTTTCTTTTTCTTTCACATATGTTTCATCATTCATACATCTTTACATTTTTACAACATTGTTTATATACAAGTCTTAAACAATTAATTACAATTACAATTACACAGTCGGCTTGACAAATAAACATAAGTGCTACTAAGTCGGCCCAAGTATGGTTACACGATTCCTGCAAACTGACTCGGTGACTTTCTGATACTCGGCGTCCACTGCATTACTCGGCATCGTCATGCACTCGGTAGAAGTGAAGGCACGGTTCATATTGATCACTCGGTAGGTATTGAACTCGGTAAATACTGGTGACTTGGTAGACATGATGTTACTCGGTTTACACTGTCCTGTTCGGTTTGTACTAACTTGCTCGGTTTGCACTGTCTGCTCGGTTTTGCACTGTCTGCTCGGTTTGCACTGTCTGCTCGGTTTGCACTGTTTGCTCGGTTTGCACTGTCTGCTCGGTTTGCACTGTCTGCTCGGTTTTGCACTGTTTGCTCGGTTTGCACTGTTTGCTCGGTTTGCACTGTCTGCTCGGTTTGCACTGTCTGCTCGGTTTGCACTGTTTGCTCGATTTGCACTGTCTGCTCGGATTGCACTGTCTGCTCGGTTTGCACTGAGAACGCAAATAAGTGTTGTCACTAGTGGCAATTCTGCTTAATGCCAACACTTATTTGAATAGCTCACTTTTAATTGGTGGAGTACTTCCTATAACCCGCTTATTTGAAAGCTATAGAGGCAAATCCCCCCTCTTCAAGGCCAAAGTATATGGAAGGAAATGAACAACATAATATTTTGTGGAGCTAAGAATTTGGTTGATGAATTCTTTTGGGTCGTTTCTAAACTATTCATGTAAAACATGGTTGTTACCACTTGGCATTGCCTCTCATTTCCCCCATCACAACTTGATAATAAGATTGATAAGAATTGATGCCTTGATGACTCCTATGTGGAATTTGATAACTCAAAGTGGAGGACAATGAGGAACCCTAAATGGTTTCCCCTACACTAGGGTTTTTCAAACTTAACTTTGATGGGGTTGCAAGACAAGATCAAGGTTGTGTTGCTATAGGGGGAGTGATCAAGACAAATTATAGAGAGATGGTGGTAGCCTACAGTGGTTATCTACAAAATACCACTAACAACCAAGATAAAGGAATGGGCATCTTTTGGGGTCTTAGGATTGTGCTCTCAATCAATATCACAGTTTTATCTATAGAGAGTGACTCTAAGCTTATTATTGATGTTATTTGAGGAACATATCAGGTCATTTGGTCAATTGATGGAATCGTAGGGGGCTATCCACAAACTCATCTTAGGTTTAGACCTCTTTGATATAAATCATGATTTCAGGGAAGTTAATATTGTAGTTGATGACATGGTTGTGCTAGGTTATAATATGAATAAGTTGAGATGTTAGAGAAAGAAGGATTCCCTCATAGTTAATATTCCAACAACCCTAAGTAAAAAGAGCTACCAATAGGGATGATGTGTGACACATTTTCTTGGTCTACATGGATTCTACTATGTACAACTACGTGTTGGGCACAGTTGTGATGGGGCTATAACTTGGACAGTCTAAAGCAAAAAATTTGACAAAAAGTTTGAATTTGAATTGGAATATGGCTTAGATGATGTGGAAAGGAAACTCTAGGATGTGGACCAGCACAAATAAGTAAGATAATAAAATTAGTAACAACAAGATGCCTATTGGCATTGAAAGAAATATTAGAACCACGTGAGCTTGGAGGCGGGCCCTATTTTGAGGGGGCGATATCATTTATTCGTTACATGTACCTACTTATGCAATAATTATTATTTTTCATGTAAAGGTGAGCACTTATTGTTCATTGGGATGACAAGACCAATATTGTATGTGGGAAATTATAGTCTACACGAGCCAAGTTTTTTGGGGGGGGTGAATTAATAATTATACCCAAGCTAGCAAGAAAGGCCTTTATTTCCCTTCAAACCATTGAGTTTTCATGGAAAATTTCTTTAACCAAGTTCATCTCCATAGTTTTATCTCTAGGGCGAGCCTTTCTAGTATTCCTTCTCTTGCTTTTGTACTATTAGGTGGGGACCATGTTCATATTGAGTTGGGTAAGTCAAACAATTTCAAGAATGATGCCATTGTATGGCATATTCATAGGAGGGTGTAGCCAAGTTCATTGAGACTATCAATGGCTTCAATAAGGGTTTATCCATGTTGTTTTCCACCTCCTAGGAGGATAGAAATTTTTTTGTAGGGAAAATATCCTTCAATATTAATGAAGAATTGATTGTGAAGGTTACTGGGTTACCCTCTAAGAGTAGGAAATAGATGAAGACCGACCAGGTAGTGGATAACAATAGCCTTAAGGGATTTTTTGAGGAATCATAGCTCTGGTGAAGATGTCGGGAGAATATGAAAGGGAGAAATTGCCACCACCATGGAACCGGGTGTGTCTCGTGATAATGAAAGATTTCACTTTAGAAGGGCATTTCAAATTTTATTATTATTATTATTATTATTATTATTATTATTATATGCCACTCCTAAACTATTTTAGGAACCATGAGCTTATCTTGTTCTTCTTTTTCCAACTTAATTCTCTTGAAATTTCTATCATGGAAGCGATGGAAAATGCATAAACCCAGGTGAAAAATCGTATCCCTTTACACCAAGGGTTGATTTATAGGCTCTATACCTCTTATCTAGCTCTTTGTCCTCCAAAACCCATTGTGGTTTTTTAGGCCCCTAATTTGCATTCCCCCTAACTGCCAACCTTATTGATGCCCCATGCCTAAGCAAGAAAAAGTGTATCGACCACCCTGGAGCTCTCAAGATTACCTCTAGGCCTAGGACCCCTAAAACTCCCATCCCAATTTTTATTATCACTAAGTCGAGTGGGTTGAAAATTAAATCATCTAAATTGTTGTCAAGCAACAATAAGAAAAGGAAAAACCCCTCCCCCTACTAGGAAGGTCAAATTATATACTGAAGAAGTGTTTAGTGAGGAAGAAGATGAAGTTGGAGAGGAGCACAGTAACCTGAATGATAAGGGGAAAAACTAAATACTTGTCAATTATGACTCTGAGGAGGATGAAGCTAAACAAGGGAGTGCAAAAACAACTAGGAAAGGTGGAAAGGAGAGGATAGTTGATGGTGATGGTGGTGATGGTAAGACTATTGACAAATTTAAGAAGTCAATAACTAATAGCTCCACTCACATCATTGATAGCACGAAACTAAAATCACTTGATCTCACTAAAGATTTGATGTCGTGGAAGAAGAATGTTAACTTTACTTCTGGTAAATCCATTTTCACCGGCTGTCAAAATACACCCATTAAGTTGGCCAAATTGAAGACTAAGGTTGTCAAGCTAAGAACTAAAATTTTGGAGATGGGAAGGAAAATGGGATGTATTTCCAAGTTCAGCCTTTGGGTTATGCATAGTGTAACACCCTCTCCGATGATTATACTTGGACTGTTTGATTTGGACATTTTACATTATGATGATTAGAGCTATGCATTCACATTTATGTTATGATGATATGCTTATCAGATATATAGAAATACTTAGCTATGATTATTGTTTATTAAATTGAAAATCATTCATCTTGTATATACTTATGAAGATTTAAAGAGCTAACCCAAGGATTTGGAAGCTAACCATTATATATATGTGATGCCTCATACTTAATGTATATGTTATTGATGTGTTTTCATGACTCAGGACGAAGTTGTAGTTACTCACTTAGTTGAGGTCCACACGATGTATCGATCCTGGTCATATGTTTGCAAATGTCTTATTGTGTATATATATATATATATATATATATATATATATATATATATATGCAAATGTATCTCTTCTCGGTGATGCAAGCTTGCAGGTACCGGGCATCATCTCCACCTGGTCCCACAGGTTTAAGCGAGCCCTCAAAATCCTCAATCGTTGTTGTTGTTATGGAGATATCACCAAGGTTCCATAAGAGGGAAATCCTACCTTTGACCCTTTTATGTCCCTTAGGTGGGGAGTTTCTAAGTCAGTCCTTGTGTGGAGAGTGAATTATTGTGTGATCTTAGTTGTTAGATTATGTGGAGTGTGTTGCTTGTTTCTTGCATTTATGGAGCATGAGATTTTGACGTATAAGGTGGCTTTAGATAAATATACTAAATGCAAAGTGAATAAACAAAAATAATAAATATAATATAAAAGTAAATAAAACTAATTACCTACTCCTATATTTACTCCTACTTTATGGACTCTCTCTCTCTCTCTCTCTCTTGTATATCTTGTTAGTATAGAGGGTGGGAGTGTAACTCAAGACCTCTAGTTTGTAAGGGGTCCCAAGTTGCCATTGGGTTAGTGACTTCCTTGAGAAGCATACCCATATATATTTTATTTATATAAGAGTTAATTGCTATTAATTATAAAATAATCATAAAGAATTTATAGTATTAATAATGTTTTAATAATAGTGGTAAAATCCAACTTATGTTAGTAGTTACCTAATATTTATCACCATTATATTTTGTGAAGAATATGAATTAGTAAGTTGGTTCAAGTTATAATGTATTTGATTTAAAATAATAGTATTCACAATAAAATAAATATTTATAATATTAGTAATAATATGTCTTACTATGGTATATGTACCATAAGCATACGGGTGCACACATATGCCTATATATATATATATATATATATATATATATATATATATATATATATATATATATATATATATATATATATATATATATATATATATATATATATATATTATTATTATTATTATTATTATTATTATTATTATTTAATTATGTGGAGGAAATTATTATGAGATTACGGTAAGTATATGATATAATTATGTTTGGGAAATACCTTGGTAAATTACCATAGTAAGTAATTCCTAAAATCTTTAATATATATATTTTGTCATCCTCAAAATGAGGAGACATAGATTTAAATGTTATTAAACAAAATTTATGTATCCCTTCATAGGAATGGTTTTGAAAACCATAATATTAGCAAATAACTAATATAGTTGGGATGGTTGCATCGGTTGGATTACCCGTGCAACCACCTTCCCCAATCTATATACAGGAAGGATCTCCTGTGTGAAGGGAGTGGGAGAGGAATTAATAAAATTATGTTTATAGTAGAATTATATTTGTGAGGAGAGAGAAATAAATGCACAAGAGTGAGATTTATGTTTGTGTGAAAAGATGAAGAAAAGAAGATTTCACGGAATGGCATATTGAGGATCAAGAAAAGGGATGTACCAGCACATACATAATAGAGTTCAAGATACATTCAATAATGAACCCTCTGAACATCTCTTATAGAGAAAAGAGGTGAGTACCCTTAACCAGTTATGTGATATTAATTTATTGGTATGCTATGCGAAACTGCTTTAAATTTTGTTCCATTGTGGATAAATATTTCCACTTATTTCTTTCTCATCTATTAATGTTTTTACCACTCTATTGCTTTAAATTTTTGAATATCTTATGCCGATGTTTATATTTGTTTATACTTTGTAGGAGACAAGTTAAGGTATCGAATAAAATATGTATTATGGGTTTAGAATTTGAATATTTTAACAATATTGATTTATCTTTTAATTTAGTTTTGTAAATTTGTAGATTATATTAAATTGATATTAATATTCCTTCATGGTGTCTTATTGTTAATTTGTGTAATTTAAATTTAATTTGATGGAGCACTATTTCTTTATGTTTTAGATATTGTAATGAATTGCTTTGCAGATTAAATAAGTGAGTTTTGTTGTAGAAAAATCTGCTCGCACTTGGTTATGGTATTCTAATAATTAATTTCATATTTCTCTTCTTCACATTCTCCCCTTTCCGAAACATATTTAAGTTTTTAATTTGGTTAACATATGTGAAAGTTATAGCTATTTTAAGTCAGTATTATTTTACAGAAATGTATAGGCAGTTAGATATTTATCTAGTAGAGTTGCAAATGTGGTTGTCCATAAATTTTTTTATATTTTTGTTTAAAATAAATTAACATTAGATAAAAAGAAATATTATCTTTTGGATAGTACAAATGACTGGGTATAATAAGAAGGTACTAAAATATATATGCAATAGCAGTATTGGTTGATTTTGAGTTTTATTTATTTAAGGGAAATAAATCATTTTCTATTAATAAGAACTATATATATATAATTATTATTTTGAATATATGGTCAATAATTTTCAAATCAAAACAATGAGGAAATCCTATGTCTCGAGGCTTTGCTTATCTCATAAGTTATTGAAAGATAATTTCTTAGGTAATGACTTGTGCTAATAAATTAATTCCATGTTAAAACTATTAATTTTTAACTATTTTAATTTTGTAAATAATGTCCACATATTGGTTACTATATAGTTTTAAAAATATTCATTGCATGAATATGGTAAATAATCTATTTAGTACACTTGCCTATTATATTATAATGAAAATTTATTTGTCATTCATTTCTCAAGGCCTTATAGAATAGTCATATTTATTGAATTATTATTTTGATAGGTTGCTAAGTTCACACTATTATGAAAAAAAAAATTATTACCAGTGGTGAATCTTGTAAAGATATTGATTTTATTTTTAATTATATAAGAAATGATTATTAGAATTATAATAAAAAGGGTTGGACAAACCTCCCTTGTTTCTTTCTTGTTTATCCTATAAGCTATGATTTAGGATTAGTACTTTATAAACTAGATACCTAATAAAAGACAATGATATATTATTTTATAATAGTATGATTTTAACTCTACCTTGAGTTGTGGATTTAGTATTAGGTTATGGATTAAGTATAGGACTTTATTTAGGTTCCACCTAAGTGGGTGGCAGCCGAAGGGAAAACTGTATGGGGAACAAGACCCTAGAAAGGGTTGCCTACCCACTTTCTTGATTTTATAAATAGATAGTCTATAATGGGGTGAGTCGAACTACGAAGTCTCTGAGCGTGAACGTAGGCAAGGCCATCGATGATGAGCCCCTAAGGCCTAGGTCTAGTCCCTTAGGGTTTGTCTTTAAGTTTCTAATGTAATGATTTCATTTCTTCTTAATAATGATTCTCATAGCTAAGCTATCAATAAAGAATTTATTTCCGATGGAATATATCTAATGTTTGCATCTAGTTGTTGGACATGTTTGCATCTAGTTACAGGTGTTGGACATGGTGGTCATCATGTAAAAGAATGCTAGCGATATTCAGGTATGCAAGAATAATAATTTGTTAATTGAGTAGGACAAGTAGTACTTGATATCTTTATTCTCTTGACTTCTAATAACATTAAATAAATCAAATTAGATTATGTCCTGCTACTTTATTGGAAAAAAAAAATTATATATTGTGTATGACTTAATGAGTATAATGTCTTTGAGCCAAGGGTTCCTTGGCGGGGCATTACACATAGCTCTACAACTTCCTTATGTTTGATGCAGTGTAAGGTGCTTTGTGAAGATAGAGAAGGCAAAGGAAAGTATAAGGAACTTTTCAAGTTCCTCAAGAATGACTGGAGTCATGTCCTATCAGTCGGGTTGTGGTATAAAGTATAGTGGACGTGACTAATTCTTGGTTCTTTTTGGTTCCTAATACCTTTTTCCCTAGTGGGGCTAACAGTAAAAAAAAGTTGATGTTATATGTTAATCTAGACTTGGGTTCCAGAATGAACTTTGTTCTAGTTTTTAGTTTTTTAGGAGATTATACTTTCTTGGGTTTTATAGTGAAGACTATGTTTATTTACAATGTGAGGTTAGATATTGGTGTGAATATCGATGACTATATGTTGTTAGTTGGGACTTACCTTTAGTTCTTTCTTTAGGTTGTGGTTTTTGATATTTTTATGTTGATAGTATTTTTTTGTTTTTATGCCTTCAGGTTGTGGTTTTGTAAGGGACAAATCACTTATTTTGCTGACTAATATCAACTTGATCTTTCATCTACTTGATTTTTATTAATAATAGGTTATAAACTCTATTTAAAACATTTTCAATCAAATTATATTGTATAATTATATTATTAAGTTGGTAAATAAATTTCTTGAATTTTTTATCAAGTGAATATTTGAGATAGGTTTTATTATTCAAGTAAATAACTCTAGGCAAGTTTATTGGATTTTTCATATTACAACAATTTTTGAATGGATAGATTAGTTTTAAATTAATACTAATATGTGTATTTAATACAATTTAGATAAAGCAATTTTAATAAGAATGTATGTGTGTGTCATTAGTATTTAATAAAAGAAATACTATTTTGAATCTAAGTTAAAAATATGTGTGTTAAACATGTAAGTAATATATGTCTCAATGCTTCACCTCTATGAGCATCACCTAGATGCAATGAGTGTTAAGTGTTTCATTCATTCTCATGAGAGATAGATTCTTCTAAACCACTACTCATGAAACATGGGTCCATGAGTTTGACTCAAAACTACATAGTTGAATCCTAATAGCAATATAATCACAATTTGACTTGCTATGGAAAACATCTCCTACTTATCAATTGATGAGCTTAAAGGGCTCTATAATGAATGGTCCATAAGGCAGTACAACAATTGCTAAAGGTCTTGCAAATGGGGTTGCAAGAAAAATGGTCTTAACCTTGGAGGAAACTATATGGTTAAGTGGGCTTGAGCTGGAGTAGTACTTGGATGGGTGACCTCCTGGGAAGTCTCGGTGCTTCACCTCTGTGAGCATCACCTAGATGCAATAAGTGTTAAGTGTTATATTCATTCTCATGAGAGATGGGTTCTTGTGAACCACTACTCATGAAACATGGGTCAATGAGTTCGATTCAAAAGCTAAACAATTGAATCCTGGCAATATCACAATTTGATGACTTGTGAAAAATATCTCCTACTTATCATATAAGTAATATGTTTATTAATAGATATTATTGAGAAAGAAATCAAGATTTTCTTAATTAGCCGGTAGACCATATTACATGAGTTTCACTTAATACTTTCGTGACGCTCCTCAAAAAGGGCAACATGGGGAAACAACTTATCCTTGGTAGAACGAGTGGTGTTACAGGAGCAGCACCAAGAAGAGTGTCCAAATTTTGTTTCCATGGGTTTTAAGATCAGTCACAAAAGAAAACTCCATCCAACATTTGTTGCAAGTATACATGTTAGCACAATGGCTTCTTTTGTAATGGTTCCTCAGGCACACCATAGATTTCAGGGACCTGAAATTGGGATGACCCCTGTTCTGCCTGCAATCTTCAATCTAGCATGAAAAAATGTTATTTAGTTGGCTTGGGCCTGTTGGATATCATCTTCGTTGATCTCTAGAGATTAATAGATTGATGTGGTGATAAGAATCCTTGCAATGGACGGGAACTTGGCAGCCACCATTGTCGTGGGCTGAGATAACAGACCGTTTATGCATTTTTCAGAACATAGTAGATAAAAATCCTGATCAAAACATAGTTTTCTTGGTTTTGTAATTTGTTGAGCTATATATTGTCTGCAAGTTTGCATTGGAGTTATGTCAAACATCTGGAATATTTAAGACGTACATGGATTAGGGTTATAAGGTGTCCTTCCATTCAAATTCATCGTAGATCTGCTTCCCTATTTGTTCATTGGGTACGCTTGATCTATCATGTTTGATGCAGTAAACATACTCAAGTTTCAAATATTTTGCATTTCAGCAGTCTTGGTGTAATTTCCTTCAAATCTCTCACCGGGAAGTTGTTCCCCCTTTGTTTGAGCTTTGGGAAATTGAAAGAGATGATGTGGAATATGTGTTAGTTGTGTGTAGGTTCTTCGTGGGGGCAATGCAATAGCATGCACTCATGTCTTGATCTCGGTGACATTTCCCCTTTTGAACTCAAACTCAACTAGAAAATAGAAATAAACTTCAGGTAAAAACTAATATTATTTTGGAAGGAGCTCACTCTACATCTTATGTCAAAGCACTAAAAGTTTAATGTTTTAGTGACCTTTGCTATAAATATTTCTACATATTTCTTTTAGATAGTTTCTTTTGCAACAATACAATTAACACAACAATAAATAAAATTGACAACTTTTGAGTAAAAAAAATTAATCTTAGTCTATAGGAAGTGCAAATTTAGTTGTTTCTAATAATAATATAATTCTTTTTAGATAAGATGTTGCACTTCTATCTAGCACAAGATACTATATAAAATCTTAATCATAAAGAAACATTAGTGACAATATATGAAACACACAACAATAAATAAAATTGACAACTTTTGAGTAAAAAAAATTAATCTAAGTCTATAAGAACTGCAAATTTAGTTGTTCCTAATAATAATATAATTCTTCTTAGATAAGGTGTTGCACTTCTATCTAGCACAAATTATTATATAAAATCTTAATCATAAAGAAACATTAGTGACAATATATGAACCCCTGTAAATTAGTTAAATACAAAGTATGAAAGGGAGGAAATAAAAATTGATGCACAAATGATGTTATTGATAAAAGCAACAATCTAATGGATTAAGATGTAGGCGTATACACAAGAAGAAGGCACATGATGCCCCAATGTAATTTCAAACAATAAGATAGCACTAGAAGAATGATACATAAATTTCAACATATAAATGACAACATAATGGTAAAAATGTTAATGGCATGATAAGGCTTCTATGATCATAACATAATAAAGAATAAAGGCGATGAAGCAATTTACATCATAAGATAAATCTTTAATAAACATGAAATCATACATGAATGCATAGACAAAGATTGTGTGATATGTTTTGATTAAGTAAAATCAAGTTTTGAAAGGACCCGAAACCTTGTACAAAGAGCAACGAAAGATATAACATTGAAAGTTCACAGAACTACTGTGGAACACCACTCAACAAACTAAAGAAACTAACAAAAGTTCCTAACCAAGGGACCAGAAACCAGCCCAGCTAAATACAACAAATGGCCATCAAGATTTACATTTTGGCCCATCCTTATGAGATCGTAGAGACATATCAAATGAAGGCTTGGAAGATTTGACTTTTTTTCCTTTAACTGATGTCCATCCATCTTCCACCTTCTCAGCATCCTTCTGCCAATCCAAAGATAAACCTGAAGAGCCCGCAAAAGGGCAGGCAATCACATAAGGAACAGCGGTAGCACCACCACCAACCCCCAAAACCCTTTTGGGTGAATCATGGTTACCACAACCCATAGAAGCAGGAGCAAGGACAACTAAACCAGAGACAGTTTCACTGTTCTAGACAGTGACAATAGCAACAGAAGGGGCAACATTAACATTCTGAACCAAAGCCGCCTGTAAGACAGCATCTGTAGTATCCAAGACAGCATCGGTAGAATCAGTCTAAGGAGAGAAAGCCGCCACACCCCCATCCTTGGAAACTTTTTGAACCGTACAATGTTGATCAGAAACCCCCATCCACCAAGAAGGCACTTTCTTCGATCTAACCTTACCAGAAGAACATCGTGCAGCAAGATGACCAATTTTGTGACATTTCCTGCAATTAAATGGGATACCCTCATAATCAAGGTGTTGAGTCCAAGATCCCAAAGAAGAAGCCAAAGTAATCTTCTCAGGGAGACCCTTAGAAACATCAACCTCCACAAGAATACGAGCATATGTTGTCTTAAAAACATCAAAAGAATCCAAGTCAACCATCTAGAAATCCCCCACAGCCTCCAAGACAGAGTCCAACCGGAGATGAAGAGGAAGATTCAGCAATCTAACCCATAAGGGAATTTTATTGAAAGATTCAGAGAGAGGATCGAACTCCTGATACCAAGGTTTGGCCATCAGGGGGAACCACTCCTCCCAAGAGAAACAACTATTACACAAAATAGTGTTCCTATCTGGAGCATTTTCAAATTTCATAATAAAAAAACCCCTAGCTACAAGGTAAATCTGAACTGTATCAGATATAATAGGCTCCCAATGTTTGGGTATCTAAGCATGTAAGTCAGGAAGAGAGGGCCAAAAACCCCTAAAATGAAATATTGCTGCGGTAGAAGAGAAATCCTCAGCAATTTTGAAGATCTCATCCATAATATATGAATCAAGATTAATCGTAATGGGGGTACTTATTGAAACGGGCAGCACCGAAGGACGAGATCCCCTGCTCCCAGCAGAAGCTAAGCCATAGATGCCTGCCTCAAAAGCAGCCACATCAACATATGAAATTGAAGAGCTCCCCTTAGCCTCCTGAGAACCAACGAAGGCCGCCTAGGAAAACCCTGAAACCATCTGAGACAGCCCACGAGCAGTAACCCCAGCCGCAGCAACAGACAAATGCCCTGAAGCGGCACCCTCAAGCATGAAGCCATCAGACCCCCCAGTAGCACGCGCAGAAGTCCCTGGAGACCGTGCAAATTACACAGCCAAAGACGCAGCGTGTCGGCCAGTGACCGTAAGGGCATGGGAAGCCTTAGAGTGGCCGAGAGCAAAGGCAGGAACATCCGCCATTTGAAATGCAACAGCAGAGCACGACATCAAATAGAGCATAGAAAAACCTTGATACCAGATTGTGTGATATGTTATTGTTAAATTTGGATCAAATTTATATGTGATAGGATAAGTTCAAATTTTATCTCATAACTCTAATTAATATATATCATTTCTGATATCTTTATATTACAATTAATTTTAGTGAATTAATTATCTTCTATATATATAAAAAGTATAGAACAACATATAATTTTATTTAGGTGAAGTAATATTCAGTATTAATATATTAACTAATTATTAATATTCAGCAATGGTCGAATGTCTTTTATATTTATTAATCTCTATATGTTTGACATCAACCCTCTTTGCATATATATAAGGGTGTGTGGAGTCATGACTAATCTAAGAGAGCATTAATTTTGTGGGGTTACATTGTAGAAAAAATGGAGCATTTTCTAATGATTAATTATAGTTATCTATAAGAGGGTTGTGAGAGCCATTAGTATTCCAATATAGAGCACTCGTAGTATACATATAACCCCTTACTTGTCAGAGTCAATATTCATCCTTGGGAGTTGCATATTAAGTTAAGAGAGTTATGCTAGAGTGGTACCTAAGTCCAAGTTGGAAAAGTCAAACTTAAACTTGACTTTACCAACTTGGACTTGTAAGGAATTTAAGTAGCAAAACAACTTCCTATACTAACCTTGAGGGGAGGATAATATAAAAACTTTCTCAAATCTTTACAGCAATTATAAAAACTTAACATAAATAACATGCATACCACAACACAATGATTTATGTGGGGAAAACACTTTTGAAAGAAAACCCCCTCTCCTAAAGTTGTCCAATATATTATTTAGAAATCAATAACATTACAATATATTTGTTGAGAAAACTTCTCCTAGGTGTATCACAGACCAGAGATTCAGAGGTAATTGAACACCTTTAAGACTCTTATACACACCCTCCATCTCATGCACCTAACATTTAGGAGATACAATACATGAAATTGTCAAATGGTATTACAAAATCATGGGCTAAATAAAAACCACTTATAAAGAGGTGTCAATTGTCATCTTATATTCAATCAATGATTCCCTATGATGTTTCAAACCACACACCAATTCATGTGTAACTCTCTTTTACAACTCATTTATGTGTTTAACATGTTCTTACATTTCCTATTTCAAGAGACCCAACTTCTAGACGCCATAACTTTTGAATTGAATGTCCTATTGATGAACCATTTGAAGCACCAAAAAGCTCTCAACATGTTATATTGCCTAGTAACCTGCTACATCGGTTACGAATATTTTTCAAGCCATTTCAAAGCCTCTAGAGCCTTCAAAATTTAATTTATAAAACTTCTTCAGTAACTTCTAAAATTGAAACCTTAATATCTTTAAAATTGGACATGATCTTGCCAAACAAATATAGCGGCATGCTTATCTAGCTCGTTTGAACCTTTTGGGAATGATTATGAAAAATATGTGATCAAATAAAAATTTACTAAAAATATTAATATGTAAATGCATGGTTGAGATATTTTCCTAACAAGCTCCCACTTGTCAAACATCTTGCAAGAGCAAAGGGGGTATCTACACCATAGTTCAACTACTAGGGGCTAGGAGGCCCATAGACTCCGAACACCATCTGAACTTATTTGTGCTCACAGCCTTAGATGATGAATCTACAACATTTGTCAAAGTATCTACCTTATCTAGCTTCACCCTACCATCCTCGACCATATCACTCATAAAATAGTAGTGAACATCAATGTGCTTGGTCTTGGCATAAAATTTTGGGTTCTTTGTTAGGTAGATCACACTCTGAATATCATAATAAATTATTAATGCTCTTTGTTTTATTCCAATATTTGAACACAATCTCTTAAGCCAAATGGATTATTTACAAGCATGAACAGTTGTCATATACTCAACATCAGTAGTGGACAAAGCAACCACATCTTGTTGCTTACTCATCCAACCAATTGCACCACCAAATAATGTTAACACATAAGTACTAGTGGACCTTCTACTATCAATATCACCTACCCAATATGAATCCACATAACAAAGAATATCAATGAGAAAAATTTTCTCCTATCATATTATTGTGATAGCACAAAGAATACTCTAAGGTTCTCTTCAGATGTCTAAAGACTCTTTTAACTGCATCACAATGATTTCTACCATGATTACTCATATATCTAGAAAAAACTCCCACTTCTAGGGCAAAATTTAGTCTAGTACAAATCATTGCATACATCAAACTTCCAACTTCACTCCAACAAGGTACTCTGCTTATGTCTTCCATCTTTAATGGATATTTTGGACAATTTGAAATAGACAACTTTGTTCCAACTATATATATATATATATATAATCTACAATCCTACATGTTGAACCTTTGTAACAGTAAGTTCGCTTACTTACTCTAGCCTAGCCATAGATTTTTGGTTACCCTATCTCTTTTAATTTCCACCCCAATAATGTGTTTAGCTGCACTAAGATCTTTCATTTCAAATTTAACAAGATGAGACATCATTTCTACAATTATAACTCTCTTTACCAATGAACAACATGTCATCAACATATAATGCAATGTATAGGAAATGACCACCATCATATTTATAATAAACATAGTGATTTGATTTACAATGCTCAAATCCAAATTCAACACATGTATCAATTTTTTTGGTACCACATCCTAGAACTCTACTTGCGGTTATACAAAAAAAATTTCAATTTTCAAACCAAATTACTTTTACCTTTAACCACGTAGTGTTTTGGTTGCATCATGTAAATATCCTCATCCAAATCACCATGAAGGAAAGCAGTTTTCACATACATATTCTTAACCTCTAAATCATAAGTGGCATCAATAAAGAGAAAAATTATAATGGATGTCATTTTCACAATAGGAGAGAACATCTCACTATAATCAACACCCTCAACTTAGGAGTAGTATTTCTCAACCAACCTTGCATTATACTTCTCAATGCTTCCATCTAAACCAAACTTTTTCTTGAACACCCATTTGCAACTAACGAGTTTTCATATTTCAAGAAATGGTAAAAGATCTTATGTATCATTCTTTTTTAAAGATATAATTTCTTCATCCATAACAATTTTCCAAGATTCAACATCATTCATACCTAATGTATGTACTATAGATCTAGTTCATCTACACTAGTAATCAAAGTGAAAATGTGTCTCCAATAATTAAAAGAATACTTTTCATGTGGTTGTTTATGCCTTGTAGACCTTCAAACAAGTTGAGTTGGAGGTTCTTCCTCCTCTTCTAAAAATTCAAAGCTAGATGAGCTCTCCTTAACTTCTTTTTTATCTAGGGGGCCTCGATTCAACTTTCTAATGCATAGAAGGTAGTTGAATTACATCTTCCTTATTAGTTTGTTGAAGCTATAATGTAACAAGAGGGTTAGTTTCTCTTTAAATAATACTTCTATTGTGCATCCCCTTTTGTGCAACAAGGTCTCAAAGCTTGCATCCTTTCACACCATAATTGTATCCAATGAAGATACATTTCACCAGCAGAAGAGGGAGTTTTCATAACAGAATTAAGGAAAACCAAACTCCATGCTTTGTCTTTTTTCTTTTCAAAGATTAATAGGAAGTAAATGATGTAGATTTCTGTTGTTTTGGTTCTATCCATGTCTACTATGGCTGTATGGACTTACTGAATGCATTTCCAGTTCTTTTTCTATTTTTTATTAGATTTCTGTTGGTGAGAACTTGCAGGAACAGAGGCGTTATCTTCATCACATGGTAATGTTTCCTCAATGCATTCCTAGTTCTTGATAGCTGATTAGAATCAGTCCCTAACCCTTCCATGTCTTTTCCCTCTGATGTGGTAGTCACTGGCAGTGCTCCTTTGTCCATGCATTGGAAAGTGATTAAATGCTGTAGAAAGATCAGAATTCTGGGTTTAATATGGTTTGTGGATTCAACCAATTTTGGCCTAATTTGTCTCGTCTCCATGCTTAGACATGAAAAAATTGGAAGCTTGTCCTTAGGAATGTAGAAAACTTCAGCTGTGCATAAGCTTTTTCATTGATGTTTTCAATTCCAAAATATATAGGAATTTTATGTCTAACAAGAAACACTGATTCTGGGAAAGGCTGCTCTTTTCATGAAGTGGTGATGTCTGGCTTTTAACCCTCTAATAGAATCCTCCTCCACGATGTCAGTTTGAATTCATGTGCCTACCCTTCCTTCACAATTTAGGCTCTGTTTGGAGGTTATAGGAGATTCTCTAGGAAGTTTAATGTCTCTCTTCCAAGACTTTTGTCGCATCCCACCTTTCCCTATTAACAAGCTGAAATGAAATTGACGTTTTAAAGAGATTTCCAGCAGAATGTGGCTGAAAGTATAAGATCAAATACAGAAACGGTAGTTGCATTATGAGAGGATTGAGAGAGCAGTTGGATCATATCTTGAATCTCAATCTTATTTCACCATTCTTGGTTCTATATTTCAGTATAGTCATCAATTCATTTCGAATTCTATCCAATCATCACTGTTATTTACATTTTGTTGTCAGTTGGTCACATGCAAAATACGGAAACTCCTAAAGAATTTCAGCGGGAATTTGAAACATAATTTCACTGTGGAAGGTTTATACATTTGCTCAGAAGCACCTGATTAGAAAATTTATTAAGCCTCTTTCATGCAACTCCTATGTTAGAGCACTTCTTACCAGTTGTCATTCTAATGATTTTATCGAAAGAAAAAATTAATAGATGTATTATAGTTCAGCTACTATCCCCTCAAGAGAAGGTACTGAAGCTGCAAATATCCTATCAAATAGAGATATTTTTCCACAGTCCCCCATATTTACAAATAAGAAGATGAAATTTTATAAAAGCCCCTCAATGAGATGAC